>VZTH01002398.1:230395-420057 GCA_013397815.1 Aleadryas rufinucha | reverse complement strand
TTTTTTTTTTTTTTTTTTTTTTTTTTTTTTGTCTGACAGTTGATTTTTGAAGCCAAACCCAGGATTTAAAGAAAAAAAAACATGTGGGTGATTTCACATCTGCGTTGCTTCTTATCCTGAAAAGCAACCATGGGGTTAAACTGGGTCTGGTCAAATGCTAACCAAGATCAGTGACCCAGCGAGGGCCAGCATCCCAGATCAGACCTTTAATGAGAAGGACACCCCCCCAGCACTTAAGAGACTGATACAGAAAAAGGAGATCTGGCCAAATGAAGAAGAAGCATATGAAGAGCAAACTGGAAATTCTGCTGTAAACAAGAATTTGAAATTTGCCCAATGCTACTTCTCAACGTTTTGTGGACTCTGATTTGGAGAACAGCAGTAAAAAGGTGACACTTTCCTGCAATGAAATAATTAGAGAAGTAGACTATAAAAATGGCAATACAAAGAAATATCTAGAATTTTAAAGGTAGTATTCAAACAGATGATCTTTATTTTGCAGTTTATTAACTTTGAGCATAATTTTTTATAAAGAACATTAAAATGAAGGTTAAGAGAAACTTACCCCATAGACCAGTTCACCCACCATGCCATTCCATATCTTAGTCTCAGGGTCCCTAGCTCCATATTTCCCATCTCCAACAATTGACAGTTTGTATTTTATTCCAACATGTTTTGCTATTTCAGAAGCTAAGTCTACACAATATCCTTCATATCTCTCATTCCCTTCTAGTTGTTCATGGTTTTTCTTATACATTACATATGGTGATTCCTTTGAAACAAAAGTAAAGATCAAAAGTCTATGAATGTAAAATACAGCTGTAAACCACACAAAATGAGAGCTGTTATTATCCTTTATATTACTGGCAAGTATTTACAATATTTCCTGCTTTGGTACAGAAATTAGAAAGACAAACTTCTGCAGTATAAAAATCCTTGACTGATCCTACAGCCACACATACTAATCGACTGTATTTCTAGTAAGGAGCCATTGAAGACAACAGGACTTTTTAACAAATTTACACTTCTGTTTGCAGAAGTAGGCCTGATTAGACAGTCAAGTAGCATCATCGTAGTAATACTTCAACTTTTAGTGTTTAAAGACTGACATATCCAACACCTGTACCATCAACACAATTTCCTAAGGCCCCAGTGGCCAAGAATGCGGCTCTGATGGAGATATTTTCAAAGTAGCCTAAGGGAAGCTAGGTTAAAATCCTCAGCAGCATTTTTTGCCACTGAATTCCCTTAGTCTTCTTGGAAAATTCTGTCTGAAATGCTGATTATATCTCACTAAATCCATAGGAGTATAAAATACAATGCGTCAGGAAACAGCATAAAATTGACTCATGCTTAGTAGAATTGTAAAAAGCACAAAAGTCACAAGGAATGCTGTACAGAGCAGGTCTGTAGAGGCGTTGGGACTGACACAGGTGCTGCTGCTCGTGACACACAGGAAGAGCTTTGCTCCTTTGGAATTGCACAGGTAAAGGCTGCTTTTCACCCAGTGCTAGAGCAGTTCCAGTTCTCTACAGGCTTCATTGTGCCACCCTTACTCAGTCCACAGGGGTTGAGTTTACAGGAGCTGTACCTGAGTGAGGGGTGCAAGATTTGACTCTACAGCAGGAAGGCCAATCTCTGTGGTCATTACATGCATGCATAATAACTTCACTTACATGAGGCACTTAATTGAGTTCAAGTGTCTGGGAAGCAGCAAAGCACAATGGTGAGCTCAGTGAGCTCCTCCTGTGAGCAGACTTACTGATACATATATAAG
The DNA here is from genome assembly GCA_013397815.1 of Aleadryas rufinucha. Lineage (NCBI taxonomy): Eukaryota > Metazoa > Chordata > Aves > Passeriformes > Aleadryas > Aleadryas rufinucha. Next base: position 418,280 of record VZTH01002398.1, on the reverse strand, counting down.
TCAGCAGGGTCAAGCCCTCAGAACATCTCTGGAAGATACTGAACTTTCCAGTCACTTGAAGTCACACAGTATTCAACATTTGCCTCCTGACGAGGTGTCTAACACACCTCAGGAGTCATGTGCCTTGTTTCCTAAACACAAACACACTAAGAACATAAAACTTACCAAGATGGTAGTGACTACTATAGTTCTGTTCTCCACAGATGACGTGTCATTAGAGGGCAGCTGATCTAATGCTGGCACATATCTTTCATATTCATTCCAATAACCAGCCTATAAAAATGGAGATTGTTACCTCATTACATACTTTTACAAGGACTCTGGTACCTGAACCTGTAAGAGCAACTGTCAAAACCTATGGCTTTGCAACATTTCTCATTCACTGTTTTTGTCATTAAGGAACTACATTAGCTTTACGTCCATTTCCTTAAAGAAAAAATGTTCTCAAGCCCAACAGCAAATCAGCACAAGCCAAATCTAAGTGAAAATACATATTAAATTCTCCCTATCTCAACTCACATCATTATGGTGCCTGTGGAATAAATCCCCCTGTATCCACAACATAAGAATATACTACAGACAAGAAAATAAACTGCACAGCATTCTGAGTAAAATTCTCTGATTTTGTAATTTTACCCAGTACATCCGCTGCAGACCTGAGCTGGCTTTAGAGCAGATGCACAGACATCATTAGCAACGCAGGCACAGCCACATTATCTCCAGTGTGGGTCACAAAACCCTCTGTGAGCATGAGCTGACTTTATCAGCTGGCTGGTGCCGACCTTTGGCTGCATCACTAGGCTATCACAATAGCTTTTGTATTTCTGCACAACACAGAAGTAACACTGCTCTCTGCATTGTACAGCTCCCTGAGTGGCTGAGCCATGTTTAGAGGTATTTGGTTATCAAACATGCAGAAATGTTTAAGGAGTCTCAGTGGTGACCAAGCAGGTTAAGTACCTATCTCCAGGTGAAATCAGGGGATTTAAGAGACTCAGCCACACACATTCTTCTCTCAGTACTTTTGTGAACCTGTCTACCCAATTATTTTTGAAAATCTGCCTTAAACTTCTTTTATAACACTGATCTAGGCAACTATCCCACTTAGGATCTATACTTTATTTAGGAGACAAGAGAATAAGTATGAAATTCTAATTAAAACCAAACTTATTTTCTGTTAATTTCAGAAGGTTTCACTGGTTCCAGCTTCACTATGGCTCCAAAGCCCCATATGGAGACGGAGGGAAAGATGGAGAGGAATTTAGAAGACAGGATTAAGCACAGGACCATGACAGCAGGTACTATGCTTGGCAGTGAAAAAGTTCCAGAAGGGTTTTAAAGGAAAAAGTTGTGTTTGAAGTTGACATGGAAACCAGTGAAGATGTTAAGCAGGGTGAATGGCTTAGTCCAGGAACTGAACAGAACAAAGTTCCTGGGATAGGGAAGACAGCATGAAGGTGGGCTTCTCAGGATCCTGTTATTACACTGCATCTCTGGTGTTTTTGAATTTCATTAGTTTGTTGGAATAAATATTTGTGAAGGTGTGAAATCTGGATCCATGTCTTGAAACTCACCTTCCGTGATCCAGCAGCTTTCATTTCATACACATCAATTGTGTAATTTGTTCTCCGCCCATAGGTGTCGAACTGGATGTTCCCTGTCATTCCTTGAACTTGCACCTTGAGGGAATAAACAGAAAAATATTTTAATAAAAGATTAACTTTATTTTTTAACTATGTAAAACACTTGTACTGCTTTTGACACAGCCAGATGTATCGTTCAAAACAACCCTAGTCGCCATCCTCTGAGTTCCAGCTGTACATATTTGTTAGCACTCAGCTGGTGACTCACTGCCAGAGTGAGGTGCATTTAAGTGAAATTAGCCCTGCAGGTATGTTAAATGTAAGAAAGACTGATTCTGCCATGCTTGGTCACACTGGGTTCACTGGTACAGAACGGAGCATCAGAAAGGCACAAGCAACAATTAGTGCAGTTAAACCCCTCACAATATGGCACAGAGTGATCTGCAGTACAGACCAGAATGACATATCATTGCTCATTCTGGGAAGTGTTTTATTTTAAGATCAGTCCCAGTGTAGGAGAAAGGAATGAATGTCTTCTCTGGATGAGCACAGACAATTGTCTCTACTGCTTATGGAGTTCTGGTCTGTCGGGATGGATGGGTGTACAGACGGTAAGCCATTATCATTACCTACTCACATGAATCATCTGGAAGGGAAGTATAAAGTACTTTGTTTAAAAAAAAAAGTCTTTCTTATTTCCCTGTATGAAAGGATGAGGTATTTTTGTTTATCACTTATCAACACTGACAAGCTGTCATCTCAGGCAGAAAAGGTAACAGTCTCAAACTTCAGTAGGGGCAAATTAGCTTTAATATTTAGCAAAAACCATAGAAGTTACAGGAAGAGGTGATGCTAGACTAGTCAAAGGCAAACTGTTCAGGGCTGGTGACTGATCTGCTGTTCACTGTTTAGAGATGATGTATGAGGCTACATAAAACAATCAAAATTCCATGGACCCCAAATTATCCAGTGAGCCAAATTCACATTGACATATAGGGAGTTTCTTTTTATCAGTAAGTGGATTTGAATCTTTCTTAAAATAGTATATATCTCTACGGGAGGCTGGACAAAAAAATCTGAGTTATTCCTGTCTCCAGAAAGCTAGAGAGATGAACTGCACTTTGAAAACCAAATTTGACCCCAAGAGGTCTTATCAACTGTGGACTGAGCAAATGTATTTGTAGGGCAGTTGACACAGAAGTTGCATCCAGATGTGAGTTGCTGTGCCTGCCTTTGGCATTTACTGGAAGCTGTCTGGCTACCTTAGCACAGCAGTGACTGGGTGTCTGACAGAGATTGTTACACTGGCTTCATCCTGATGCCCATTGAGACATGAGCTTTGTGCACTGGACACCATTCGGCTTCAAATTTAATTTGTTTCTATTGTTGGTGGGAAAACTCAGCGCTTTGCAAAAGCTGGCTGCACTGAGGCAGGAAGGCTCGCCAGGACTCAAACATTCTGGTGGCAGCATGAGGAGGCAGTCACAGAGTGACTATTTGTAAGTGTCCAGATCTGTTCAGGTAAACTGTCTGCCCCGACCTGATGTATTAGAACCAGCTCCAGAAACAAAGATATGCACAGTTTTCAAGGCTGTTGGGAAGAAGTTTTGAGTAATGTCTAATCATCTTCTGCCAGCAAGATGACTATAGTGAGGCACTGGGCCTTCTGCTGGCACAGGATAGATATTTCAAGGATATCTTGGAAAAAACATTCTTATCTGAGTTGATGCTACAGAGTGGAGAGGAAAAATTATTAAATCATTAGGTTTTTTTCCTTGGCAAAGATTCAAGATCGCTGTCTGAATGGAAGGAGAGAAGGTGATGGACAGGATGGGTACTGGAAGGCCATGTGGGATGATCTTAGGTAGCTCTTGGAGGTGTATGAAAACATCACTTACATGACTCTGAATAGCTAAAACAATTCAAGGCAACCAGCTAAAAGTCAAACTTCTGCATTTTTTGCCAGTCATGAGTTTGCTTTTTTATATCTTTTTTAATATATTTTTAAAATAAATTCTCCTAAATAAGGGAGTCTTCTGTTGCAGTGTTGGTTTTCTCTATTGACATGAATACCTCGTATATCAGTACAGTACAAATTCTTTATTGTGAAGATTAAATTTAGTTATTTCTCTTCAAAAGTGTGTAATGCTACATTAATGAATGTGCAGTTAGGGCATATGTTACGAGGTGAAAAAATGGCATAAAAAAGAGCTCTGGCTCTTTTTATGTGAGACTAAACCATCTCAGTTTTAAGAGTAGTATAATCTGATTATAACCATCCACAACTCATAATATTCTGATACAATCCTTCCAATCTGGTAGCTGAGAAAAAGCAGTAATTAAGCTAAGTGTATGGAGATTGACCTGGATTTGTTTACACCTAACATGGGCTTAATTCTGATCTCACTCACTCCAGTTCTATGTCTGCATTAATATAATCAATGCTAACAGGTTTTTTGAGAGTTATTTGAGACAGATTAAAAGCAGCAGTCTTGTCTTTTGTATCTACAAAAACATTATCCAATGTTTCCTGTTGTCACTTGCTTTAACACGAATAGCAGACTAAAAAGAGTTAAAAATCAAGAAAATTAGAGGTATAAGTGGGGTAGGATCCCATGCCATAACTAGTGTTAGGGACAAAAAATTGGCCATGCAGAAGATAATCTGTCTGAGTGCAAAATTATGCCAGGAATCAGAACTGGTTGGAGCTAAACTGTTCCTAGGTTCAGGTTGGTGCTGAGATCTATCAGTACTGCTATGACCAACAACAATTTCTCCACTGTTTTAAACCAATCTGAGTTGACTTTTAAACCGGCAAATTATCAAAACTGCACAGATGTGTTTAAGTTCATAAACACATCTACCCCTGCAAGAATTACAATACATGTGCTAAAGACCCAGTCTAGTTCTGTTAGTCAGATTTGCAGGCTCAGACTGACTTTAGAAACCCCCAATACACGTTTGATTGCAAAATGGCTCATGCTCACCCTCCTGGGAAGCTGGGGCGTTACAGGGGATCTGGGGAATTGTAGGTGCTCTGGTGGGGACAATCAGACAGCTGCTGCATCAGTGCAGAGAGATTTTGGCTGAAGTTTTGAGAGCTAGGTATGTTACACCTTGCCCTTTATTGAACATACTTTATCCATCCTTTGAAGTTCATAATTAACTTTGTTTTCACTTTTTTTCCCGTGAGGAGCTGCAAGCTGTTTGTGTGAATACAGAAGCTCTGTGTACACAGAGCAGGACACAAGCACTACAGAACTGCTGCTGTCATTCTTTAGCTGTTATCTTTGCCCTTACCATTTTCAGTGCTCTTTCTATATCAATTCCTTGGCTCCATGGCACTGCAGGGTTAGCCAGGCAGTCTCCAGCACTGCCTCTCCTGGAGACATCCACACGCTGCCTTCGGAGGTAGCGGAAAGCCTCTGCTATGACCAGGACTGCATCGTGGGTCAGTGCAGACGTGTACTGCAATTGATACAAAGAAAATATGGTGACAAACTGCAGTTTTAAAATTGCCCCAGGTGTATCAGGTCAAGTCCTCCTCTTTGTTAGAACAGAAGAATCATGCTTGCAGACCCCTTTGCTCTCTATCTTTCAGATGGTGCTTTATAACCATTTCACCCAAATAAACAAATCAAAATTAAATCAACAATTAACAAATTAGAAATATTTTCATTCTGTATAGCACATAGCAGCAAAATAACAATACCAGTTCATAGTTGCATAAAATTTCAATTTAATTGGAAACTTGCTCATCTAGATGAGCTTACTACAAAACTCTGCAATTCCATGCTGGACCATACTGATACCAAAGAAAAGCTCATATTTGAGTTTTTGCTTTAGGTTTTTTTTTGTTTGTTTTTAACAAGATTGCCAAGACAGCTTGAATTGAAGTTAACATATTTCTGTTTGGATCACAATCCTGATTAGGTAGCATCTGTGGATGCTACAAGGAATAGATAAGATTACTTTTCTTAGAAAACAGCTATACAAGCGAGTAATCACAAAATACACTTCAGGCATTACATCTCCTTGGTAATTCCACATCTGCCTTCCCTTACTCCATGATAAATCTGCAGAGGGTGGTAAGCTCTGTGTAGCAGCAGCTCTTGAACAAAACCCCGAGACAACTTAACTTACATGTTCCTGTTGCTGTCAACTCCATTCTCTGCTTGTTGCACGTTATCTGGTGACACACCCCCAGTGCTATAAATTTAGTATCACCTGGGAAATGTAATTGAAGAGGTTTTTCTTTCATCTTTTTTCCACATTTATCTATTTGTCTGAAAGTTCGTCCCTCCTAGAGTGGCCTGGGCTTTGTATATGACATCCCTGGGTTCCACTGGCATTACAGCACACCTGTAATTTCAGGATCTGTGTAGAGGAGACCCTCTCAGCATGGACCTATTGGGAGCAATTGAATGTGCTCAGTGTGTAAGAGCAGATTTCAAATCCCTTCTAAGTGATCCTCAAAATCTCCCCATCATTTGTAAGAGAACGAAGGAAGTAATGAAGAATGGAAGGTGCACCTGCTCTTCTTTTGGCTGTCTGTGGTACCAGAGAGATCCTGTCTCCTGAGGAACCTCATGCTGGAGTTCAGGCCACAAGACCTGCTGCCCGCATGTGAGTTAGAAAGGCAGAAATCCAAATTTCAACTGCTTGTTCAGCTATTCTCTTTGTGGATTAGATTTATTATATCCAGAAATTAATTTTATCCTGTAGGGCAGGATAGAACAATTGGAGATTCTGCATTTCTTAAAACTGAGTATTATCTTACTGCAAGTTCTTCAGTTTGACATCAAGCCATAGGAACTCTGCACAGAACAAGGTGTGTCTGCAATTGCAGATCAAGAGAATTGTGTCTTCACAGGGCTATGAAGAAGGTTATAGAGCAGACATTTTACTGAGCTTTAAATGACAGCAGTTTATAAACTTACTGGGAGTGGGTGGTGGTTCCTGCTCTGACTGTACAGCACAGACACTCTTCTGATCCTGCCCACTTTTACCTCTCCCTGTGATGCTTTGCAATAATCACTCTCTCCTCTTTTAGAAAGTTAACAAAGGTTATACATCACAATCCACACAACAATACAGAACTAGACAGTAGTTTTAAGGTATTTGTTCTTGTATTAAAAAAAAAGTCTTGTAATAGCCGTCCAATCTAGCACTACATAAAACTTACACATTGATAATTTTTTCAGCAGACTGCGTCAATTGTCAGTAACTTAATGCAGTCCCTTCCAAGTCATGCCAAGAGAGCTATCTAATTTTCTACTTTATTTGAATTCTACTTATAAATGCATGAGCATGCAAAGAGAAAAAAGAGAGAAAGAAGGGAAAGGCTGATAAAATACAGAATAAATTAAACATCAGGGCTTTAATCTCTAGGCAATTTTATTTCCTAATCAAAAATATTGTACATCAAATTTTAAGTATGCTTTTTGTCTGATTGACAAATACTGTGCACACTTCTATAATGAGCCGTACATCTGTGGAAAGGTAATGTAATCTTTGTGTTTCTACCATATACTTGAGATTCTTTTTTAAGGAGGGAGAATAATTTTTTCCTCAAGGTAAATTGCTTTCAAGTGGAATAAAATCATCTCAGGTTAACTTTATATATTTCAGAGCTTTCAAGATTGGTATGATACTTATCTTCACTTCTGCATTACTGCTAGGAAGCTTTAGAAAGCAGGACTAAGTCCTAATCCACAGGCAACAATACACTAATCCGGTTTTTGTGGGCCTCTGTTTGCCTTTCTCTGCTTCCTCTGAATAGCTCACAAGGCTGTGGGATGTTGTGGGATTAAGATAATTTTCCTCCCTCACAGAAATGACATGATTCAAGGGATGGAAAAGTATCTCTCCAAATGGCACCAGTCATTCATGAATGGCACTGCCAGAAAGAGCAGAACCTCATAGGTGGTTCCTATTCCATCTGTAGCCCAACCCAATGCTGCTGCCTACCCTGGTGTTCCCCATGCATGGAACTGGATTTGATTTTTCCTTCCTATCGAGTACTTTAATACTTTCCTAAATTTTGTCTTACTCATACCAAGACATTTCTCCAGTTTATCAAAGTAATTTTGAATTCCAAATCCATTCCATCAATTTGCATGTGTCCCTCCCAAATCAAACAGGAAAGGCATGAACTGTCTCATCAGGGCAGTGGTTCTTAGGTTTGGTTTCCCTGAGACAGTCTGTATACTACCAGACTCAGGTTTCATTCACCTATGGATAGTGGTGAAAAAGAACAGATTGCACCAAAAGAAGAAGAGAAAGAAGGAACATAATAGGAATACTATTAATATGCAGTGATCCTAGAAGAATTTATGATTTCTGTGCCTGGACAGAGTTTCCCTGATGCACTCCTTGACTGGACAGTGAATAGCATCCCCCTCTATGATAGAGATGCTGAGGCACAAAAAAATCTGGGTGAGATAGCAACAGGTTGCAAGCCTCCTAAACAGTTGCATTTAGTTCATCTAATCTGTGACAGTTTTGGTGAACCTGGGACTTTCATTCAAAAAATTTTGAAAAATTTTATTGCTTGCAGTTATAATAGTCAGACTGTTTAAGAAAAGGACAGTGGTGCAAGACAGAGGGCTAGATTATGAGGGCAACTGCCAGCAGTAACTAGGAGGTGGCTGTGGCTCCTCAGTGAATCCTGAGCTACTTCATTTTGCTTGTGAAATTCTCTATTACAATTAAAATGGACTAGTAAACCACATTTTGCATCTAAAACCAACCTAACAAGCCCCCATACCCAGCCCAAGACTAACTCAAGAGGTTCAAGTTAGAAGTTTTTATATCCACTGCACAGTGACAGGATTTGCAAGACCAAGCCTTTTCTTCTGAGGAACTCCCACCACAGTGGGCACTTGTGTCTAACAGCCTCTGCCTCTTTTCTTCTGGAAGGGCAATGAATGTTGCCACACGTTCTCATCAGGGATCTGTATCATACTCATGCACATATCTGAGGTTAAAAACTCCCAAAGAATTGTTAAAAGCATATCATGTCCATCACTGACAGGTTAAAATAGATACCTTTAATGGTGAGTTTTTGGCTTCAGGGAATTCCCTTTCATCAAGCCTCATCCAGCGCTGTAGAAATTGTTGAACCATTGGGTTTTCATTATTAACAATCTGGAATCCAGTAATGTTGGCACCTCCATGCATTACTCTCTCCAGAACAATGTCTGTGAAACCCTGGGAGGACACACGTAGAAAAAGAGAATCATTGTCATCCAAAGCCCCTTTCCTCTGGCTCAGTTTTACCTGCTACAAGTGCAGCAGAAAAGACACTGATTAACATACCTCTTGTTAGCTGAAAACATTCTACCAAAGAGACAACTACTGTCACAATTAGGATAGTGGTACAGAATGGAATTTAAAACATCTTCTTGTTCTTTGCAATAGAAAACCTCTCTTTTGGGTTGTGGCAATGTATTAGGTAATATTTGCTGGTCAGAAAGAAAACAGCAGGGAAACTTGAAATACCATTTCCTCTTTTGTCCTGATCATGGTGAAAACTGGTCAAGGGCCCCAAATCCCATTTGTACAGCAAAGTGAACACAAAGGCTCAGCACTGGAAAAGAAAACCATTCAACCTCTTGCCAGGCAGTTCTCCATCACAGCATCACTCAGCATGTCACGTGCAAGCAGAAGGGGATGATTCTCTCCCACTCTGTTGTTATTTATACCTGAGGCAGTAAATTGGAATCTTTTTGATTAGTATGACTTGATTGCAGTCATGTTTATCTGAATGTCAATGGTTACACATACTAAAAGGCAACCCAGAATAAGAACCTCTGTATTTCTATGCACGAGCTAATCAGTGAGATCATGACTGCTTCTTATAATGCAAATGACACATCTTAAAGTCATACAGTACTTATACTAAATAAGGATATTTTAAAATTTGTCTTTTCTGCTTTAATCACACCAAAACATGGATACAGAGAATCTTTGAGTAATTAGGATTGCTAATTAGTAAAAACTCAAATTTTTCCACTCACAGTAGACACAGAACCTAAAAATGAGTCTTTCTGCAGGATTAATTACAAGACAAGACTTTTTATAAGGAACTCAAGTAGATGGTGTTTCAGAAGCATCACGAACATCCCTGAAAGTCAATCCTACTCTCCAGAAGAAGCTCTGATACAGATAGAAATGTACTGCCTCTTCCTGGTAGGTCAGTACATACACAGGCACAACTCTACACTCTGAAATACAAAAGAAAAGCTAAACAGCCTTGGTGGTTTACTTGATGGAATTGTTCTAATTTGCAGCTCTTTACCACTTATACACAAATATGCTACAATTATTTTTCCTGGAGTACTTAAATTCAAAATACATCATATAGAAAATTACAGTCACAAGTATCTAATCTATGAGTATAGAAATTAGTGGAAAACATATAATTAAATTATTACTTTAAAATTAGTAGAGGACATGACATTTTATGACAAAAGAAAGACCATAACTGAGCAGAGATGACATACCAGTTCTAGTATTTACTGAAGTAATTTCTCAAACTCCAAGAACTCATCCATGCATTTCCAGTTCCCGATTAAAGTTTCCATAACCTGAACAGAATATTTTACCCCCTAAAATGTAGCTGTACTTTCCATGAAGAAAAGTTCTTACCAGGTTAGCTAACATGTAGTGATAGCCTCTAGAATGTTTGCCGAGGATTACAACCTGTGTGGAGAAAAACATTACATATTATTCAGTTGTAAGAAGCTGATTCTTAACTAGTGGAGAAGAGACATCGGACATTTTGGTAATCTTCCATGTTCGATCCATGGGCAGCATGAGTATTCCAGATCTGTGGCATTACAGACAAGGTGTAGTCACTTGTGCTTTGCAAACACATGGGCAGAGTACAACAAAGAGTAACTCACAAGGCTGAGAAGACTCCGCTTACAGAGATGACCTTACCTGGCAAATTCACTCTTGTGGTCACAAGTGTCCTCCCTGCTGACCAGGTTAATTTTAGTTATCAGTTCAAGTATTTCTGCTCTGAAATGAGGTAATACTGTATCTACCCAAAGTAAACTCCTGTTTACTTTGTTCCTTTTCCGTGGAGTGTAGGAGAGGTGCAGGACACAGCCCAGCCATTCCCTATGTTTATTAACCTGTACTAGCACAGCAGGACTGGGTGTTGTTACTAGCACAACAGGCTCCAAGTTGTACAGGGAGTTTCCTATAAGAACCCTGGCCAAGCCTTGTCATACATGAATGTCTAAAGTTAAATTCCCAAAGTTATAAGCAGTGACCTTCATTGCCTTTTGACAGCTTTCAAAAGGCCTGAAAACTTGTCACTTCCAGTGCATCTAAATGGACACATCTGACCTTACATGTTTTGTCAAAATTGTTACTAAATGTTATGTTGCACATTCCACTAAGCAACATCTCCTGCCCTCGCTGACCTCACTTGGGCATCTCTCTGTACAAACAGTCATTAAACGGAATTGCTAAGAGACAAAAGGGCAGCAGGATGAACTCAGCAGCTGGATTTGCTGAGGGTAACAGGGAGCAGTGGAGGCAGCACTGTCTGGCAAGCCTGAACTCTGCCATCCTCTGTGCTCACCCCCACCCCAGGAATGCTGTGCTTTTGCATAAGGAAGGAAAACACACACTTCCCATGTCTACACAGCTGGCTGCTGGCTCACCAGCAATGCCCCTTGTGCAAGACTGTGCACTTGCCTTCAGATTATGATCTCAGAAACATCCATCCAGTCCCACAACCATCAAGTGGAATAACATCCACCAGTAAGAATTTAATTTATAATTGTGGTGATGGCATGTGTGTCAGGACATAATTCATTTTACCCAGGCTTGCTGGGTTAAAATAGCAAATATGATGCTGGCAATACACACGATTATTATCGTAGTATATATCCTACAAGCAGCTGAAGCGAACAGATGATGCTTTTTGACGGAGAATCATCTGAAAATCTATACATAACCATACAAATGTACTCTATGGTCACAGAAAAACACTCCAAACGCCACACTTTAAAAGACAACATAACCACTTATGTCTTTGCTAAAAACAGATGACATTTGAGTCACTGACTTTAGATATACTGCTGAGCCTGCTCAAGTTCTTGATTAAATTATTAAGTTCCCAATTGCCTCTTTGGGTAGTATTGTCCTTAATAGATGCCATTTCTTTTAAATTCACATTTAATTCTGTAGGAATTTGCATACTTCCAGCAGCCTGAAAATAAATTGCTGTTCAGGTCCTCTTGAGAAATGTATGTACACTCTGTTGGTAGAAAGCATCTGCTTTCCTACACTCACATTTGTTTTCTGTGGAAATGTGCAGGCTTCCTTCAGATCATCTGGTGTGCATGCTATTTGCATACTGAATTCTCTGTATGTTTTAATTTCACCCTAAAGGCAGGTTAGAGACAAAAAACTTATTTAAGAACAACAATACTCTTTGTGGTTTTAACCTGAACAACAAATAAGAAAGCTTTTACATTCCTATTCAGAAATGTGTTTATTTAAGAGAAAAGTATCACCACAGATGAAGTCAGAGGCTGTAAGAAAAACATACATGGAGCTGCTACAGACATCAGGAGCAATACTGCAAACAGGAAATGTAGGGCTCGTTAGCATAGATCAGACTCAACTTTCGTCTCATCTGTTGTCATGTCTTCAAAATGACTCTGTTTATTAGACCTTTGAGAGGTCCTACGTACTACAGTCAAGCTTTAATTCATAAAGCATCTTTCAGAAGTGATATGCCAGCATTTCCATTCATACAATCAGCCATGTCAGCTCATAACTATTGAACTGGATCTTAACAATGTGTTTAAAATTCACTACACACTACCCAGCTGTCCTAAATCTTAACAAGTACAACTCTCCTCCTCCCTCACTTTCCACCCTGTACCAACTGTCCAGCATGTTGAAGGGAGCTGCTGGATTAGTGAGCCCAGCAGAAACAATCACAGACGTGTTACTCCCAGGGGAGCAAAGCGATGGATAAAGCTTTTTTATGAAGAAGGAAAACAGGAGAATAACAAATAAATCTCATCAACTGCTGATATATTGTGAAGCTTATACAGAAAGTGGGATATTGAACAGTGGTGGTGAATAGAAAGCCAGGATTACAGGGCAAGGATTTCACAGAGCTACATGTCTGTCGTAAGTTTGACTTCCGAGACTTAATATTGCTTTCACCTTGACTGAAAGAAAAGCTTATAAGATTTTACACCGAACAAAGGAGAAGAGCATAAAATGGCTGGAAACCATCATGAATAATTCAGATTTCAGATCCCACATAATTCTTGCTTTGTAGATAAAAAGATCATAATGTCAGGTTTGATAAGGAATCAAATAAAGTTTGTATTTTTAATTAATAGTTTGGATATTTCCAATTAATTAAGAGAACATCTAGAGGGAACATAACTAAAATGTACCTGCTTGCAAAATAAAAGTAAATCTGCTGGTCAGCACCAGGCTTACTTGAAGTACAGACCTGTATGCCAGATTGAGAAATTAAGTCAGCATTGGCAATTTCACTTTTCCTTTTGCCTAGGGGAGTTATTTTTTGAATGCAAGCATGAAGACAATTTGGTTTACCCTGCATCAGTCATCATTATAATAAGTAGGCAACCGCAAATTTTTGCCTAGCTTTTAGATTTTTTTTTTACAGTTTTGGAAGATAGCACTAAAGATATGAACTGGCTAATATTATATTGGTATGAACCACTGAGGTATTTCTAGAGCAATAATGACAATTCTGTCATGAGGACACCCATGTCCTTCCTACACCGGTGAGCTCAGAATTGTAGACGGCACTTCAGATGCAGCCTCACCACTGCAGAATAAAAAGGAAGGGTCACCTCTAGTGACCTGCTGACCATGCTAATCCAATGCAGCCCAGGATGCTGTTGGCCTTTTTTGCTGTGACAGTACAGTGCTGGCTTGTGGTCAGCTTGACTGCCAGGACCCCAAGATCCTTGTCTGCAAAGCTGCTTTCCAGCCAGGAAGCCTCTACCCAGTCTGTACTGGTGCATGGGGTTAACTCTTCTTCAGGTGCAGGGCTCTGGACTTCCCTTTGCTGAACTTCATGAGGTTCCACTCTGCTCACTTCATCAGCCTGTCAAAGTATTGTAGAACAACTATTTGGTGTATCAAACTCCTCTTAATTTGGTATCATCAGCAAACTTGCTGAGACTGCACTCCATACCACAACTTACAGATCACTCAGAGAGAGGTTAAAGAGGATTAGCCCTGGTACCCTCAGGGTACCCCAAACAGTAACTAACCTCCAGCTGGCCTCTGTGTTGCTGATCACAACCCTCTAAGCCCAGCAGTTCAGTCATTTTTAAATCCACCTTCCGGCCTCTGTGGGCTTTAATTTTTAAAAGTCACTGAAAAATACAAGCTAAGAGTATATGCTTGCACTTTTACTGAGAGAAAGAGCTATCATGACTTTGGCAGCAGTGAAAAGAAAACTACCATGTCCAATTAATACCTGTTAGAAGCATATCTTCCCTACACTTGAATCAACTGCCATCTGGTCAGTTTAGTCTGTTTAATCAAAGTTATTTATCACCCTTTATTTACAAATGAGAAAAGGAAGAAAAAACTAGATCATGAAATTACAGACTACCTCATCTACAGCTCAAAACCACATTTTATGAGTCTATTAGATCTTTCCGTAACATAAAATACTGATGCTGACAGGCAGTATTGCCACAAAGAAGGTCTGAAAATTTCTACTGTGCTTTTCATACCTGACAAGTGGCAGAAATATGCCACTTTAATGGAATGACAGGCAGAGATCTGACCTGCTGTAATGTGTCTTTCCATTTTGACCACATCTGGGAACAATGAAGCAGTGTTAACTCTAGCGCTCTTCTTTCCTAGGTTTTAGTAAGACAGTAGTAAGAAAAATAAGATTTCCCGTAAGATCAGAGTTAAGAATTATTTTGTTGTCTTTGTTGAGGTTATTTGTACATTAATTTGGGTTCCATTGTTGCAAAAAGCCCACACTTATAAAAGAATCTACCGTTTTTCAATTATCCTCGCACATTTCTAAAGACAGGGGAACTTAGCTACCTCCAGTTAGACAGTAACGTGCCTTTATATCTTGCTATAGAAATACAATTATGATACCTTTGCCTTCAAAGCAGTAAGCAAATGTCAGAAGTGATTGCACAATTCCTTCTTTCCTATAGCAAACAAGCAAAACTGATAAATGGACTCAGGGCTAAAAAAATGTTAACAGCATAGTCAGGATGAGCTATCAGTGTTGATTGCACTTCATGGGAACAGAGGGATATCAAGCACAGCAACAACTGTCTGGCAAGCCTAAATTATTGTGGAACACACTGTATTCTCACCTGGGTAGTAGGTCAGGTGTTTTCTAGCTCCTGTCCCTATTGAAAGCATTTCTGTTCTGAGGATGGAGTTACTTGAAGCTTATCTCAGATCTGAGCAGCTCCTACCTATATTGCATTGAATGACTGGAAAGTTGTGCCCGGTGATGAAGCACCCTATTGAACCAGTGGTACTGGCTAATTCATCTTCAGGACAAAATGAAGAAAGGAGAGGAACAGAATATCAGGATGACCATCCAAGTAGTTTAATAGAAACTGAAGGCAAGGCCCAAAAAGTTGTCAGTAGATTAGCAAGATGTTTAACCTCTCTTGAGTGCCATCTGCAAGTACTGCATCTCAGCTCTGTTTCTACCACTCAGGAAAAGGAGGAAATTATGAAGCACTTCAGAGTCCTCTCCCTGGCCTCCTGTCCACTCCTGCAGACCTTCTTGCAGTGGGGGAGCTGCCTAGGGGGTCTGTAGCCACGGCACTGCAGTTCTCTGCTTCAGTGCACTGTAAACAACAATGCAGTCACCTCCTGGAGTGTTACCATGTGAGCAAAGGGCAGTAGTACACAATCATTCCTCACTATGTTTGCTCTGCACAGGTCACACCTTGTCACGTAAATTTTCCAGACAGGAGTAGGAAAACCAGGAGAACATAAAATAAAACTTCTCCTGTGGGAACAAGACTTTCCTCATCTAACCAGATATCCCAGTAAAAAAAAGATCCCTTGTAACCTCAGTAGCTAAATTTCGCTGTAAGCTTGCAGAGCCCACTCACCTGCTTTCCAATTTACACACAAGACCCTGAAGGAAGACCAAATTCCCTTTGAGGATTATAAATACTAGACAAGGTTCAATCTTCCCTCAGTAAATTTATAAAAAAGGGCTTTTTTGGTGTCACGATTTT
The DNA here is from genome assembly GCA_013397815.1 of Aleadryas rufinucha. Lineage (NCBI taxonomy): Eukaryota > Metazoa > Chordata > Aves > Passeriformes > Aleadryas > Aleadryas rufinucha. Next base: position 402,436 of record VZTH01002398.1, on the reverse strand, counting down.
GTCTGTTTCTATCACACCAACACCACCAGGGCCAATATATGAGGTTCCACAGGAACCACAATCTCGTGGTGACAAAAGACACATCCCAGCTACTGGTGGTCTGTCACTGCCAAACAAGTGATGCCTGTCCTGTCTTTAATCCTGCAGAGACAAAACCATTTCCACATTCTGTAGGAGCTGCCTCCCTCATACAACGGGTCAAAACCCCGTGACTGTAACTACAGTGCAAACCCAGGGAAGGCAATTTATCTCCTCACTTGGTATTAACAGGACAGGAATCTGGCCACCAGGGATAGTGATGCTGTAAAATATGCAGTAAACAATGATTTCATTTATATGAAGAATGAGTACCATATTAAATTTGAGTTAAATATTAAATGAAGAATATGTTAAATATTAAGATGAAGATTCCACACACATATTATTTGCTGCAGATAAAAATAACTGAATATATATTTGAGATTAACTCATCCACCATTTCAGAGTCTTCATGCCCTTTAGAGAATGTCACAAATCCACACACAGTCCCAACTGATGTATTTTCTATTTTTGTGCAGTATATGGACCTAAGAATTTTACTTCCATGCTACTGCCAACTTATACATTTGTCACTATACTTTATAACCAAATTCTCACTTTTCTCTATAGCACAATATCAAGATCATTTGTTTGGGCATATAAAACATTCTTCAAACAGCTCTTGGCTGCTCTGCAACGTATCTCTCACGGGAGATTCTCTCCTAGAGAACCGGAATCTCCTGGAAGAAGAGGACAAAAATGTGCTTGGTGGAAGCAGGGAATTGATGCTTCTGAAGCACTTCATTAGTTTTTCCCCCTCTGGCCCCCTTCTTGTGTCCTTCTGTCCCTTGCCTCTCTCCTTCATGATAGTCACATCAAGAGTGAAATTCTGCTTTTAGGCCATCTCCAGATAGATGATGGTTGCACGCGTTAGTCCTTGGAGGGTAATTAAACACAACATCTGAAAGCTGTGTTGTGCTTCGTTCTCCCTCCATATGGCTAAACCTTCTTTTCCCATAACTAATCTGACATTTGCTGATTGAACATTGTGTAGTGGAATACACATTTAGTTTGTGCATAAAAGGTTACATTAGAAATTATTTCAGAAAAAAAGCATAAACTGCAACATCGGTTCTGAGGGCATGATACTTTTTCCTAATTTCTTTCACTGTGCTGACAAAATTTTCTGTGTGCTGAAAAAATTTTCTTAAACTCATTTTCCTTGATATGACTTAGCAATATTGTCAGATTAACTAATCTGTTGGCACAATTATTGTTAAAGGATATATTCGACTGCAAAACATCAGATCCCAGAGCACATGGAGAAGAAGAGTTTTATGATTCCTGGTAACTGCCATTCATAATCACAATTATTTACTCTTTAAGCAGAAAAAAATTCATTAAATAAACTCTCCATCAAAATTTCTTTTTTGTTCAGACAGACAAAACCAGTGTTATATCTCTATGGACTGCATCTCTCTTCACAACTCACATCCTTCAATACAAAGACCTTCATGTCAACAATAATCAAAACTTAAACTACCTTTCATCACTTGAAGCTAGCTCACTAAAAACAATATCAGATACAAGGGGCTGTTACAACCACAACAAAAATTCTTTTTACCATACAAAAAGGATACTCAAAATTGCTGAGACCTTTCCCCTTTATTTTGCCAAGATATCCTCAAGAAAAGATACTTGTTCCCAGACAGCTTCCTTGAAGAGATGTGTCATAGAAATTTTTAATTAGTGAATTCTTTAGATTTTAAGTAAGGGTAATAAATTAAAAACCCAGTTGTGTTCTGGAGGAGTTTTTCCAGCTGTATTTATGGGAAGCAAATAACTTATTACATATGTTACTCTGCAGTAGTGGTTTTCACACATAGGCAATTTTAAGGAGATAATATTTAAATTGTTTATGCAGTTCTAGCATATTTTTTGAGAAATTTCCTGCCTTGAGAAATGATCACGAAAGATGATTTAATATTCAAGGAAGTTCCAGTACTTTTTCAAGCCTCTGTAAAATCCTAAGTTCTCCTGAAATTTAAATTTCACCTAAAACTTCCCACAGAGGCTTTAGATCTCACAGAAATCACAGAAAAGTTGCTTTCCCTAGCAACATTCATGGTTATATTTCCTTCAATCTACAGTGCACCAGCTCCAATCCTTTGTAACATGGTCCCACCACAATATCATCCTCATTTCCAGCTTCCCATACCCTCTCTTTCCTTACGCTGCCTCCTTGCTCCTCAGCAGCTCCTGTTGTAGGCCTACAAGTCCATTATCAAGTAGATCAAAACCACCACCATCAAAGCTGACTTCCAGCTAAGCATGCTTCCCTAAATTTCACAACACCTGAAATCGCTTTCACAAAGATTGCTAATAATAGTAATATTACATTTATTCTTAGCTGTCCAAGCCTTCTGCAGAAGCCAGAAATGCTTCAGCACTGTCACACAGTGTGATGGTGTATCCACATCGCTAACAGGCAGCTCTTTAGTGCCCTTTGGATCATGTCCCCAAACCCTGTGACACAGGCCAGTTGGAGATATCCAGCTGTCCCTTTTGGCTTTCAACACCATGAAACTGTACATCCTACACCCTTAAGAGCACACCCTTGCAATCACAGACATACATAAACAATGCTCATTTCTTCTTTTCATATCCCACAGCGTAAACGAAACTTCTTCAGTCTTAGCTGCTCAAAATATAAAAGGATCTATATCCACTAGGGGAAGAAAGGAAGAAATTAGGTAAACTGAGCTACACAGTTTTCATTTTCAACACACACAAATTTTCCATTTTCTCCATACTTCCCATCAGCATGTCAGAGTAAAATCCCAGTGTTATTCCCTGGAATTGGGCAAAGTCCAATGGCAAAAGAATTCTGCTTATATAAACTATTACTGCATGTCAGGATCACTTCAAACTATTATTTGGATATAACCCAGAAGTGTCGCAGTAATTCAGTCCCAATGCTCACACAAGAATTTTTTGGAAGAGGTTTTTTACTGAAGAGCACTGCATTCAAGCAGACCAAAAATACTGAATAGTAGCCATTCTTTTTCTTTTTCTTCTTTTTAAGCATTTCCTTTCCTTTTCAAATGCCCCACAAAATTAAGAAAAAAAGTCAGTGCAATCTCCTCTAGGAAAGACAAGGTTACTATTTCTTATATTTTTTATTATAAATAGCATTTTACTGTGACTGGAATTGCACTCAATTTGCTTTTTTCAATGCTTTCAAAGAGTCTGAAAGGTTTATTCTGCTTCACTATAAGCAGCACTCTGCAGTATTCCCCATATAACTTGGTGCATAAACCATGAACTGAAAAAGATTATGAAGAGTTAATTTATTTTCACTAGATTTAGTTTATGCGGCAGGAGTGGCTGTTTTACTCATATGAGGTAATAAAGATACAGCAATATCTTTCTCTTCTGATTCTTTACATGCATTTTCCCAGGACAGAAGATACTTGGGGTATTTTTAAGGGTCTATGTATATTGTTGATAATTTTATTTATTACACATTTTGGAAGAAAGAGTTTCCAGTAATACGTGCACCATTATACCTCCCCATGCATGCCCATGGTGTGACACGAACAAATTCAATTTAGTAACATGGGGGTTTTTTAAGCCTGGGAACATTCATTTTCTCTAAAATTATTATGCTGCTTTCCAGCTTACTGGCTGCATACTGTGGGGTAAGTTTGTATTTGAGTCGAGATGATGACTTATAGGGCCTGATTCTCTATAAATTTAGTCCAGGCTGCCCCTGATGTCTCTGCCCTGCTCTCCAAAGGCAGGTGGAATTGCACAGGTAAGAGCATGGGATAAGAGACAGGAATCCCATATGAATGTACAATTACAAGCAGTGAGAGACTTGACTGGGATGGTATTTTGCCAGTCAAACCCATCTGGAGCCTGGAGCAAATGCACCACAGCTCTGGATCACACCTCTGGACCTCATGTTTGGGGACGTCTCTCCACAAGACTGTAGCTATGAACTGTCAGGGTGTTCCAGACTGCACCACCAGCAGCTGGGCTCAAAAAGCCCAGGGGGTGGCCCCCATTCTGAAAATCTTGCTGTTTGAACTGCAGTATATCTCTGCTCTATGAAATGCACTCAGAAACACCTTGGTCCATGAGGGGCCCTGAAAAGCCCCAGCAGTTCTCCTCCTTCCCCAGATATGTGATTCATATCACACTGAAGCCATTAATCCCACCTTAGTGAGCTGGGAAAAAAAGACACACACTCTTGTGCAGCTTTTCTTTTACTGAGTTGGGACTTCTTCCCTTGTAAATGAACTGATGAGATACCAGAACTATCGTGCTGTCTCTGGTGATGTACAACGCCTGTTTGCACAGTGGTACTGTGCTATTACTATTCATTTTGATAGTGTGTTTCCTTCCTCTCCCTGCAGTTGGTTCATCTGAATTGTCGCCAAGATGGTTGGTTGCCTAGGAAACTAATTAAGGAAAGCCTTTGGTTAGAAGCAGAGTTTCAAGCATTAAACTATTTGAGAGACAGATGCAGAAATTAAAGTAATGTCTGCTAAGATGAAAGGGCTTATCCTTTATGTATAAGAAGAAAGAACCACATTTAAATGCCAGGACTGAAACAAAGCAATTTATATACAAACTGATTTTTAAAACCTGGAAGTGATGAGTGAGCAAGGGGTTTCAAAATCAGTCAGGAGCTTAGAAGAGGTGACAAAGATTCCCAAAGCTAGAGGTGGAGAGATAGACAAATAGGAAAGGGCAAAAAACTCAGTGGATCACATGATGAACAAATTCTAGCCAGCTCTCCCTTTCCTTCAAATACTCTGTGTCTTTAAAACATTTCTTGTGAATGTTGTTTTTGAAAAATACCTGTAGAACTAATGAAAGACCAAATCCTCTCCTCCAGTCCAGGTATGGCACGAGAAGCATCCATGAGTACATCTGCTCCCAAAGCACACCAAATGCAGCAGGGAAAGGTGACTGCCAATGGCCCTCAGGACTTCTGCTCCAGAGACTTGTCCACAAGGGTAACAATTAGAGCAGCTCAGACAGTGTGGACACAGGCTAAACAGTGAGTGGGACCCTCAGAGGGCTCAGGGAAAACACATGCACCATTTCTGTGCACTGAAAAGCTGCATAGAAAGGTGAACTATGCAGCAAATTGTGCTTTTACAGCTACCTATTAACTGAAGTTCAAAGCAAATAAAATCTCTGTATGAGCACAACAATATCAATTTAAATATCATCTCCAGGATAATGGTTGACTCTCTACTTGCAACAGCATAAGTGAGCAAAGATTTTGGTACTCTGTACGTTTAATGGCATTGCAGAGGTTGCCATATAAATATGACTGTAACAGCATAACTGCCCACTACAAATATTGTGGTAAAAATATGCAAAATATTAAAAGAAGATATATGTGTTTGCATTGGTGTATGCATTCATATCCCATAAATTATCATGAAACAAAAATGAGTAACTGCTACAATCACAGAAAAATAAAAACTCTAATGGTGACTTCAGGTTCATATGCCCCTGGCACAAGAAACAAGAGTTGCTTGGCAGCAATCTTCTACATACAGCAGCTTCTACATTTACAGTGAGACATTTCTGGTATTAATTATTATTACTACTGATCAGATACATTTAAAACTGTGCTTTAATGTCTTCTGAACACTTTTAAGCTTTGTGTGCCATTACTTCAATAATTCTGCAGGATGACTAATAATGCTCTGATAAATTCCTGTCATTTAGAACCTGCCTTGTTTCATGAAATCTGGATAATGGCTTTGGAGAGACATTCCTTTTTACAAGCTAGAAATTCTTTTCTCAGGTATGTGTGAAATGTGCTGTATGTGGGAGAGATTAACCCAAGACGTTACTCTCTCTGCTTTAGCAATTCATCTCCTGCCCTTTGTGAGTTTCACAGCTGACAGGAGCAGGCCCTTTAAGGCAGATACAGCTGTCACTTTTGACTTATGCCCATTCTTTACTTACTCTTCCACCTGCCACATCCTGAGGGTGACTGACCTAAGTAACTCCCCTTTCCTCCCCGTATGCCCATATGGACTTGTGAGCTGCTGAAACTCGCTGGGTGTGAAGGGAAAGAAGTGACCTTTCATTCTGCTTTACATCCTGGTTTCAACAATACTCATGGGTACCGAATGAAGAAATGTCCTAAATTTTAAGTTTCTAGTTCATTGGAAATGTACAAATGAACTGTACCAGTTTCAGAGTGATGTTACACAACAGTCTACAAAGCAGATACTCTCTTGGAGCCTCAGCTGAACCCCATCCTCTGATCCACACAGCTCCAGAGAGAGGATAAAATCAGCCTGTGACACGGCTGTGGCCCTGAGTCCTGGAGAAGGCGACGGGCACACTGCTCTGGAGGGTGTGCTCCGAGCAGTGCAGTACCTTCAGAGGACATGGCATTGCTGGGCTTCAAAAGCAAAGGAGAAGCTGAAGCTACCCATAGCTCTGCTTCAAGTGTCCCCCTGCATTTGTAGGCAATTATATTTTAAATTGCTATGGAGAACACAGGCAAACCCCCACCAGACCATCTGTTTATAATGGAACACATAAACCAGGAAGTTTACATGACAGCGGTCTAGAAATTTTTCAATTACATTTTTCCCTATTGTTATTTTTAATGGCTTTTGGTCAACCCAATACTGCAGTTTTGTGTTTATTCTTACAACACCCTAAATGTGAAAGCTGTTTGGCAGTGAGCACACTCCTCTGAGATCTGAGCAGCTCTGCAGAGAGAGGCAGCTGGGACTGTACTGAAAACCTGCACGCCTCCAACCTAATCTCAAAATTTCAGACTCAAAGGTCAAGTCAGTCAGTGCTTGCACAGGACAGAGTTCAGTCAATCAGATTACCCCTCTTAATCTGAGAGATGCTTCACTTTAAGTTGTCTTTGACATTCTGGCTGTCATTGTAAAACTTTGGGGATTGCATTCTGTACTGTAATATTGCTTTTGCTTTGTGAGATGCCTTCACTCAATACAGACATTGCCTTGGAGCCTAACCTTTATGACTAAGTTTGGAGATAGTGTCCTTTTGATAAAAGCATGCAGTCTCTGGAATAAACAGGTTTTTTGTAAAGTTTCACCATTTTGATCCTGAATGGAGTTTCTTCCTCCTCATTTGCCCTCAGGAGATTTTCTTCTAAATGGACATAAAGCCACTCTAATCTGAAATACAGCTTATTATCCTGGGAATAAGAAAAACATATTTCTTAACTCAAAAACATGTCTCTAAATACATGGTTGAACAGGCTAAGGCTTACTGTTAGCTCTCTGAAAAAAATGTTCTTCTGTTTATGAGAACAAAATTTTATATCTATCCGTGAAGAAATACAGAATATTTTAGCATCAAGGGACAAGAAGTGTCGGGAGCTTATGAATTTTGCATGACATAAGTGTTGTTATCTGTATGCCTGAGAGGCCAGTAGATGATTGAATTAGATAATAGTTTTGTTGTGCAAGAGGGATATAGACCCACATGCTCAGTGGTTAGAGAACTATAGGGCAAGTGAACAAACAGATGGCAGCTTACAAAATAACTACTGATTTCTCTGCTTCCCCCTATTCCACAGCTGAATAAGTTCGGGCAGGGTATCCACCTCCAGGACAAAATGTAAGGCCCATCACAAAATCTTCTGAATGGGGAATGAAAACAGATCAGCCTGCAGTATGAAACTTGGCACAAGACAGGTTACTCAGGCAGAGTAGGAGCTGAGGTGCCCTCTCTCCCTAACCTTATATTTACAGCTGGGAAGATCAGGTACCAGATAGCCCTGAGAAGAGAAATACTTCATATGACAGGTTACAGATCTTGGAAATGTAGGGACATACACGTGCCATATGCTAAAGGCACACGGAATACTCAAGGTCACTGACTCACATGTCTGTACATTGCTGGAGGAAGGTACAGAATATTCCAGAATCTCAGAAGAAAATCCCCAGATGTGTAATTGTCTTTGGATAAGCCTGAATTTTTGGAAAAGATGTATACCCAGGTCTGAACTGGTTGAAAAAAGGATCAAAGGAAGAGAAGTGCACACACTGACCAGCCTGATACAGGAAAAGAGGTCACTCTTACTGAATCCAAGCACTAACACAAAGCCATGATACATGGTTCCTGGAGCAGAGCACAGACAAGCTTGCTGAATGGGCTGGCCAAGAGCCCAAAAGTCTGATAGCAAACTCAGTGCGTGTGTAGACTGTTTAGTGGTTTACAGTCTGTTTATTTCTGCTATGACTTTTCTTCTTGAATAAGTTCTATTTAAGCCTCTGAAATCCAGGGTCACTGGCAAATACTGCTGCTGACTCAGAGAAGGAAATAGCAGGTGTCATACAGTGGCCACATAAAGCCCCTCTCTGGAGGGAGGCATCACTCCCAGAAGCTGATGGGAGGGTTGACCTTTGAAGCTGTCCTCCTAAGAGGCCAAAAAAGGGAGAGGGATGGAGAGGCAGCTGGCTTGAGGCAGCCTATACCAACCCTCTATGGCACACAGTTTGTCCATCACTACTCTGACATAGCAGTTCAGACAGGTGGAGTGTCTTGGCTTCCTTTTGTCCGCACTGGGAAAAAACTTCTAACCCATCTGCAACTGTGTATCAGCAAGTGGGTAACAGGCTCAGATGCTGCTGCTTCTCAGCTGAGCAGCCTTCCTAGACTCCACACATAGCACTGAACTGACTTTTTAAACTCCAATAAAATGCTAGATTTGAAATATGCAAATCCAGACTTATCTCTCCCCTCAATAATATGCTATCAGCAAACACAGTCGGCTAAAAAAAAGACAACTCTCCACTCCCTTGAGCAAACAGGATGGATGGATTTAAATATCATATGTTTGTGAAAACTTTTAACTACTTTATGAGAAGATAACGAGGTAAGCAGAGGAGATGGAAGGAAAAGCCTACAAACAATAATTGTTCAGCTATCAGCCTAGGGTCCATCCACCATTACTGACTTTCCCTGCAGAAATTTAAGTCACTGCTTTTCAGTATCCAAAAAAAAAACCTCTGGAAATTGTTGACAGAAGATATTCTTAGCATCAGGGGCAGTGGTGTGTACTGCAGAGTTTGGGGAAACCTGGAGGCCCCAGCAGCAAATTTTTACTTAACAGATGCTAATCACAGTCATAGAAGACTGAATCATATATTTAACAAAATTCAAACTTCACTAGAGTTGAATTTAGAATAGTAGCAGAAGAAAATAGTTGCCAGGTTTTTTGCTATTTGGTTTGCTTGTTATGTAGCTTTCCTTTTAGGCATTGAAATGGTTTGACTTTTTTTCCTCTCACTTGGACAACAGAAGAAAAAATGAGAACAAATGTAAATGAAGTTAGATCAAACAAAAGGTCTGTTTCTCAGCTGAGAGTGGGCCCAAAGAGCTCTTTAAGCTTGGCTCAGGAGCGCTCTTCTGCAGCATTTTCAGAAGAGTGGGCTGTGGGTAGGTATGGCGTTTTGCATCTTTTCCAAGAACATGAGCAAATGAAAGAAAAAAAAAAAAGTTCCTTAACCTTTTCAGCATGAATTTCCCTGAAGAGAACACTCACCATATTGCCCAAAAATACAGTGTAAAATGCAATGCTGTGTATTAGTATCACAACCATACCAGTTGCCGAGTTAGGGACCAGCACAGCTTGTATCCTGTTCTCTCGAGCACCCCTTTCCTTGCTTTGTAAGTAGCAGCTATGGCACCTGGCTGTCCCCACAGACTGACCCTCAGTGATACACCTCAAGGCTCGACAGGAACTGAGTATTTTGAGAAGGAACACAGTGAATATATTTTTCTTATTTCCCAGGGTTTATGGCAGTGAGATCAGTTTATTGGTAGTTTACAATACAACATTTCTAAGAGATATGCTAATGCTTCATGAAATTTAAATGTTACTCTTGATCTATTCCATGCTATGAACCCATAGTTAAATTTACCAAGTGGCAGTAATCAGAGGGTTTTTCTGTCTTGATGCAAGTGAATTCCCACATGCCTGTGAACAACCAAGCAGTGTGGATTTGGTTCCACACCAGCACCAGCTTTGCTGTCAGCCCAGGCAGCAGGGAACTGTCCTGCGTCTGCTCTCAACAATTTGTATGTTACTACACCTCTTCAAGCACGTTGCACAGCACAAGCAGTGGCACAGGCATTCCGGGTAGCACCCTGGGATGGCCAGAGGGTATGGCCATTCCTCTGGGGCAAAGCAAACACTGGGAAAGCCATGCAAGAGCAAAACAGTCACCCCAAATGCATCTTCCCCCACAAAGGTGTTTAGACTCCATCATCCACAATTCAAGCCTGTCAACAGCACTGTCCATGCAGAGAGTTTTATGGTACCAAAAATTACTAATGAGCTGTTTGGACTACCAGCTAAATCTTTCATTAGCAATATTTCCTTCTGGGAATTCTTTAAGATGATACTGTGATACTTCACTGGCTTTTTATTTCTTGTTTCATGTTCCACTTAAGAAATTGCACCTGTCTTGCAATCCTTACAAGCAGCCTCGATTCCAGTAATGTTACTCAGGCAGCTGAGGTTTTAGGTTCTTAACCTGCTTAAAAATAATTCATTATTAACATTTGAGAAAAAATATCACAGAGACATTTCCTGGTAGGTTACATGTAAGTGCTGCCACCAACTATGAGCATCACTGTGGCATTTTAATTTTACTAGGTAACTGGCCAGTTGTTGGGACTCACATCTCAAAGGATACTTAATTAATTTCTAGAAATAAGCAGTTCTGGAAATATTAACCATGTCTGTCACAGAGAGATCACAATTTCTGAAAAGCAGATACCTGTTCCAAAATGGTGTTGATTCTGTCTACTTCACAGTCAATTAAGTATCTTTTTTCTTGCCGTCTGTCCATTTCCTCTATGATTCTTCTGAACTCTTGAACATCTTTTATGCTTCCTACAGATCTGGCTGTCACTTGCCAGTTGTTCTGTACTGCTGCTTCCATAATTGCCTGAAGAATGGAAAATCCTGTGGGGGAAGAGACAATGAAACAATTTAAAAGCAGAACAAAAATAAAAACTATTTTGAATGTTTGACGAAGGGTTCACAAAAACTTGCATCACACAGACTAGCTGAGAGCCTGCAAGTGCTTCATTACTTGAGAAAACAACAGTGTAGGGACCAGTTTCTTCTTTCAGCTATGCCGTTGGCAAAGTCACTGACTTCAACAGAAGGTCTTGGTGCTGTATTACTGCAAGACATATCAGAATCTGTCCAATACACCATATTATGATTCTCTCAGGGATGTTTATGGTCATGCTGGGGTCTGTACCAGCTGAGAATAGAAGCCTGCAGCCATTACTTGGGCAGAAGTCCATCAGCCTGAGGAGCGGGACAAAAGGGGTGATTTGCCTGTGCAGACTGCAGCAATGGGTCATTAACTGGCAGGGATCCAAGCACTGCACAAGAATGCCAATTCAGTCATTGTACCGGTCATTGGAGCAACAACCACAAGACAGTACTTTACTGATACTCACTTTGGTTTCAAAAAATGTTTTTAAATATGGAGTCTAGCAGCATTAAAAACACTTTCAATGCGTTCATTAAGATAATACCAACTTATTTAGCATCCTCAACACAGGAGAGAAGCAGCACACAACGACCAAGGACTGCACAGTGGGAAATAACGGAGGAAAGCAGCATTTCATTTCTTGCAAACAGCTGTGCCTTGGCAAATGGCAGAACCCAAGTCGAGTCCCTAAGTGAAAAGTGGTGGAACTGAAGACAGAATCTCTGACAAGTCATGCTTATGTAGGAATCATCGGACATTGATTTGCATCCCCTTACTTAAGTATGTAGCTGGGAACCTGGTGCACTACCTGTTTTCATTCAGGAAATTTAATTTTGTGCATAGTTCTAATAGTTTCAATTCTGAGCAGATGCCAATCAAAGATACAGGTCATCTACTTCAAATGCACACAGTGGTTTAAAGTAGAGTTTTACTGTACAGAAGCATATCCATGTGAGTGCTGTTTCTGTCCAGACAATTTATTTGCAAAACTTTCAGTCCAATTATTTAATCATACTGTGGATTTCTTATCCACAGCCAGATTTGAAAAGCTTGCACACAAACACATAAACATACAGGATCGACAACCAATTAATTGTGCTTTGTGATAACCAGTTCCCTACACTTCTGAAACTGAAAGGAATTTGAGCTACATGTTCACTGCTGTGAATTACACCAATAACTATTCTGAACTCAGACATCCTTGTAGAGGTACAGCGATGACAAAGAACTTGTGCTGCAGCCTGATCTTCCACAGCCTGCTGTAAATCTGTAGTGGCTGTCTGAAGCCAGAGGAGCTGCACCATTACCTCATTACAGACACAAACAAGGGAAGAGTGATTTTCTGGATTACAATTAGATTATTATAATTTACCGTGTGACTTCCTTAGGTCTCACTCAAATGCCCTCACTTTCCCTGTGCAGCCTCCTTGATTCTTAATGCTCTTCTTTGTATGAATGCACTTTACTGTATGAATGTATGAATCCCATGAAAGGTGGTGACAATTAATATGTACACTGGTTGAGAATTCTTTCTGGCATCTTCTTTCCTCTGAGACTACTGAAAGAGAGGCATTTACATATGTATAGTACAATGAACTCAGTCTTCCTTAACATCATATTTTACAAAAATGGTTGTGATGTCTGTGACAGCATTGTGATTCCATTACATGTAGGAGGAAGATCTAAGCCTAAGATACTTTTTTGGCTGCAAATGAGGAATTTTTATGTGGAAACATAATTACCACTAATGAGGATTTACAAATGCTTTGTGAACAAAGATGTGCTTTTAAAAATACATGATTCCACTAAGTAATAAATATTTACAACTTTGTTTCATCATTCATATAACATCTAAGTATGAACCTTGAGCTTGCTGTAAACAACAACAGTCCATAAGTCCAGGGTTTTTTTACTCCAGATTGAACAAATTAGTTAAAAATATTAAGAGAAACCGACACTTCAAACATATCTGTAGCTCTATTTTTTGCTAATGACACATACAAATCTTGTGAACTGTCTCAAGCAAAGAAGGAAAATGTGTACGCTGGAGTGAAGATGCCATTGGTTGACTGCCATGCTCCCAGTTTCAGTTAACACTGAGTCAGAATTTGCTTTGTCAAACCTTGAATATCTCAGAAGAAAGCTGGGGAATTTTCCTAATTTTGTGCAATTGCATGTTTGTGTGGGTGTGAGTATACGTGTTTTTATGCATGTGTATTCGTCAGTGGTTACCATTTCAAGAAAGAGAAGAGCAAGATTACTCAGCAGCCTTTCTCCTATGTAGGAAAATACAATTACAGTAAACTAAGAGTGAAAAGTGTCAGAGCTTCATAATTTCTGTCTTCTCTGCCTCCTGTTTCTCCTTGTCACATCAAGTCTTTACAATCACAGTCCCCTCTACCCTTGCCAGTTCTTGAAATCCTCCCCATGGGCACCGTGTCTGCTGTGCCAGCTCCTCTCTCTTGGGCTCTCTCCTGTCCTTGCTCTGAGAAGAACCATTTGCCCTTCCTGTAGCAGCTCGTTAGATCAGTCCTCTGATGACCTTTACAGAGCCCATTCTGCTGGTTTACTAAAGCTTGGTTCAAACCTCCTGCTCTCAGGAAGGCAGCATTTGCATCCTCGCTGTTCCAGCCTCAGGTCTCTCCCCATGTCTAATGCCTTCAGCACCATTTACCACATTTTACATCGTTACCCATTACCTGGTATTTCTGTAAACAACATGTTCCAGGCTCCAGCTGTACCTTACCATTAAAAGAGCTGTTACATAAGCAGTATGATTGTTTAACTAAAAGGACCATTTTATCTTCAAATGTGAACTTTTCTTTCTCTTTAACATAACAATGCAAGCTGTGCCATTTTGGGAGCACTGCCTGGGTAATGGACAGGGAAATTACTTCCTGTGTTGTGTGCACTGTTAGTGACCAGGCCTGCACACGGTGCTTTTCCACACTCTGCCCTCAGGACACACACCTGTGAAAGCTCCTCAAGAAATGCTCACTCCTGAGCATCCTGGAGGTGCAGAACTCTTACAGGTACCTCTCATCTCGTTCCCCCTAAAGGAGAAGGAAACAGTCAGCCATGGCAAATATTTCCAGTCTGAATTTTTTGTCTGGTGTGCATCACATCTACTCCAAAAGACTAAAGAACTGATAATTCACCACAGGTCTGTGGAGAAGTCATGCAAGGAAGGGCTTTCATCAATACTGTTGCCAGTTCATACTATGTCCATAAAGACAGCCAAAAAATATTAGTTAAGGAAAGAAAAACTGTCAGCCTCCTAGAAGATGACAGCAATGAGATTATCTTGAAATGGGTACAGAATACCATCACCAAAATTCAGTGGCTGCTCATTCTGTAGTCATTAACACCAAAACAGACACAAGCAAAATTTATTTAGACCCCAGTCTGATCTTTCAACCTATTTTTTTTAGTCATACCTCGGATGTGAAAAAGTAGTAGGATAAAAGGCAGGCATTTCTCTGGAAGTACTGTTTCTGAGGTTAGTTCATTTGAAGGCACTACATCCCTTCTCTGCACTATGTTATTAAAAAGTTGGCATTACAGATTTAAGAATAGTCTGGTCACATAATGACTGTGGCCATACTTGCCAGGTCATGCAACACACAGGTTGGTCCTGTCACCTTTGAGTGCAATCTCACAAGTCAATCTGATCTGCACCGCTAAAAGCTTAGATGATCCTGGCCTTAACATTCAAATATGCAATTGTCTGGCTTATTCTTAAAATATTGATGAATTCGAAGAGCTAACCCTCAACTAAACAGCCTGCAAAATGGTTGGGCTGAAGGTAAATACAGTAATAAAACTAGAACAAAACAAGTGCCCAGCCTGCCTCTCAGCGAGCTGAAGCATATATTTTGAGTTTTGTGGACTGAAGCTTGCAAAGAAAGAAAACATTCTATATAAATTTCCCTTAAAGTAGGGAAAATATTATTTGTTGCAATGCTATCTCTGCCCTTTAAGCAACCCAGACGGAATTACATTCTGGCCAGTCCTCCCTGAAGCTGGACTAAGAAACAAATTCAGCCAGTATCTTCCTACTTCTGCCAGGGAAGTAAAGTCTGTGCCTCAGTCTTTCCGATCATTCCTTTGATACAAGCATCTCTCCACTGATCCTACTAACACAAGTGAAGGGGACATTTCACTCTTTTGCATCTCTGAAAGCTCACAAAACTTCTCCCACATCCACATAGACAGAATTCATCTCAGCAGTTTTCTCAGCCATATGAAATTCTATGTGCTACATCACTGAACTTACTCTTGTTTAAATAACAGCAATCATTAATGTGACATGACTAAACGATCACACTGGAACATCTGTAGTGTCACATGAGCCCGTGCAGTTGGCATCTTACTGAAAAAAGTTACCACTCATGTAAATCTCTTTTCCTGAATGTTCTTGCTAAGATCTTGGACCTTTAGCCTCCTACAGAAATGACAGAGCACTCGCTCTTTCTTTTGCCTTGATGAGTACCAATGATCTATGAGGGGTGTATTTTCCTGACATGCAGCATGCTTGTGCCACCTGAATGAACATCAGCTCTGATCTGAATATGTGTGTTTTGAACTATGTATCTGGGACACGATACAAAGATCTACATCTCTGGCCCATGAGTGAACTTCAGGGATTCAAGTGTTGAGATGTGTTTGTCAAGGGCACAATGAACTCACCAAAAAGGAGGCCATCCAGGCAAGTGATTCCCCATGACAAATACAATTTCTATGATGCCAGCTTACACTTCAAGTGTACCACAGGTCAGTAAGTTGAGATATACTTGGATATTCTGTATGTTTGGCACTGAACCTAACACTAATTTGAAAGCAAACAGATCAACATGTTAGACACAAGTTAATAAACAGCTAGCCAACCCCAAACATTCCCTATCATCCAAAATCCCAACATGCCTGTGGGGCAAGTATGCGTCCCATAACCCAGGTCTGCTTAACAACTTCGTAAGTAGGGGAAGAAGCAAGGAACAAGCTACTAAATGAGTCACCAGGAAGCAATTCAGCAAATGATGAGGACCCTGGAGTGCTCTTTCAGCCTAACACACTTACATTCAAATTATTAAATAAAATAGAGTAAGTGCAATCCATCTGATTTTGACCTGATCACTTCCAGCTGGTAACCAACACGTAAAGCGTTACGCTCCACTACTCTGGTGGGGTAGTGGAGCGACAACCTTCTAAACCAAGTAGCAAACACATTCTAATATTTTTTTTTTTTTAATTTCTGCTTTTTCTGTTCTGTAAACCTCTAGGTTCCCCCATATATACACTACAGTACTGCAACCTGTCATCCATAAAAAGAGAAATATACACAAATAAGTATGACAGCTTGGTTGAGTGAATGTGAACTTGCCTGGCTCCAAAGGAGAATTTACAGGAACCATCTGGTTCATATTTGTTAGGGATGGGATACAGCTAAAACTGCAGAAATTCAGAGCTGCTGAATGCAAGTAAAATACCTTTTTTTTCCCCTATTCATTTCACCTTGATCTATTCTTTCATAACAACCTTGCATCTAACTCACCTCTCATTTTATTCAAGTTTTAGGTCAGTACAACTATGTTGTTTTTGTATGAAGCTGTGCCAGTGTAAAATGAGAGCAATGTAGTAAGGGATCAAAGAGTTCAATAACCAAGGACAAGACAAAAAGATGCCGTAAGCAATGCTGTCACTTCCGTAGGGGGACTTATTCATATGACTTTCACAATGTTGTGGGCAAATCTGCTGGTGTAGGACAGATAGGGATACCTCAGTACAAGGATATGATCCAAAGTTTATTAGAAGAGCTGTGTTCTAGTTTTAGCTTTGCTATGCAAATCTTTATTTAAATAATTTTCAAAGGAATAACAATTGAGTGAACAGCTTCTAGACAGAGACTGGTAACAGAACAGACAAGATGGAACCACTTTAAAACCAGAGTGGACTCCACTTGAGGAAAATATAACAGGTAAACAACTGCGTAGAGAAGGCAGAACTAGCACAGAAAAGCAGAAAAAGGAATAATGAATTTTGAGAAGTGACAAAAGGTGAAGAGCATTGTGTTGGTCTGTGGTATGGGCTGTAGGGTGTCCTCTGTGTACTGATGCTGATGAAACTGATACTGATGGTACCAGACTTGTGAGGGCACTCTGTCACCAGACAGTGCTGAGATCAGGGAGGCATGGGCCTAGGAGTAGTGGAAAGCTCTCCAAAGAGAAAACTTTTTACATGCAAATGGCAAAATTGTAAAACTATATTAGCATTAAAAGTAATTAACTTCCAAGCTTTAGAATATCTGAATAACAAAAAAATAATTAAAATGCCTAAGTACAGATATTTCACCAGGGAAGCTCTACAGAGTGCAGGGCTTTGTCTGTCCAGCAGAGCCCAAACCCTAAAACTAGGCAGTAAGCATGCTACTGTCACACATACAGTGAGATACAAATCTATGGAGTTAAATTCCTATATTTATGACCAACACCAATTGCCTTGAATGCCCTGAATTCTCCAGCAAGGACATGCTCCAAGTGCCACCAACAAACCCAGAATAAACCATTTTCTGAGTATCCTGCATCCTACTGGTATCAAGAAGATAACACCGTAACCTCAGTACAGTATCACAGCCTTGCCCAGATGCAGCTTTCTGTAGAGGCTTATTTCCCTTGTCTTCTTCACCTCTGAGCTCTTCTAGCTAGCTCACAACAATGGTTTAGCAGCCTCACTTACTGCATCTTTCAGGGAGCAAGCAAGAAGCCTTGCTGCTTGCAACAGACCAGCCTTCAGCTGTAAAGCATTTGAATGATGTAATCAGAACAGAAGTTTCTTTGGGTAAAAACAGAAGAAACCAAGATACATAGATATTACCAACCATTTCCTCCAGACCCACCAGAGATGGTTTTTTCTTGTTTGTTTGTTTGTTTTATTACCCCTGTGCATTAGTTACTGAAAAAAACCAGATCTAGTTATCAGGGATAGAAAATATCTCAGCCATAATCCTCCTGACATCAGACACCATGAGCTGACCATAATGAGGCCTAAGTGGACTTCATTTGTTCTTAACTTCAGGCACACTTGGATGACAGTCTCTTATATTCTCTTTCTAGTCAGAAGGGAGAGAGAGAGATGCCATGTAATTTTTCTGTGTTTGAAACATGCATGGAAATCAATGGAAGAAAACATATAAAACAATGAAGCTGTGTAAAGCATCATCATCAGGTATCATTCACAACCTCTATCTGCAATTGAAAAACTAAACTAGAACAAAAATCCCAATGTGTTGACTAACACTCAGCTGATGAGGCTGATTACTGCATGTTAAAAGTACATATCTAATTTTGTTTACATATTTATCTCAGAAAAAAAGATTCTAATTAGAAATGAAAGAGTTAAAAATTATCAGTCTAGAATAGACAACCTGTCTGCTAAACAGCACATTCCATGTAAAGCCACATTCCATCCATATGGCATCTCAGAATATGGTTTTCTCTTATTTACTAGAGCAAGCTGAACAGCTACAAGCCCCCAGTGAGCTGGGATACTGATGGAAACCATTATTTATTATTCCAGGTAAAGCTGCATAATTGTGATACAATTACAAATAGACTTAAGAAGGAAAGTATTGTGTGGAATTATCATCTGAGAAAGGAAATAAAAATTAATTCTTTTTAAGCTTAAATAACTTTTTTAGCCAAAAGAGAGAATCACTGCCTTTATTCTGTTAAAGGCAATAGATGTTCTGGAAAAAGAATATTTATCAACAGCAGAGGATTTTGAAAATACCTAAAACTTGGCTTCATATATTCAAAGAGTGAAAAACATAAATTCAAAGTATGCTGTAAATTAAAAAATATTGGTAACAGAAGTTAACTCTTTATCATGATACATTATGGTTTTTAGCACGAGTGTGCAAGAATATTGCTGTCTGCCTTCTCTTAAACATGTTTGAAACTGCTGAGTCTAAAAAGTGATAAATATTATTCCTTCGAAGAAACAATCGCAGGAGATTATGGTAATCAGACTATGAGTTGAAATACATATTCATCACAAAAAACCCCCTGGGTTCACCTCAGATGAATGTCCTGGAAAAAAATAATGCTAGGTGAATTGTTCTCAGACATAGTAAAATTATTCTTTCTATCTGACCCTCAGTCAATCATGTTAGAAAAATATTTATTCCACCTTCTAACCTTTATCTACACTTTCCGTTTTCAAACTACCTGAGCAAACAGATCTTATGCCTCTGAGAATTTTCATTAACAGATGCTATCAGCCTTTCAAAGTCTCTCTTCATCAACATCTCACCCTTTAGTAACCAGCATTTTAATTGCCCTTGCAGCTGGAATGTGTCTCATAGCTCAACCCATAAGTTAATTTCCTTTTATTTATTCTGAACACAAGAAAAAAAAAAAAAGCAATCAAAGGGTGACTACTGAGCTTAAAAGTATTCTGAAATTTAAATGAGTTTTTTATGGTAATATAAATGATAATTTATGGATCCATATTCACAGTCTGCATATGTGTTTCTTTTTTGTCACTCAACTGGCTATTTCTGCCTCGTTTTTGCTAATAGCTGGCAATATGGAGCTTTTCTATAGCACTGTTTCTTCTGTTTTTTCAGTACAAAATTTCTCTTCATAACAATGATGTATTTTATTTGTTAATCACAAGGCCTCATATTAATTCTAAATCGGTCTGTATACCCCCTAATTAGTTGGTAACACAGATTTAGTCTGAATTGAGCTTGAACATACAAATATAGTTGTACTGCATTGACCAGAGCACAGAATGTATCATCTGACCTGCTTTATACTGATTCCCACTGTAGTGACACCACAGGATGACAATTTACAAAGTTACTGGAGAATTCACACGGCATCAATAGGCAACACCAAACCCAGCACAAAGCTTGGGATTAACAAGTTACCTTTCAGAACACTTCACACAGATGAGGTGGCAGAAGGAGGATGGACTGGCTCAGTGCTCTGTATCAGTGACCTGACTTCCTTCCTTCTTGCAGCATAATGCTCTGTGTCTCAAAAAGAACCTGGTTTATTCTGCAGGGTGGTGACACACAACAGGCTCATGTAACCGGCAGATTAGAGACTTCCCACTGCCTGCCAGTCAGGAAATCCCTTTGGCTTTACCTGCTGTTCAAGAAAGAGACTAGAGGGAAAACAATGCCTTGCTTTTATTATTCAGCCTTGTAACACCATTTGGCTCTTTAGCACCGAAAATCACTAAGAAATTTAGCATCAGCTATCCCTTCTCTCCTAACAGACAGAGTACGTTTTGGCTGTTGTGTTATATTTTGCATCTTCTAAACACAGGGATTGGAACCAGTAAGCTCAGATGGGGGAAGAAACTCCAGATGTGTGTCAGATCTGTGGTCAGTTACTGCACATGCTGTTCCCGATTTAGCTCAGGAAGGCAGCTCACATGAAATATTAGGCCGAATTATACAGAAGTGTGCAAATATTTCAGCATAAGGATTCACTAAACAGAGACAGGGATGTGATTCAAACATTTAGCTCTGGCTTCATCTCTCCAAGTTTTGATGTGCTCAGTTGGGGAAGGAAACAGGCATTCTTGGAGTTGGCTCCACAAATCAGCAAGATCTGGGCTTCAGATCCAGACTTTTCTACAGCAAAAAAAATAAGGAAAAAAAGGTAACATTGCTTAAGCATGGGTGGATTTTGTCTAATTTACTGCTCTGACAATTGACAACTTGGAAATACCAGTATGATAGGCTTCACAGAGAAACTGGACTCAGGGAATAACCTATATGACTTCAAAGGCAACTTCAGCAGAAGCTCAACCTTACCTTATGATTACCTTGGGCAAAACCTGGTCCTGCATATAAAGAACCTTTTGACAGACACGCATATGCCCTTAAAATTTGTCCAAAAATTAGCACTGCTGGATCATCATGAGCTTGGAATGGTATCAGCAAAAGGTCACGCATTCTTCATCAATTCATGTCCTCTAGATCTTTGTTAACTGCTGCTGACTCATATCTATCCATGATGCTACAGTAAAATCACTGAACATGTAAAACTGTGTTTCTTAGTTTTATATTGTAAATAAATGTAGAAGAAAAGTCTTGTTCTTGCATGTGTACGTGGAAAATAGTAAAGATTCTGTTAAATGATCTAAAAATGGCAATAAGCAGAGAATTTGAAACAACTAATACTTTTGCCTATGATTCTCTCAGAAACGTGCTCACTTCACAGTACAGCAGAGGTAACATTTTCACAGGTACCTGTCTTCCATTTTCAAAAGTGACTTGGGTCGGATGGTGGGAGCAGGTTTTCAGAGGCAACTAATATGCAGATGCTGAAGAACCTCAGCAGGTGAGGTACCTGCATTCCACTGCCTTCAGTGACAGCCACACATAGCTCTCATTGATGTGCTTTTCACAATGTCACTCTGTGTGTGTTGAAACTCTAAATGCCTCTGAAAGGCCTGTCCTGTGTGCCTTTGGTAATCACTTACCAAAACAGGATATCTGCATCTCAGGATATGTACTCTGTGGCCTGCTTAAAAAGTGGCACAGAATTCTCTACAGAATATGATGTTAATTAGTTACTTCACTGCAACATGTTCAACAAGTGCACAGATAAGGACTGTCTGACTAAATGGGATGTACATATATCTGAGACAGACTATCAATTGTTA
Source organism: Aleadryas rufinucha (assembly GCA_013397815.1). NCBI lineage: Eukaryota > Metazoa > Chordata > Aves > Passeriformes > Aleadryas > Aleadryas rufinucha. The sequence goes on along the minus strand of VZTH01002398.1, from coordinate 380,693 downwards.
GCTTGAAGAAGAAAAGGAAGATAGAAAATTCCACTCCAAGGCTGCAGAGTGGTAGATTATCTATTACAAGGAAGGGGCTGCATGTAAACCACATACTCCCTGTTTTCATAGTTTCAAACTAAATTGTTCTTAATGTTTTCTCAGAATTGCTTTGTAAAATTAGGCAGCTGTAGCAAACACATCCTTGAGACCAGACAGGCTCAGCACTCAGATTTTGTTGGGCTTTACACACAATTATGCTGCCAAGTGCTTATTATTTAAAATACTTACATGTTATTTGAATATTCAATCTGATATTCAGTGAAACAAAAGAACTCTTTTTTTCCATTTGCTCTGATATTATACTGATGCATGACTACTCTTCCATGAATCCAAAGCCTCACAAATCTGATTGTATGGTTAGCAAACTAAAATATGCAAGAACTTTAGCATTATCTAATCTGAAGGAGAAAATATACAGTAACTGGCATACACAGCTAGAGGCCCAGGCACTGATAGTTCTGATCTCCCAGTTTACCATTACTGTAGTCATTCAAGCAAAGAAAGACTTCAGAGAACAATGAAGGTCCCTGGTACGAAGAGTGGAAAAGTTGTGTTTTGTGCACATCAATACTTTAAACCAAAAGGTTCCCATTCCATCACTGCCCTCCTGCAATAGGGTGACACTTCTTGCCTACTTCTATTTTTTACCCCCAAGTAAACTAAGTAAGATTTCTTTAACACTTTCTGCCACTGTAGTTATCTCTGTGCAGGTATGAAATACAAGTTTAAACCAGGTCGGTCACGCCTGCAAGCAAATGGAGTTGACTTCAATAAGAAATTTCCATCTAACCTTACTAATTATTAATGTACAGGTGTTCTAGGCTCAAAATATAATGCCTGTGCTTACTCCAGGGAGCTGATCCCCCCGACTGTACTCAATACTAACCAACTCTCTCCCTGCAGTGAAATAGCAAGCCAACATCTCACTTTTTATAGCAAAAAGTTCTATTATTGTTGCTTCTGCAAAAAAAAAAAAGGCAATAAAAGCGCAAACATTTATAAAGCATATTCTTTAAACACTGGATTATGATTGTGCTATGTAAAATAGTGTAAAAGAGGTCTAGAATCACATTCCAGCTGTACTGCTATGTTTAACAGCTCCCACTAAGGTCTTAGCTCTCAGTGCCAGATATTCTTACTCACTGTTTGGAGCATGTCCCATCACTTCATTGATTCCTTTTCTTTTTATTCTTTATAATGCAGCAAAAGTTTTGTCCCCTTTTTAAAAGGTCTACACTTCGCACCTCTGTCCTCATTTTTTGGATATCTCTTTTTTCTCTCCTGTAATGGAAATCTTGTCTTCACTCCTGTCTTTCAGAAATAGCACTGTTGTCCTCTGCTACACTTCATGGCTTCTACTCAATTTACTTCCCCCATCGTGATTCACCTCTGCCGCTTTGGATGATGTGGAACTGAGGGACAATTCAAAATAAAGGCATTCTGAAACACAGGGGGCTGAGACCATGATCCTACTGGCATGCAGTGAAGCACATCCTGTCTACACCTCCATTGATTTTGTTACATTAGTGGTCCAGGTACTCTGGGATAAACCACTTCGGACCTTCAGCCTATCCTGAGCACACTCCCAAACGTCCTCTGTACTCAGGACTCCGGAGATGAGTGGATTTGTCACGTTATCTATCCCGAACAGCAGAAGAGAAATAGCTTGACTTTCTAATTCCTCAGCCTTCCACATAATACTCCCACCTCATTTTCCACATATAGTAGTATTTTATTCTCCCTCTTACATCCTGGAACTATAACACCTTGGGAGTGAAGCAGGAAGAGAGCCAAATTAACTGTGTATGTTCTAGATCTTGCCCATTCCCTGCCGAGAGTTTTAAAACACTGACAATTAACTTTAGCCTAAATCTGCTTCAGCTAAAGCCATGTGGCATTTTTTGTGGGAATTCAGAGATCATTTGCAATTATTCCAACCATATTTCTGAAGAAATTAGTGTGTATTATTCCAGAAAGAGTTTACAAAAGATCTAAGTATCTAAACCTGAATGACAGGAAAGACCCTTCACTATTCTGAATTTAAAATATATAAAATATACTGGCCAAAGAAGGGAGAAAGGATAAATTTGAATCCAAATGATCACATTTTAGAAAGTCACAGAGATCAATTCACATCCAACTGACATGATATTTGAGCAGTATGGACAAGTCTAATACACTGGACATACCTCCCACTGACTCCTCTTGGAATTCTGAATAGAGCTGAACATCTGGTGTGGCACAGGAAAGCTCTTCCTTGCTATTATTTGTAGTTTTTTGCTTGGTTTCCCTCTTAAATAAAATACATTATAGACAATTTGAGAAAGATTTCACTCCCTACTGAAGCTTCAGTTCCTGTGTCCTTCACATAGTTTCTCAGAGCAATAACACTGAGCATGATCTTCAAACACACTCTGGACCCACCTTTAACACTCCAGTGCCATGGGATTGCTTTGAAGTACTCACAGAGCTTCTGCACCAGCAGTTGTCTTTGAAAGAATGACATAAATTTTCACTTGGCATTTGAAGATCAGAATTGTGCCTTTTCTCCCAAGTGTTCCAGAATGACATTACCAGCAAAGAAACGGGGGAGATGAAGACTCTGATGTGGCAGCACCCAGACTGCATTAAAGCAGTTGTTGCACACTCAGGTGGAATGTGGTGGAAGCCAGGTTTTCCTTACTTTGATGGATCAGACTGCATCCCTCTACATGGCACAGTAAATAAAACTGCAACACCTGTATCTGACATACACATATTGACCTCAGTGATGTATTGCTAAAAGGCTATTTCAAATATTCTTTCTCCCAAAAGCCACATGAATAATACACTCCATTTCTTTGGAAAGAATCTCAAGGAAAAAAAAAAGGGAGACATCTTTAAAGATAAAATATTTCTATGGTGCCTTTTTTTTTTTTTTTTTTTTTTTTTTTTTTTTCTAGACACAATGTTTTNTCCCATATTTAACGTTCTGAGAGGAGAGGGATTGTCTGATTTTTTAAAAAAAAAATTTTTTTTTTTTTCTTTTTTTTTTTTTTTTTTTTTTTTTTTTTGGCCAGAAGCCATGTAATTCTTTTCTGGCTGGCTTGTTCTGTCACAAACAGAATGACCTTTATTGAATGGTCAGCAAATGTGATGGTTTTAACATAGCTACAGTTGTGGTGAAATTGATGCACCATGATTGTACCCTTGCTCACAAAATGCAGAGGCTCCACTGGGTATTCTCAAAGCAACTCAACAGCAGCTGAATGCAACAATCCAATTAGTGAAACAAGCACAGTTCATGCATGAAGTCTCTTCCAGGCACCATTAGAAAACAAGACCCCAATGTACAGAGACTTGCCTTTTAAACTACATATTTCTATTAACTTCAGAAGAAAAAAGGATTACCTTGCAGTTTGACTCACCTAAAAAGACCAGAAGTCTGGAAGGGGCCTTCTTACAACACTGTGGTGGAACTGGCTGCTAGAACACAATAGCCTGCAGTGGTCCTTTATGATCAGGGCCACAGCTGGTGGTAGAGACACCAACTTCTCCATTCTCCACAAGGAATATGAAACAAGCTTGCTTTTTTTGACAGGGCAATTTTTTGTTATGTAGCTTAATGGATTTTGGAGTCTCTTTCCTGTTGCTTAAGGTTTTTGCTTTGAAAACTGAATAGAATGAAGGAAAAGCTCTCCATTTTAACAGGATTTTCATCCTGGTGTTTGTAAGGGCTGGTGTGAGAATGAACAATACATGCCACCAGGACTAAGAGATCAGAGTCTTAACACTCCATTTTGTCTAGGTGATCTACTCCATCTGTGAAAACACTCACACCACTAGAAGATGCAACTTTGTACCATGGCTTCATTTGACTCCTATGGTGCCACAAGTACCATTCATCTTCTGCATGCAGCAAGACAAAAATAACATAAATTAGGCTGCCTGTCTGGAAAGTAACAGGCAAGAAATATGACACCAAGCAAACCTGACTGCTCATTGTCTGGTGATTCTTATGTCTGGCTAGAACCAACTCCCACCACCCTTGGCTCTTGAGTAGGTCCTTACAAATAGGCATGGTTCTGGCAAGTTTCTGATAATCATTCCTAAAATAATACAAACTATCACTTGGGCAAAGGGTTGATCATCTCTCATTCACACCAATAAAACAATGTTTAAGAGGTCTACAAAGACAATGCATGATCGTCACTATACAACAGTATGGGAACAAGACCACAGTAAGCAGAAAATAAAACAAATATGGAAAAGTTTGCTCTGCACCGGAACAACTGTAACCAAAACTTGCTATATTTGTTGTAGCAAGATGCGTTAATAATAATAATTTAATGCTTTTATTTAGGATGTGTTTATAAATATCTATAAATGATAAATGAATTTAAAATAATTTTATATAATGCAGAAGGGCAATAATTCCATAAGTTAATGAATTAAAAATCATAACTAAATATCTGATTTGCTTTTGACCAAATTTAATACAGGAACATATTTACAATATGTTTACAGTGTCTTAACTTACTTATTATTAAATAGTTATTAATACAATAAAACCAAGTGTGGATGATAACAACTAAAGGCAGGTATGCAAGTAATTCTAGTCTCAGTAAAATTATATTCTTGGACAAAATAATATGATAAAATATTTAAATAATACGGGGATATTACTAAAGTGATGTCCTGAAAAATTTCTTTTCAGCAAAAAAAGCAGCATGTTTATTGTTGTCTTGTTTTTTTCTGTAAAGTGTGGTCAGTGGCCACTCTCAAATTTTTGATACCCTGCATACATATGTGGGCTTATAACTTCACTTACTGTTTAAGGAAACGTCCCATTAGCAATTATAGCTCCTTCAATTCAGTAACAAAGCTGGTGAATTTTTTTTTAATTGACATTACACTCACTGGAAGAACAGACCTTTAGGAGAGAAGGGGACTACAATGATAAACTGATGTAGGCCAAACTGAAATTATAACTCAGGCTGAAGAAAAATATTTTTGGAAATGAAAGTTAATGACGCTTATTTTCAAAACTGAACAAAGATTAAACTAAAAGTTAGGCTTGAAATAGCATGGACCAGATTTTTCACAGAAAAACACTTTTCAGCTTGGTCCAAAATGGATTTTGCAATTTCTGTTTCACTCAACATTTCCCACTCCTTCTCAGGTTTCACTTGACTTTAAGTTATTCTTTCTAAGCTTTAATTCTGTCAGGCAGGAAAGAAAATATACATTTTTTACTTATGTTGAAGAGCCTAGTGTTATGTTATCACAGAATAAAGTAAAAATTCCTTGAAAGGAAATGAGAAAAGACTGAATAATAACTTGAGAAGAAGACACTTGCACTGCAAGGAATATTCTGTACAGGACAGCCATTAAGAAAGACTAAAACCAGAGAAATACAACAGCTTTCCGGTTTCTTTAACAAATATGTTCCTAAAAATCCCTGAAGGATCACAGAGAAATCATTAGAACATCATTTTTATTAGTTTACAGAAAACCAGTTTCCCTTGTGACACAGCAATTTCTGCCTTTATTGCTTCTAGACTCTGGTCTCTGTGTGACAATTGAGGCTGCGATCCTTCTTACTGTAACTCACATAAATATAGCTCGAGTAATAAAACTGAAGCTAATTCTCAATTTTCTAGCAAAATGTCCACTGAAGCCTCCCCATTTCCCTTCACTCTAGTGTAATAATCTGCAATTATTTGTTTAAAGTAGTTCTCAAGAATCCCCATTGTGACAGACGTTGCAGAACAGAGTAAAAATGTATTCCCTCCCCACCTTCAGTAATGACTGCAGGTTAAATACAGTAATTAAGTGAAGTTCTACCATCTGACCTCAAGAGTGGTATAAAACATGACAATCAAAATATTACAAAGTGGTCCACAGCAGACCTTCTCATTATTGATACAATGAACTCATTGTTCTTAAGCAAACATTTTAAATAGCATCCATTATTCATGCGGAGTCCTAAAGATTACCTATCTGGGATTTAGAAAAAAGAACACATTTGAATATCAAAAAATGGCAGATTTTTTAATCTTTTATAAGAATGGTTTTGTACAAGTTCTTATCTCTGTGTTATAATTCTGTTGTTTGAAATGGACACGTAAAGAAATTATTTTTAAACATATTAGGTCAAATCTTCACCTGTGCAAATCTGCATGGCTTCACTTCAAAGAAATGCAATGAATGGCTCTTGCAATGCTCTCAGGCATATGCTGATTTTTACACAACTGAGCTGACTTGGTTACATCCAGTTGCAGTCTGAATTCCCTGCAGTAAAAGTTTTAATGTTAAAAACACTTTGACAAAACCCAGCTTTTGAGTCAGAGGGAGGTCACTAAAGTCACAGAAACACTATCTGCAGAAAAATGCAAATGAATATCCCATAAAGCAAGAAGATATCTATGCAAAATGAATAGCACTTAACACTTAAGAACAAATAACATCATCACTCACATTATCTTTTTATCCATAATTTTCATAGGGGACCCAATAAAATGTTATGAGGATGCAGCTGGCATCTAAAATTCACTATGAGACAGACAATGATGTGTTTACATTGCCTACTGTGGCCAGTTTTTGAAGAAGGTCAACCCAGAGATTTCATAAATTAAATCTAAATTGTAATGGTCTACAGCTGCTTACACTCAGTATTTTATATTATTAATGAAAGCTCGGTGTAGTTCTATACACTTCCAACTTTTGAAGTCACTGTTTTTATTTACGCCTCCAGATGTGTAGTTTCATGATAATTGTTAAAATAATGAAAATTACTACCATATAATTGAGAATTCATAATCAAACAGCCAAGCTGAATACTTTCCTATAGGGAAATGGTGCTTTAATACAGAGATATCACTAAATGGTCACACCAAAAGGGAAGCATTGTTTGGCCTTATACGTCATGAATGCAGTGTGCAGTTACACTCTCCTCTGATTTGGAGCATAAGGAAAACATGCAAACCAAATGGGTCACTATTAAATGTCTGCCATTCACATCCATTTTGTTGTTTTCTTTGAAAAGTGTAGCTAAGTGGTTCCAGAGAGGACGACTACAATAATAACTACACTAAAACAGTACAGATGCACACAATTTTCACTTGCATCAACATATCTAAAACCAGACAAATAAGCAAAGAGACAACTCTGCAAAATGCTTCAGGGCACCCAATTTCATGTTAAGATGTGGAAAATAAGTCTGCTTTTTTACCACTAATTTTTCTTACTGAAACAGGACAACTACAACATTGTGATGAATGTGTTCCAAAAAGTTTTTCTCCAAACTGTCTCCATGATGTGGAATATCTGTTAAAGTACCACAATCACTTGTGTAACAGAGGCAGTTCATTGTAAGGCTTTTTTAAAATAGCATAGCATGAAACTCAAACTGTCAGTACATAAATTACTGCTGCCTTGAGGCTGCAATAACTTATGCATCCTTGTATTCCCCCTCATACACCTCCCCTTTCAAAGAGAAATTCAGCTCTCCACTCCCACCCCCACCTCTCCACCTCTTTGTGGCAACCGTTACAAAGCCATTAAAAATCCACAGGCCTGCCCAGAGAACTGCCTAACAAACGGCAGGAAAAACAAAACAGGGGGGGTTGGGGCTTTACTTTCAAGAAATCTGCAAAAATGGTACTGCAATAATTATGTGTTTATATAACTCATTATTATTTGTCTACAGTCAGGCATAATTTGATTGTAGTCCTTTAATAAAAACTTGATCTAATTTGAGATTATCACTGTTAGTCCATGGACAAACCCAACTGATCGATAATGCCAGCCCTACTGAGCAATAGGCAATTCCATCTACAGAGCAATTACTGACACCAGTGTAGTCAGCTGAAAGGCTTGATCTTGCTGAGCCAAACAATGTCAGGAGACTGGCTTCTTTATTTTTCATATCCCTATCTTTGTTCTTTTTTTCTTTTTCATTCCCCTTAAATAAAGCCTTATCTTGCTAATAAAAGATGTGCTAAACTACACAAACAGTAGACTAATATTGGCTCCTAAAATCACAATATCTCCTTTTTTAAGCAGGGGTAAAAAAGCCAGTAAGAACTAAGATTGCAGCAAATAGCACTCTTCGATCTAGAAACACACAATATCTTCAGTCTTAGCAGCAGATCATGGCAGAATGCAGTCTATGATGGTGTTATGTGTATATAATGCTGGCAAAATAAATATATTACACTGAAAGGATTTCATACTGCAGCTCTGACTTAAACTCATGAAATTAAATTTTTGATGAATTAATGCAAATAGACTGAGGTCAATGTAGTATATGACTGGCATTTCATAAAAATGAGTGACAATTATGGATTCTTTGAAATATTTTAGATGACTCAGCAGGACATAATGTAACTGAAAATTACATTCAGTAAAGGAAATATACTGTTTATATCACAACTCCATCAAACATTTTATTTTATTTGATGTATTCATCCATTAGAGCCACACATACTTCCCTATTAACCACTCCACTTGAACTGAAGGCACCCAAGAGTTTTAACAAATGCTTTCTCATGTTAATTCTGAGACTACCTCATTATTTTTATATTACCAAGGGGATCATAGTATAAATTTACAAGGCCATATATAGCTACAAAAATTACAATATTATGTCCTCAGAGTGACCGGCATGAAACACTTTTGCTAAAAAAGACACCTGAACATCTCTGCTTTATTTGTCATATTTATTTAATGGCTTCACAGTGTCTAAAATATTCTAAGGTACCCTTGGAAAATCTTTAATGACCCTTGTCATGCATTTTCTTCTCTGGAAAAGTCCTCTTAACTATGACTATGAGATCTAGACAGCTGAAGAACAGCTCAGAGCCACCGTGTTTAGACTGCTTTGTACGCCATGCCACAAGAACAGGAAAGGAGCAAAAGGGCTTTTCACTGAACAGCCTTTCACTAGGCTAAGACAGAACAGCCAGAAGTGTTTTTTACTTTACAAAGGGGACAGAAGCCTCAGTTAAATGCTCACAACACAGAGGTGCTGATTAAAAAATGCCACAACTGAACAAAGCTTTTGGATGTGTATTAGGCCCTGGGCAGGAGGGTTCAATGCACTGTGCAGAGTGGTTCTGCTCCTTTAAAACTCATTCTCAAGTACAGTTCAGCAGACTATCAAAATGTGAGTTACCAAAAATGAACTACTGCTCTTCTGAACACGAATGTAGAGTGGAGAAGTAACTCATAACTTCATAAACAACAGAAGAAATGTTATAAAGATATTAGCACTTTATGCAAATAAGAGTAGTCTTCTTACACCTAATATGTGCACAGCCCTGACAATTTGCTGCATGTAATTATTACTATCAGCATTGAAAAAAATATCCCCTAAGCAAACAACACCTCAGAAGCTCCTAAGAAACCTTACCAACCACTTCTTGGTATATGTTAACCTTTCCAGACTGCTGCTGGTACGTGCCAGCACAGCTCTGGAATGCTCACAGCTTCCCAAGCACTCACAGCTCCAGCACCAGTCACTGTGCTGGGGCACAGGACAGACCTGAGTTGTGTTTCCAGTACTCACAGTTCTGGCTTATGAAATACTTCACTTTCAGGTGTGTTGCACCAGCCCACACTGCTCACTAAGCTACTACCTTGGCAAAAGCACCTTACTCAGGCTCCATCCCACTCCCCTGGAAGGAGCAATGATGTACTTTACGTGCAAATCCAGACTCCAGGGCTCCTTCATGGAGTGGTGTCTGAGGAATCTGGCCCTAAGTACTGGAGGAGAAATACTTCAGCATTAAAGGGGATACTTTGCTTTTGTAAGAGATGACAACTCTGTTCAGTTTAACAAACTGAAGAAGGGCCCTGAATAATGCTGCTAAGCTGTGCAAATCATTGACTGCTGATTTGTTTCCTTGGGCTGCTGACAATCAAGGTAAGTCAGAAACACTTATAAGTGCAAAGCAACAGTCTGTGAGCACAATGAGCTCAGGCTAAGGAGGAATAAAACCTCAGGTCACCTTTCCCTCCCGATGATTCTTTGCATCATGAATCAAAGCAAAAGAGGTGGCCAGGAAAAGCTATGCATCTAGAGTTGAAGAAATGAATAATTACTTGTTACTGAGTATAAAATTCATGTCAGGAACTTCTCACTTTTTTTATTTAGAGATTAATACTTAATCATTTTATGGAGCTATTTTTCATCCCACTGTACTACCATATCTTATATACCTCCTGAAACGCAGGCTCACAGTGCTGTCCTACTCTGAATTGCAAGAAGGAGAATTTAAAAAAAAAGGAAAAGAAGGTGTGATATTAAATGTCTCAAGAGAAACCAGAGAAAAATCTGTCTCCGTGAGAAAAATCCTTTAAAAACTCCTTAACCTAAATACAATACGAGGCCATTTTACCTGCTAGCTCAGTGGGTTTGTCACAAATGCATTCATTTATTCTCCTTCTACAAAGCACTCAAGTCATCTTTATGCTTACTAAAACAGCCAATATTTTCTGGAAAGAAAAAGGCATGTGGTCATACTAGTTTGGTAAATTCTCTAAAGCCTGAAAGAAGAAACTACATCTAAACTGCAAAAAATGTGATAGATGAAGGAAAGTACTGAAGACATAACCAGTGGATTCATAAACTCCATGGCGAACATCTTTAAATAACTACCTTAAATACAAAGCTTCTAAGTAATCCATTATGACTTTCTTCAAAGGCTCAAGTATTTTTCCAGGTGAAAAGGGAAATTTATGGTAAAATTTAAGGGAATTCTTGTGCAGGAGCATGAAAAACTGCTTTTCATTAGCAACCATGGCCATTGACTTCCAGCACGACATCCTGCACATCTCTTAAGTCAAAGCTCACTGTGCTTTCAAGTCAACAAAGGTATTTCCACACACGTAAGCAGACAAAGACCAGGTTATTAACCTGCTGATCAGTACATCAAATCTTGCATCTGAAAAATGGGACTGGAACCCCTTGCATGCCAGCACTCTCTCACTGCTGTTTGAGACCACCAAATGAAAATCACTTCGAATGTATAAAGGCTTTAACAAAGCTAAATTCTTACACACCATTCACCCAGCATGATATAGTTCTGTATCAAAAGAAATTCAAACTGCAAATGAAGTCTCTCTTTCAGTAGTGAGAAAAGAACATGCATATCATTGCTCAGCAGAGAAGCTGTTTTGGAGCATCTGAGGCCACTCTATGGAAGGAGAAGCTTTGGTTTACTAACTTGTTGAGATATTCCACTTTACTCATATATTTCTCAAGCACTGGAGAAATCTCCTTTGTGTTTGGTGTTTTTTACTACTTGCAACTATTACAGTCATTCTACTAAGCCACAACAGCCTGTGCTCATGCCACAGAAGTTCTTCACCCAGTGAATGGTTCAGTTGCCTGGGCTGAAAACCATCTTCTCACTACCACATCAAGCTCAAAGAAGTGTGTAGTCTCTCACAGTATACGCTGGGAACCTCTTCCCTCATTGTGAATAAGAAACAGCCCTTGTTCCATAAATACCATGGGCCACCAGTAGCAGCTGTCACTCAGGCTGAGAAAGAATGATTTCTAAGTGAAGAAAGATGCACAGGAAGAGCAAATAGACAGTCTAGATCCAGTGAAAGGTGATGATATTTGCAAACTTGTAAGAATACTAACATGCTGAACAACTGCCACCTTAACTGCACTAAGGAACAGGGTGTCAAAATGTCCTTCCTTTGGAAAACTTGTCATAACCAGAACATGCTACTCCACTGAAGTAGTCAAGTTCACATACTAATGCAATGTTACACATCTCTTTTTGGTACATACTTGAAAATTGCTTCATCTTGATTTTGTATTAAGTAGTGCTGCTTTCCTCAGTCCCACTGAGAGTACCAGCTCCCTTATGCAGATTTTAAGTCAGCAAGAAAGTTCACTTCCATGGACAGAATCAGCCCAAGTTCCCAGGTGAAGCCACCCTGCCTTTCTTGGAGCATCCACACGCCAAAGACACCAAAGACTTCCAGCTTTTAAAGCTGTGCTGCATATACAAAAGCAAAGTAATAAACTCAAGAAAAGTAACTTTCAAGAACTCCTAGATCTGTTGAGTGAGATGGACTAAATAAATAGGTTTGATAAAAATTTACCCTCACTGTTTTGCATACAGGTTTTCTTTTCTACAGCCTTCCTTTCTAGTCTAAAAAGTCCCATCTCCTTCCCAGGATCCACAAATTCCACCTTGTCTCCTCTGGTTCCAAGCAAAGCCTGTCCATCACCTCTTAGGCTTGGCTTTGTGGAAAGTCCTTGCCTTTGCCTCAGAGCAAAAGGGCCAACAATGCTTCTCATGTATCTTTTCAGCCCTTTCCCCCTCCACCTCCACTTGGAAACTGTTGAAACTTTAGCTTTGTTTCAGGAAATCTGGAAAAGTGAGGTTCTGACAATTTAAGCCTTGCTGCTGCAGACATAAAATCAACTGAGAACAAAAGCACCTGCCACTTAAATTACTTTTGCACACAATGAAAAAATTAAATGCTATGGCTCTACCAAAAGTTGATAAAACATGCATATTTATGAAAATATAAGTATTTAAAGGCATGCATTTACCCAACTCAGTTTATAAATACAATAATTTGCAGACTTATCTTGAAGGCTTTGGTGACTAGCAATGCTGCTGGTTTTCCTGTTTACTACATAAGATATTCAGGGCCTGAGCTCATGATCTGCTTTCATTAAGACCACAAGGATGGACACATCCTGCTTTAGGATGCACTGACTGATGCACTTTAGGATGTCTGACTTCCAGACATCATTTATCCCGAACCTGCCCATTCCTACTCTGTATCCAGAATGTTCTGACTCGGGTTTATGACCTGATTTCACATAAGGTCAAGTCAGATTCTGACACTGGGTTCACGCTCAGTGTGAATGGGGATATGAGGATACTGTAATACCCTTTTCTTCATGAATGGGCTGACACATGTGCTTCCTTATTCTCAGAGGCTCCAGGGAGCAAGACACAAATGTTTGTGCATGTGCAGTTACTCCTCTTGTTGGAAAACACTGCTGACAGTAGCGTGTGTTCCAACAGCTTCAAGGGATGCTCAGGCATTGGGCCTGGGCATCTCAACACCAAATTGAGCCCACTGTGTGTACGCGATACTTGTAAAGAGGCACAAAGCTGCCATACAGAATACCCCCATGAACTCTGTGCTGTTGGTCTTAGGCTGCATCTTGCCAGCATGATACATCTCATGCTGGATGACTTTCAAAGTTGATTCACTCCTCTTGTTCATAAGCTAGAAAAACGGTTTAAGTGATTACCAGGGGTAAGCTAAACAAATAGCAGCTAATGGGAAAGATCAGGAGAAAAATGCTTAAGGCTCTCAGTCCACCTAAAAACCGGCCAACATTCATTCTCCCACGCAGGGTCTCAGTGTTTGTTTGGGCAGGGATCAGTGAAAGGGCTTTCTTCTGTATCTGTGTACCACAGAGACCAAGATAAAAGGAGTCGGTATGAGACTTCAGAGATTTCAGAGGAAATAAATGGAAAGCGATTATCAAAAGCTAGATTTAACTGTTCAGGCTCAGATTATTCCCGAACATACTTAGGCAGTAAAATCAAACAGTAAAGCAATCCTGAAATATTTCAGTCAAGGTCCTGGCATGTTTCCTGAATAAAGCTTCTGTTCATACATTATACTGTTGAAAGCAATGAAACAATGTGCCCTAAATACGTATGTCAAGGTTTACCTCCTTGTAAGGTTAAATTACTTATATTTTATACAAACATCTCTAAGCAGCATCTATGACTTTAAACCCTATACAAATACAAATTCTAGGCATCATAAGATGGTAAAAGCACTCATTCCCAAAAGGCTGATAGTGAAAGAAACAGATAATTTTCCTATTGCATGTAAGTACATGAAGAATGATTGTTCTATAAATCTAAATAACGGATTTTCCATCATAAGGATCTTTGCACTGTGTGTGCTCTCTATTGCAGCAGAGCATGAAAACCTGAACCTACACCACATCCTTTCAAGTAAAGCCATGCAAAAGATGTCACATTTTGTGGCCATGCTGAAAGTTGGTTTTGACCTAGAAGAAAATTCCTGCATGGCAGTTACTGGGGCACATAAGTCTTCAAATGTAGAGATCTGTGACACCTGGTCCTGTGACACGGGAGGCCTTGCCAGGATTTTACTCCCTACTGTGTACTTCCCACTATATAAAGAAGTGGGAAAGGAGAACGAGACAGCTTATCTACATAGCTACCTAAATGCCAGCAATTGATACTGTCTGCATATCACCCCCATGATCCTGGGCTGCTGCCCAAAATACTCCTGCAAAGTGCCAAAAAACTCAGAAGAATCAAAGTTTGCAGTAACCCTCTCCCTTTTTTTTGTCACCTTTGGTGTTTTATAGGCACTCCAATAAGCTTTGTATGTTGCTTTATTCTTCACCATAGACTGACATTTACAGAAGAAAATGTCAAAATTTTAAATCCTTTCATACTTCTGAAAGTGTAAGCAAAATACAATGCATCAACCTCATAGGTGCAACTGAGAAGAATTAAACATGTATAAATATACTAGCAAACAAGAATTATAATTTTAAAATGGACCAAGCCCATGTTTAATTCTGAGAAAACTGTAAGCCGGCGTTAATTCCTTTTTTCTTTTGTAAGGGATTCAGAGCAGTCTTTCAGCTAGTGGGGTAATTCCCCTGCTCTGAAGAATAAACATGTTAATGAACAGCTCAGCTATCGATTCTTTTGACATTTGACTGAACAGCAGGTGCTGAATTCAGGGTTTACTAACGCTGGTGTAGCTGCTACCACTATTTTTATTTTCCCCTTCATTGAAGAACGACCTTTATAAAGAAAATAAAACTTCCTGACATGCAGAAAGACAAAACGGAGTCTAAGAAATGAGCTATGTGGAAGGAGGAGTTCTTTTGCACCTCTCTGCTGATGGAAGGTGCTTATAAACAGGAGTCAGTCATTCTGTTAGTTTACTTTCTTCATTGCCATTTTCAGGAGAGTCGGTTCACCAGAATCCAACATTCTAAAATCCCTAGAAATCCAAGTACTAAAGCACAGTTCTTTTAGATTACATAAAAATTAATCCTACCCCACGTTTTGCAAAAAAAAAAAGTTACATTCTACATATGAGTAATTTTCAGTGCAACTCTTATTTAATAAAAAAAATCCATCAATTTAATTTTGTGGAAGCGATAATGAGCCTGGTTCTACATACTACTTCTTTTATCAGCTCAAATCTCTCATTCTCCAGGGAAAGCAGTACAGAAGTGTCTTGTCCTTTGATAGCGATAGATAACTAACCTCATTTTGTAAAAGCAGAACTCAACAGAGTTGTTCTTTGTCTTCAGCAGAAGCAGGGAATCAGACCTCATTGCCTTGTACTGAACCCATTTTAAGGCAATTTGATGCCTTACACATGATCATTGAAAAGCTTCCAGTTGTACCTTTTTTTTTCTCCCCATTCTTTTCACCTGGCATTTCTTTACACAACAGAGTACCAGGAGGTTTTATATTTAGAAGAAATAGGACTGGTCACATTTTCTGAACCTGTATTTTGAGGCTTTCTGCATCCTTACCTATCCATTACATTCTGGTCAAATTTTTGTCTTTCGGTAGCAGTAAGGATTAAAGATGTAATTGCTTTCAAAGCAGACATTTTCAACTCTCCTTAGCCAAAAAACTTGGAGCATTAGATTAACACTTACCTGCCTCCGCCTTCATCTAGCCACTGCTAGCCAATGAAAAAAAAATATTACCCAACAATAACCTTATTTATCAAGGCTTTTTTCCTTGACTTTAGGTCTTGCTAGATACCTACTGATAGACTAAATCAAAACCCAACGACGAAGAACTCCAGATTTAGTGAGGGGTTTGGTTACAATGCCATGAAAAAACTGTGATGTCTCTATACCTCTGTCCAGACTGAGCTGCCATGGCATTACATAAACAGTCAGCCACTTTTCTGTCTTGTGATGACTCCTATGACCTGAAGAAGATGAAGACTTGATGCAAATCACAGAAATCACTTGGTGTGGTTTTGTTTAAATGATCTGCCTGACAGAAACCAGTGTCTTTGTGCACAGTAGGTACGACAAAATAACTTAGGAAAAAATCCTTGTGTTACATTGACAGATGGAAAGCGAACAATCTGTACAAAACTGTGTTTCTCTGGCAAAAATAAACCAAAATGTTACTTAACTTTATGAAAATTTAAATAAACAAAAGCTTCAGTATTATAGTTCACCATACCATTTTTATAATTAAGTCGAAGTATTTCACACTTTCAAGCAACAATAAGATGATTATGAAACCCCCAAGTTTCACACCCTCTGCACACATTCACACCTGTGTTACTCCAGTTCACTGAATTCAGTGGAGCAACATCTGATTTAAAGTAAACCAAGAGACGACACAGACCTGAAGACTAAACCTGAGGGTTTTGATGAAATATAATCCTCAGCACGTGATACAAAAGGTGACTTTCCTGACAAGTGCTACCCAAATTTTTAACAGCTTTCTGTACATAACCTCACCTCATCTCATCCTGACATAATCTTAATTAATCTTAGTCCTACTGCAGAGAAGCCTATTGAGGCCGTTACCACCATACCATTAATCAGGTATTTTGCACACATCACAGCAACCAACAGTGTCAACTTACTGATGTGAGTTAACACGAACAGAAATCAACCCTGCTTTTCCCTCTCACGTGAACTAAAAGCATGTGGCATGGAGTGAACATGTGACTATTTCTTCTACACACCACTTAATGTCCTTTCTTCCTTTAGCAGCCATTTCCTAAGGCATCATTAGTCTCTGCAAAGTACGTTTTGGGCTTTTTTCTGCTGGTACTAGGTGAGAATTGTGATTTGGTATTTATCTTAAATTTCTGTTTCTTCATAGAATAATAAGTTTATCAACTGAAATTAGCAATGATAAGACATAATTCTTGCTGGTGAAATTCAGGAATCTCACCTTTCTTTCTCCTGTGAGCTTTAGCAGTTTTTAAGAAACTGAATTTTACACCTTCACATAAATATACATTTGAGAGCACAATCTCCAGCAGTCATCTCATAGCAACAGAAAATATTATTTTATACTTAAGAATGTAAGTACATACAAGGTACACACTAACCCAACTGATTAAAAGCTTCACTACCTATCTATGTAATTATACATCTTAATTTTATTCTATAGTTTGAGATTTATCTTTTGTCTTCACCGCAGGAGCCAAACACCACAGTATTTTATGTAGTATCACTGAGGAGGAAACCATACAATTACATGACTTGATGGCAAAGAACAAAAGAAAACAATTTTACAAAGCTCCATTTTCCTAAGCTTAAACCAAAAGAGTTCAATAAAACTACAAGGTTTATTCAGTTTTGTATGGCATGTGTAATATGCTGTGGTATTTATTAATAGTATATGCAATGTTTAATACATGGTGATGTTTCACTTCAGCAGAACATAGTAAAGCTACTTGCAACAACAATTTAGTCCATAAATAGTATTCAATATAAGAAAGAGTAGTCTAATATTTAGTGATTTCTCAGGTTCTCAGTGAGATTATAATCTTCTCGGAAAGGAACTATTTAAATGATAGTTTATTTCAGGAACTGACAATTAACTGCTCAACACATTCTCTCTACAGTGTTTGTGCCCCAAAGCAGTTAAATATCTAAGACAGGAATTATTAAAAATTGTGACAGCCTAGTGTTTGCATTTCTTAGCAAAAAAACATGTACAGTCTATTCACTACCTGACACAAGCAGTCATTCCCCATTATTACTGCCCAAACTTTTGGGGGTTTTTTTGGTATTTGAAGGCCTATCACATGAAATTGGTGAGCTTACTGGAACTGCCAAATGTTTCAGGTGCTGTCAGACATGATTACCGCTCCTCAAACAAAGGAATCTAATGTCCATTTCTCAGTACCTAATTGCCTCACATCTCTCCAATAGTAAACTTCTTAATTTATTGTAATTCTAGAAGAATTAAAACTCTGATAGGATGGCTACCAGGTTTCTATTAAGTAAACTAAAACAGCAGTAAGGGAGGCTAATAAACTGTTCATTTTTTTCCCATTTTAGCAGATAGTAGATATGTTACCAAACAGCATCAACCAGGAAGGACAGATAAGATGTTTTAAGTTTATCCCAAACAACTTAAAGCCCATCATCAAGCTGCCTGTATGTACTGATACTTCTTCCACCCTAAAGACACATCTGTCCTTTATCTTCTAGCCCTGTGCTACATTTTATAATCCTACAGTGACCTTCACTGTGATTTAATTCAGACTTGTCACTCTGACAGTCAGAATGGCTGACATAACAGAGGGCCAGCATAACACCCAGGTGAGATGCTGGAGGTTCACAACAGGATTTTGGTTAGTCATTGTAAGATTATGAGTAAAGTGTTCCAAATGGATTAGCCATCATAATAAGCTCATGATTAGACTGTGTCTACCTAAAGACTGTACACACTGAGAACTGCAAATAAATTTAAGTTTGAGGCTGCAAGTCTCTGCTCTTCCTGACTCCCATTATTATCTCAGTTAGTCTTATAGTCATGTCATCTAGACAAGTTCTAGTGAAACTCTCATTGTTTTGGATGATTTTTCCAGTCTAAAGTGCCAAATTTCTTGAATGACTGGTGAAAGTCTTTTGAAAGAAAACTTTATTAGCCTTAATCATGAAAAGTTTCATCAGTCCTGGAACAAATGGCATTTTACTTCATCACACACTGTAAGTTCATTGTATTTGGCCACATCAAATAAGCCTTTCTTACTCAGACAAATGACTTATTCACAGGAGCTTTCACTTAAAAGTGGACTAAGCTAGAAAAACAGATGTATGGGTAGTGGTTTTACAAGATTTAAGAAGTAATGGCGTTCTTAACTTCTCCATATTTTCCTACTTAATCTCACTGCTAGTGTTTTTCAGTGCTAGAAATATTTAACAACTCCAAATCACTCAGAAAATTTGAAACTCTTGGCATTCACCTAAATCAGACTGAAATTCACTTTCTTTCAATATATGATTTTTTAGGTTTTAGTTGGGTTCTTAGTTAGGTGATGCTACTATTCTTCAGTGTGAAAAGCACACCCACTGAAGACTTGATCCTTAACAATATGCAGTAGCCTAAGGAAATTTTGTCATGGGAGCCAGGAACAGAATCTAAGCTTCTTTGTCTCTATCGAGATCCCTTTGATCTGAAAAATTTCTTGAATTTGCAAATCATAAAGCTGGTAAGAAGGGCAGTGGCACATCCTTTTGATACAAAAAATGCTACCTACCCAGGTGAAATCTGTAACAGAGCAAATTCTGTACACTCAGAGCAGGTGGCAGCTGCAAAATTCCTCACAGAAAAAGTTCTCTGATGTCTAGATCTCTTTTTGACAGTATTTGCAACATTTTCTACTTATTAGTAGTTAATAATTGGCTCAAGTGTGAAAACACTGGTTTTAATATGTTTCCACTTAGTTAATCATAACTCTGGCCATTCTTGGCATGTATCTCAATTTGTCTCTGGAATGTGAGATATCTAGAGCATCTTTTCTCCAGCCGAGCCCTAAAGCGTCTTACACACTGTATGCTTAGACCACTATTGATGCTTAGACATCTCCAGAGCGTATCTTAGCATGGATTGCCTTTGTCCAGTGACAGGAGAAATGCACATTTATGTAAAGTGGTGTGGGATTTGCAATGTCACGCACAGTGGAAGGTCCTGCTTAGCAGCCTGTTTCATAGTGTTGACTTTATTTATTTTGCAAGGACTCAAACACGCTAGCAAGTGTGGAGTCTGCAGTTCTGTGGAAACCAGGCATGCCAAATTGAATACTTACACTGCTAACACTATTCTCAGACAATCTCTTTAAAAATTATCACCAATATGAAGATGCCTCCCTTTCATTTATCCATTCATTTCAGTTTCTTCAGAACAAACTTGTTTTCTAGGACCATCAGAGCGTTCTACCTAAATCCAGAAGAAAACTGGGCTGCACGTGCTGATGCTGGTAGTACTGAGAGCAAGCTATGAAACAGAAAAATCAGTGAAAATGATGGTGCTTACCCCGTTCTGTGTCATAGAGGTACACAAACTTTTCCCACTTATAGTAAGTCAAGAGACTCAAGATGGCTCCTTTTAATGCTGGCCGCATCTGGATGACGAACTGCACATCTGCATCTGTTGGGAAGCTTGGTGTGATGAAGGACGTGTGAAGGGCTCCACAGAACGATGTCAGGGTGTTCATTGACATCTGGTCATAGAATCCAAAGATGGCATAAACTCCTCTGGAAAACTGTGAACAGACTAAGAAAGACAGACAAGGATGTTAAAATCTGAAATATAATGAATGCAATCAAACTTTTAAAGTATATTTCAGGTAAGCCTTATAACCATTCCTGAAATTATTCTGTATGACGTAGCAGATGGAGTGAATTAATGAGATAATACATACTAATTTCAGTGTAGCAATAAATTGTACCAATTTTGTAGCACTTAAACTGGCCTGAACACATTTATTTTTGGTTGTGTTTTGTCCTGTGTTGTTACAATCCACTAATTTCTCTTTATTCTTTAAAAATGAACATGGGATTACATTGCCTGTCTGTAAAACACCTTTCCTTCCTTGAGTAGCACCTTGAGAGCTCTGTGAGGAGCTACATGACAAATGTCAGGTCTGCCTTAAAGTCAGAATATAGGTGTAGTTTTTCCTGGTATCCAAACTTGATTCAGATCTGATTCAAAGAAATCTGGATGTTTTATTCCTTTATAACCCACAACTCTGATATCTCTGTGTGGTCTTTTTCAGTAAGAAGTTATCGTGGCTTCTAAACTGAGTGTTAAAATCTTTCAGAAGCAATTTGGAAAGTCTGTGACTTATTATACAACAGCACAAGTGAGGGAGCACATATTGTTGCTTCATGGGACTAAAGTTGATATCCCGTAAGCTGAAGGCTTTTAGTCCTTAACCATTCTGCTGTTCTGAGGAACTCATCTTGTACCAGAAAAAAATCAAAATGCAGACAAAGATGGTTTTTTTCACATGGGTTTTTTTCACATGTATTTATCTGGGGAAACACTTCATTATTTCCCGTCCCTTATAGAGATTGAACAATGACCATTTTGGACAAAAATGAAAGTATTTCAATTTGTAATCATGGCCAGCTTCATGGGCATTGCAGAAAAAAGAATTTCTTTGTTGTTCAGCTCTGTAGGAAAAGTGCAAAATTCTTGTGACCCTCCCTGGAGGGAGCCTGCATCACAGATAGAGAGGGAGCCTGATCTGTGAGGTGCTCAGGCTCTGGATTATAAAAAGACTGTACAACTGCAATACAGTACAGCACAGCAGCACTTGTAATCATACCGCTGCTGGACAGGGATGAGCAAGTCCCATTTGTAATGAAAAAAAATTTCCCAGAAAAATGTTCATTCAACATTAACAATTTTACTTGTCAAGAACTGGATTTATGCTTTATGCCCAGAAATGGCTGCTGTAGCTCTAAGATGAACCAGGGGCAAGGCTGGTTCAAACTCTCTTTGGTGGGTGTGCTCAGCACGGCGTGGACCGGGACATTACACTGTTCCTTATGTTGGATTGGTTTTTGCTTGCTTAGGCAAGAAGCTTCTTTTTTTTCTTTCCCCATCTTTTTCCTTGGACTCCAGCAGAGATCCTTCAGTTGTTTTTTTGTTTCTTTTTCTTTCCTTGAACTGTTTTGGCTTGGTTTCTTTTTCCCCCTCTACTCTTGGGAGCCTGTGGGGGTTGCACCAGACGGTCCAGGCCCCAGGAAAGACCGAGCCAGCAAAAGAAAGGACGCCAAAACCCACAGTCTTCACTGGCCGTGAGGAGGAGACCAGCTCCAGAAAGGTTCCCATCTATCCTGCCTGAGCAGCTCCTCACCGGCCGTGAGGAGGAGACCAGCTCCAGAAAGTTTCCCATCTATCCTGCCCGAGTGGCTCCTCGCGTGCCAGGAGCAGGAGACCAGCTCCAGAAAGGTTCCCATCTATCCTGCCTGAGCAGCTCCTCACCTGCCATGAGGAGGAGACCAGCTCCAGAAAGGTTCCCATCTATCCTGCCCGAGCAGCTGTGTGAGCTCCTGCTCCTCCCCTTNCCCATCTATCCTGCCCGAGCAGCTGTGTGAGCTCCTGCTCCTCCCCTCCCTGAGACAAAGGCGGGCAGCTGCCGTCTTTGCCTCCCGGCCACAAGCCTGGTGGGAAGTGGGGGTTAAGGTTTTGAAATTTAGTATCTAGCATTTATTGAATTCTTTTCTGTGCCTTGCGGGCACCCTTCTTTTCGTTAATAAACAGTTTGGGTTTTTTTCACTTTCACCTACTGGTATTCATTTCTCTCACTGGCAAACGGGATTATCAAAGCCCTTCTCTTTAGAGGAAATGCTCATTCCAGGGCATTTTCTCCTAAAATTTGTCTCTAAACTGAGACACCCATTAAACACTTGCAAAAACACTGCATATTTAACTTTGCAAAAAGCAAGGGGAAGTAATTACCAGTAAGGAAGACATGACTTCTACACAGAAATGTATGGCATTGTTACTTCTGAATGTACCATCACACTTCCCACTATAAATGCTACCATTCAGGATCACTAAAAACTGTTAAAATAATTTTAAAAAGGATTCTCCACAATATCAGCTCATTGACACAGCATCATGGAGAACATCTAAAATCAGCAGTCAGGTGTGAAAATTTGATTTTCTTCCTGGAACTCTAAATGCAAAACCTAGAAATGCTGTTAAGGAATTTCTTTAAGTATCTAAGCCACTGTAACAGGACATGACCAGCTGTGGATACCAGCTGCAAATAACAGCTGGTGAGACCCAGAAAGGAAATAAGAGGTGGTAATTTCTGAAAGGAAAGTTTGCAGAGGTTCTCAACCACAGGAAGAAAAAGATATTAAAGAAGTTATAATACAGTAAGAGTTTATTCCCAGAGGCATGACTAAGGGATTAAATACACTGTTTAAAAAGGCATTTTGTTAAACTATATACCAGCAGGATATAAAGCAGAAAAGCTACCATAAAAAATTATCTGCTGAAGTAACAAATAAAAAGCATTAACTTACAGGTGGAAAAAAGGGAAAACCAAAAATTACATTAGTAAGTCTGGCAGTCTCCAAATCATTCAAATGGTGTGTAAACCCTCTAATTCCATGGGAATAACCAGTGAAGTGGGATTAATGGAACTGAGTGTCCTCACATACATTCAGCCCTCACAGATCAAGCTTCTTTTACATATTTATTAATGGCCTAGTTTACTAGTTTTTGTGTAGATTCCGTATGGCAGAGAAAAGCAAGTATTCAGGGAATCATCCCTTCTTGCAATGTAAACATATTCTCAGTGATCTCCTGATCCTAAAACCAGAATATTTCAAACAGTCCTGGATTCACCCATTATTTCTTATCAGGTGTAAGACTCAGGAATACTTCTGAACTGTGACTCAACTGAATTAAAGTATATTTTCCCAGCAGATTGTACTCTTTTATGCAAAGAGTCCATCCTCAATTGGTGGGCAGTCTGAGAAAAAAAACAGAGTCTGTGAACAACCTGACTAAACCTTCTCCAAGCAATACCTTAGAGCCAACACAGAGCTGCTGCTCACATGGAGGTGAGACCTTCTGATTTGGTCCTCCACGTATTTGAAACTATTTTTCTTACTGGAGGATCACCAAAAATATCTTCTAACAAATGCAACTGCCCACTCTTATTTCCCCTGGCTCAGGTTTGTATTCACCGCAGATTTTAAAGATTAACCGTTTGATAGACTATCTGTCTCCTATCAGTAGCTTATTACTCCTGACTATCTATTCTGCACTGTAGGATGCCAATTTAGTTTTATCAGCCCATTCAAAAGGCAAACAAACCTTTGTTTTTAGAAGGAAAAGCTAAAAGGCCAATTATCTTGGTCGTCAATGTCCATTTGCATTTTTGAACTCATAGTTTTGTTAAAATTTTATAGCATTAGGTCTTTCACACAGTTTGTGACCTAATCTCTGTGATCAGACAAACCTAAGGAATATCCATGAACCCACAGTGATGTTACTTGTTTTCCAAAAAACAAATGTGTAATTACATTCATTTTAATTACAATATTATTCTAACATCACTGAGCCACAAGAAAAATTTTAAAAAGCCTAACTAAGCCTTAGCCTTAAGCTCTTTTTACAAACGACTTTCTACTGACAATCAGAACAATCTTCATGTTTGAGTAAGAATTTTGGTATTTTTCCTTAATTAATCACAGCTTATTTATGGGTTTTTTGCCCTATTTGAAAAATGCAGATGGTCAAACACATACTTTGGCTGTTAAAGAAATAATTTGGACAAGTCCTAGTGCAACCTCATTCATCAAGAAAAAAAGCAATTTTTTTGCTGAGCTGTGAAACTGCCCTTAATTATGAGGATGCACATCTGTTTCCAAGGACAGCGCATAACCAAGTTGCTTTATAACCTGATCTGAAAAAGTTTCTATGTCCACAAACGAGGGAGAGAGGTCCTGAGCAGCAGTTACCCAATGGGAGATCATGATAAGCCATTATTTTGTCATCAGGTGCAAGGTGAGTATTTATTAATGGAGATTTAACACTGGACTTGTTCTCAGAGTGAGCTGCCACATGCCATCATGTCCAGAAGAGGAAGTGATGGTATGACAGAAGCCTGTGAATTCTCAAGCATGTCAAGAGAAGATAAGAAATTTTCAGGTCATGGCAGACTGGTGTTTCCTGCCAAGGAAGGAAAATGCTCAGAGCCAGAGTGATAACAGTGGTAAGCAGAATTTACTTAAAAGAAAAAAAACAAAAACTCAAAAAATAACAACAATAACAACAACAACAAACAAACAAAGAAACCAAAAACTAAACCAAAACAAAAAAATTGCAAAAGAAAAAGGGGGGAAAAAAACCCCCAGATCCCAAAACCAACCTACCAAAATGCAACTGAAGCCAAATAAATAAAAATCTTAGTTTCTATACTGAATAGCAGCTGAGCCATCCTAAGCATCAGTATAACCCAACGAACCCAGACTTCTGGTTTACTTGCATTTCCGTCCTCCCTCCAGTCAAATCAGGCCCACCACTGAAACTTGCTAAGATTAACCAGATAAGTCTTTTTTTGCACTCAGATCCCAGGAAGGCTGCAGGCCAGAATCTCAAAAGATGCCCCACTTCACACAAGTTATTAGATGTTTTATGTATTTTTTAAATTTATCTTTGCTTTCTAATGGTATTTAGTTTTTCTATGTTTTAGTGACTGTGAGTATTCCTGACACAACAAGGTTGTATAGGACCTGACATTTCTACTGTCTATTGCCTGGAAGCTAAAGTCAAAACTCCTCTGACACCTTTTTTTTTTTTTTCACTTCCAGTTCTTACTATAAACAACTGAAGCGTTACTAGGAACATTTACAAGTAGGTTTAGATTTTGCTTGTTTAAAGAAAAGATGTATATAGCTAACAAAAGAGATATGTTAATGGTGGGTCGTAATACACCATTTCCTCTGGATGGTATCATTAATGACTGAATTGTGAAAGTCAGCAGGATCCTCCCAGGTGTGGCATCCAGTGCACTTCTGCCCTGGATGCAACAGTCCGGTAGTTTTGGAGTCAGGGGGTGGAGGTTACAATACCTCAGACACTATTCCTTCTTCATTACTCTTTTTATGAGCAAGTAATTTCCCCTTTGTCCATATCAATTTCTTATAAAGTAGGTCTGACAAAGTTACCCTGTGTCACAGGGGCACTGTCAGCCTGTTTCAGCAATAATCCCACAGCCCTTTCGAAGGCGCTGTAGGAGCTCCATCTCAGCTCCATCTCACATGTTGCTCATACAGGTTCCTCAGTTTTGTGTTCTGTGTTTCCCTCAGCTGTGAAATAATTTTATTCTCTCCACTTTCTTCCGCCAATTGTTTTGGATTCCAGACAACTCTCACTGCCAGCTTCAGCCAACAGACTAATGGGACTACTTTATAATGGAATAATAGGCAGCCTATCTCAGAGCAGTTGCCATTTTCCAGGGCTTCATCCTGACCTCCTTGTTGTAATAAAGCAAGGGTTACCATTAACATTACCTCTTACAGTAAGAATACAGACTTACTCTTAGAGAGACAGACAATGCCTCTACTGCTTTCTTTTGCTTTCATTTTAATACACAGAATGAAAAGCAACAACTCTCTCTACCTTGAGCCCTGAGGAGATCAGCACAGCAGTGCCCCTGAATGCAGAATGAGCTACTTTCAGGGGGCTCCAGGCAATCAGACTTGAGAGCTTCCTTTAAATTCCATCACATTAAAAATTTAAAATGTAGTGAACTGCATTTACCTATAGCCAATAAAACCATCTTTTACATTTTAATTAAGACACGGAATTCTGTCATGAAGAAAATATCGTTTAAAATTCAAGTGAGAAAAGATGCATTTCTGAAAACAGCTATTCCTGGAATAGTTAACAGTGAACATTCTTGGGGGCAGGAGGGAACCAAAGAAGTTACAGCTTGAAATTGGATACAGATCTCCCTGAGATATTGGCTATAACATGACTTCTCATCCTACCTAGAAAAAGATATGACCTCACCAAAAAAAAAAAAGCCCTGAAAACAAGTAAAAAATCCCAACCCCAAACCTCACAGCAGAGCACAAACCCATGATTTACTCATGTTACTTCATTTATGGCATCAGTTTTCTCAATGATAAAATTGCAATGTTTTATCTAGTTCTTTTTATAAAGAACTACTCAGCTCGCTTAGTCCCATCTAATGTCTTCTTCAAATATACACACTTCCTTCAGTTTGCATTTCTTTTTAGAAGAGCAAATAAAATAAAAACAGCACGTTCAGGCAGCAGGAGGGGGATATTATTAAATTGCAAATGAAAGGCATAAGGATTAATCCATTCATATTTTACAAACCATTTACTGGAAAGCAATTCAAAATACATGTTCAGATCCAAGCATCCCTGAACACTCTCTGGTTAAGATCCTGTTCAAGATTACTTTGATCACCACTTCACAACTCCATCACACACACTGCTAAAGAAATCTTTATTTCTTATCTGCTTTTCAGGATGACTTTGGAACCCCGATCCCAATTACAGTTCCTTGGTGCTGGGTGCTGTACAGACCCATCATCACAGCCTTGGTTTCCTTCAGCACGCCCAATTACTTACGACATACTTGGCTCATTAAACTTTACACATTTTGACTTTTATATATATGACTGCAGTCAAATAAACCCCTAACAATGTACATGAATTTGTTGTGTGTGGGATCTTCTCTTCACACTGAAACATTTGTGTGAATTTTACGAGCATATGAAAAATGCCAGCTTGCAATGACACAAATAGGCCACTTAGGCTGTAAGGCTGCAAGTAGGAACACCAGCAGCACCAAGTCTCATGCATGCCACGATGGGGGTATTTGTCCATTAGCAAAGCTTAGTCAGATAAAGTCAACCAGGATCAAAACCTCACTGGCACAAATTGCCAATTTGATGTATATGTGAATGGAAGTGTTGGTATTTAAAAAACCAGCTAATATATTTAAAATGCCAATAAAAAGGGACTTCGAGTGCCAAACTCTAAGACAGGCTGAATACAACCTTGATTTTACTGAGAAAGCTGTGCTTAACTTTCTGAAAACTGTTCTAGTCTGAGAAGGTACTGCAGGTAGCCTGAGCAGCTTGGAACAGACAATGCTACTTGTGTTGCTATTTTCTACTCACTTACTGTTTAGGTCCCAAGCTACTTCCAAACCTAAGATGGTGTAGAGTCTGAGCTACCTCTGTTTTAGGTTACTGGCCACAAAGCTAAAAAAAAAAAAAATTTTTTTTTTCTGTAGAATCTTGTTAAAACTCAAGCACAAAATGAGTCTTGTGTCCCACAAATCTACCAAATTATAATGCATGGTTTTCATTAAAAAAAAAAAAAAGAAAAATCACTTGCCATTCAGAGTCTCTGTATTTATGACACATTTCTGATGGTGGAAAAAACCCAGGAGTCAATCCAGCTGGCTTCCAAGAAAAGTGCCAGCCTCTTCTCAGGACCAAATTATGAAAAGATTTTGTTTACTTGGGATCCCCATTACACACTGATTTTTTAAAATATAGCATTGATTCCAAGTACTATTAGAATATTCCTTTTGGAAGGCTCTGAGTTAGATAATCATGACTTATTTTGAAGTATAAACCATTGGAGTTTGAAAGAAATAAAATAGAGGTTTAAGCTTAAAATGGATTAAAGGTGAGAGAAGATACATATGTGCCATAAAAATAAACTGGTTTTTTTGGGAAGATGATTTAAAAAACATGTTAGGTACTTAAGGACTAAACTTAGGTACATGCTGATCGGAATACTATACTACCCTGCTTGTGTCTTTACAAGATGGAGTTCAAGCTCTGAGACCAGGCACCACAGACTATAGCCAAGTTTTCTATTCTTAAACCCATCCTGGCAATTCACGATCTTCTACTGTTAACAGAACACTTTTCATCCTGATCCCACCATCCCCACAAGCTGCTCACAAGACGCATTTCTTTTAAAGGAAAGACATTAAATACATACCACGCAGTTTTAAACAAAGAGCTTTTAGAATGAAGACTTTGTAACACTGTTATAGAAGTCAAATTTAAATGATGTGAATTTGTGTTGTGACCTCTTCTGCTTTCTGCCTATGGAGGTTTTGACACCTAAGTAGATGCTTGCAGGAGAAGCAGCAAGAGGCTTCTCTTGGCAGACAGTTAAACTCACTGCTGGAGAGAAGTGGAAAGGCATTGGTATCTGCCTTTTATACCCTGGTGAAGAGATGTTTCTGCTCAGCTACTCCAGGATGATCCATGCCTTGCCAACAGCAGCAGTATGTGCAATGCCAACACTCTGCTCGTGATTGCAGCTCCACCATCCTGGATGCTTAAGATTTATGGCACCAGCCTCCCTAAGGTTCAGAGAGTGTTACAGACTTAATGAGTGGATGTAAAGCAGTTCATTGAGCTCTGCCCTTTGAGAAAGCTTTAGCTTATCCTATACACATAACCACACACTCCTTTCTCCATGAACCACTGGAGACAAGCTAACACTGGTGTGAGGGAGCCGGAGGACGTGGCAAAGCTTTCAGCAGTAGAGTCTAAATATATTCACAGCAAACAACAATCACTTGCGCTCTTCACATCCAAGACTGCAACTCCTGTTTCATGACTAATCTCTGCAGAAACACGGACAGTGTGCATGCAACACAAATATGTAACACTCACTCAAGTGAAATAACTTGTTTCCATCTGTTGCACCATTTGAAATGCTTTTAATTTAATCTCATGTCATGCCTGCTCGCTGTGATCACTTTGGATTGTAACTGTATCTCTTATTTTCTGAAGCAATTTTTCTAAAAATGTTGGGCAGAGGAAAATATAAAAACCCCTGTTCTTTCAAAAATTGTCCAGTTATAACACACTAGAAAATTTAGCAGCCATTTACTTACAAGCAGGAAATTTACAAACACAAATGTTTCTGTAAGTATATTTAAAGTAATAAGAGTTCCAGAAGCCATTAAGTACTGTGCCTTCAAACAAAAAGACATGTTCAAAAAAGTGTTTTTAACATGAACTTGACAAGATGTGGCAGACCAGGGAGTATCCACTTCACTATTGTTACCTTCTTCAGAGACGACCTAGCTCAACAATACCTTAAAACAACAGGCAAGGAAAGCAAGAGCTTTTGGTATGAAGAAGAAAATGAATCACACCCATCAGAAAAGGGCAGCATTTTGCAGTTGAGGATGTTAGGCAGAATGTAGGGTTGAATCAAAGAGCAGCAGTTGAAGGCAATGCTGTGCCTCAGAGCTGCGAATCAGCAGCCGTGATCTCCAGCACCCCAGTACTCTGAAGGGATTTCTTGTATCACTGGAACATCTCAGTGTGGAGGAAGTAAAAAGGCTGAGGCATATTATTAAATGTATGCTTGTTCAGCAGATCCCTCCCTAAGTGATTTCAGAAGTTGACTTCATTCTGGGCCACTGTGGTGAGAGGCAATAAATCAAAACAAGGCTCTTGGCGGTGTGATGAAAGATGAGCTGAGTCTGCTGAGGTGGTGCCATTTATAGGCCTGTGGGGATATATTACAGAGGATGAGATAGAACAGGCTAAGTGGCCAACACACCTGAAGCACTGAGCTGGGCAAAATTCACCAGGAGGTGAAGGTCACAATTAAGGTTGCTCAAGGAGAAAGGGGATGCGAACGCCAAACAGCAGCTGTGCAAGCAGCCTCCAGTTCTGGAGGGTTTCCAGTTGGCTCTATGTTTGCAGAGCACAGTGCTGGCTGACAGACAGCCCAGTTTACCCAAAGCAACAGTCCCTCACACTTTCCTGGAGGCTCTGCAATGGTATTCCAGCAAGCACTGTCATTGCAAGTACATCTTGGACCAGTGGACTGGATTTCACATTTCTGTATCTCCTCCCCTGTTCTACTTAAAGTCCATGGGGCTATGCAATTCTCACCCTTGTGTCCCACTGCTGTCATCTTATCAGTCTGAGAGGCTTCACATCAGTTAATGCAGAAGCAGAAACAGGATGGCTGTGAAAACTGGCTTCAGCAGCCAGGGAAATTATTTGAAGATGCTCCTTAGAGGTCCAATAAAGCACTCATCAGTATCACCGGAGAAGTTCACATGGAATTCAGAGAAAGCTGGACTAGAACTGAGAGACCTATTCACACTGAAAGTGCAAACTACAGAAACGCCACATCAACATCCCAACTGCCCTTACAAAAGTATCCTCCCATCTATTTTTTTTCTTGTTATTATGTCTATCTGCCTTAGTCCTAAGAGTTCTTCTTGCTACCAGCCTCCTGGACCTTCATGATCACATCTGACAGTAATTCACAGACCAGTATCCTCAGCTAAGCCAGTGCCTTATTTACAGGGAACAAGAAGAATATTATTCTTTATAAATTATGCATAATCACTATTTATCAAGCTGGGTTAATTGGCACGTAACAAAAGACTTGTCTGGTGCACAGCTGAATAATGTGGAAGCCAAAATTGATGGAAATGGTACAGCAAAATCCCGATTGTGAAAGAAAAGTCACTTTGCTACATGTTAATTCTTAAATGATTGCTGCCCTTTCAGAGGGGGAACGGGAGGCCAAGAGAGACAGACCTAGTTTGAAATGATTTGTTAATCTCAGAGGGTTTGGACACACTGTCATAGCTTTATATACTGGTTTAAAGTCTGCTCCCAACCACGTGCACAGTGAAATGTTAACATGGTGCACATGCATTTTTCGTGCTCCATGAGATGTTGCTCCATTCACAAGCAGAGAACAATCTCATTAATCATCAGCAACAGCATGAGACTGTGGTCTGCAGAGGTATGAGTGATGCTGATAGAGAAGTGGGGCTCTTCCACATCCTCACTTGACAGAGAAGAGCTAAATGCCTCTTATCAAAGGCAGACTAGCAGCCCTTTGGTTCTAGGGTCAAGAGATCCTAGAAGCCCTCATCAGAACCCTGGTGTGTCATGAGACAGTGGCAGTGTGGGGCAGCACTTGACTTTCTCTAGAACACACACACCTGAAGAACCACAGCTTAGTTAACCTTGCTCTACATGCATAGAAGGTTTTACTTAATGTCCAACATCCCAAAGCGGTGTGCACAAATTTAAGAACATGCTTAGTGTTTTGATGGACAAAGACTGAAGCATGTGCTCAAGACACTGAATCAGAGCTGAGGGTCAAATTACCATGGTGCTCACTCTGGTGGGAGGTTCCCCTTCCATGAGGCATTACAATCTAGCTGTATTAGGGGTTGTCAGATGATTTAGTCTGATTTACACCATTACACATCCACACTTCTGTGGTCTCTTCTCTACTAACACTTACTAAAATCTCTCCTGGCAGTAAAACACCCGCAAATCCATTACTTCAAAGTACAGTCCTCTCACTTATTAGGAGAGTTAACAGAAAGTGAGAAGACTCCTGTAAATTCCATTCCTATGAGTTAGAAACTCTTTTATTCACAAACATCATCCAGGCCAGAGAATCCTCCTGTTATCTTACCATATTTGTGGTCTCATCAGCATGAATATAAATGGATGTAGAACCACAGATATTTTTTTAAAAAATCTGGATTACATTATTGCCATTACAGCTCTTCTCTATTGGAAATATGGTTAGCAAACAATAGCTTTCTTCTGGAAATATTCTGACACTTTATTAGAAGTATCAAAAAAATTCTCCTCTCCGGCTTTTTATAACAATCACTAAATCTGCTAACAACTTGCTTGTACACACCAATAAATTCCAAGCGTCCTGCAAAACTACTGAGTGAACTTGGAAGGGAGAGGAGAAATGAAGCAGGGGGAAGTCCAAAACAACAATGTTGCTGCAACACTATCCAAGCCTTTTCTGGTTTTGGGAACAAAAACGCTAATCCTAATGGCAGAAAATAAGTATGAATTTCTAAACAGCAATGCACTGTGGATCCTTCCTTTGGTAAGACACTTTAACTCTCAATCAGTCTTTGACATACCATTAGGAATTATCCCATTCAGGGGATATTTTTCCAGCAAAGGAACAAGCAGATGAGTCTCACCACTGTCTGAAACACAACCCTGCAACACCCAAATCAGTACAGAGTTGGGGAAAACAGTCTCAAAAGGGCAGTGTGTATCTTTAGGACAATAGTTCTGACATCCAATCTACCAAACAGCCAAACTGCAGCACTTTGGATGACAGACGGCAATAAATTTCTCTGCCTTAAGGCAATTTCCCACAGGTCTGTACCATTCCTCAAGCTCTGCAGTGAGCTGCAGGATGAGCTCTTTCCAGAAGACCATCATCACCCTGAAGGCCTCTCCCCACTGCTGCTTATCCCTTTTTTGCAGCACCACCTGTTCTGGGAGGTCAACCACAGAACAAAAGCGTGCTAAGGATAGGAAGAATCTTAGTGACAGATGAGACTGGAGAGAGTCATTGCCCATGGATGACACGACCAGGCTTGGGAGGCAGGGCAGCCCTTATTCACAGCAGGAACAGACACAGTGATGGGAGGAGCCATTCCATGAACTCAATGAACTCGATTAATTTTTCAGCTGCCTTTCAAAAAAGCTTTTAAAAAATCAGCTTGCTATGCACAACAGAATAGGAACTGATATGTGAGTACAGTTGGAGATTGTAAATAATGCCTTACTTTAATTTAAATGTACCCATGTCCTACCAAATAAAAACTTACTAAATTTCTGCTTTACTAATTTCTTATAAGGTAACTCACAGTATCTTCCAGGTCTTATAGATTAATGATTCTGAATTTTAACTTGAAAATTGCACTGCCAATTTCAGAGTAAATTTAAAATATTCTTCTCTTGTTAGAACCCGTGTAATAGCCAAGAGAAGCCTTCACATCATTCAGCAAAAAGCAGCTCATTACCAAGTTAGGTTCCAAACCAGGAAATCTCTCTTTCTCCGCATCACACACAAATGCATCTCATGTAATTCTACACTGCCTAAGCAGCAGATAATAGAAAGGGCTATGTTAATGTGCCCTTGTATTTGATTAAACTGATACACTGTAGGAGCTGATGTTGGGCTACTGCTACTGAATTTTCCTAGTCTGATTCTCAAACCAACTCTCTGACAGTGTCAAGCTTTTTAAAGTGTTAACAAATTCTTTTCGGGCTACTTGAAAATTTTGTAGGCCTTGAATAGATTTGTTTGTTGAGCTCAGGTAGTAAAGCTTTTCAGATAGATTAATAGACTAAGTGGAGTGTCTCTCCAGACTATACTAGGAGGTTTAAGAGACCTCATTTTCTAAGAAATGTCAGCTACAGGCACAGAAGACTTCTTTGTACTGCGATTTTCTCCATGTATTTTCCATTTGCACGAGCCAGTCCAAGCCCTCCTTCCCACTGGAAATGTTATCAGTGAGACAATACCTTCCTATAACAAAAATAGCACAGAAACTTGCATAAGAAAAATGAATTTGATAACAATAGAATGACTTTCTCATAATAATTTAATAAGTTGAAGACATGAAGATTTAAATCCTCCAGAAGAGCTGCATAAAAGGGATTGATGAATTCATCAGCTCTTCCAAGCTTCCCAAAGAAGCCCAGACAATATTTCTTACCTCCTGTTCTACAGATACCACCTGTAAAAGAAAAGTAGGCATTCAAGTCCCTCTATTATGCTATTCTTTGCCTCTGGGGCTAAACTCACTGTTGAATCTGCTGTAAGTAAATGTGACACATTAAAAAATATTCTGATTTTAATCTTTCTCATTAGAATAATACACTTGTAACACCCTTTCCGGCTAGGAGCATGGTTCTGAACCCTGAAGTTACTGTATGGACATAGAGCAAGCTACTGACCTTTATCGTTTTCCACTAAGCCAAGAAAAGTCTGCAAAAACATGCTAGAAATGCAAACACAGTCTATCGCTAGTTTTAGTTAAGCACTGTCAGTATATTCCAGTACTTCAGAAAGTCCTGAGACCTACAGAAACCATATCAAACAAACCAAATTATGAACTCCATGGACTGAAAAGTCATGGACTGCTCAAAATTTTTTATGGATTTAGCAGTATACTTTTAAATACAGTTCTTTCTCTTTTCTTGTTATTGTATAAATAAAAAGAAGACAAAATGATAGGACTAACAAACGCAGGAATGTAATCCTAGAACAAGTCAGCAATTGTTGCCACTTACAAAAATGAGAGAAAAAAAAAATGTTTTTTCCCCTCTGGTTGACTGTCATGTCAGTGCTATGAGTAAGGCCAGCAGGAAATAATTTTACACATAGTATATAGAAGTCATAAATTAACCCCGTCTCTGCAAGCACAGAACCTTTGGGATTTTATTGTTTTAATCTATGTTTGATAGTAATATTTAATTCCATCAAAATTATCAGGTTATACAAGGATTCAGTGGTAGCCAGCTGACAGGAGCTTCCCTTTCACTTTGGAGGAATCAAAACAAAACTACACTGAATCTTTCCTCTTACTTTGTTGAGGGACTATAGGAACAGAAAGAGAGATTGACAGTAACAGGACAATTCAGTAGCCATGAATATATGGCCAAACATTAGTTCCAAAAGAAGCAAGTATGATTTAATTTCTGTTCTTTAGAAAAAACCTTTCCCTTCCAAAAAATCTACCTATGACACAGTAATTGAAAATCTTTCTAAACAGCACCAGCAAACACACCAAGGTTGTCCCCTAGAAGTGAGTATTTTCAAGCCATTTCACATCTTAGAAAGAAG
This sequence comes from Aleadryas rufinucha, assembly GCA_013397815.1. Taxonomy (NCBI): domain Eukaryota; kingdom Metazoa; phylum Chordata; class Aves; order Passeriformes; genus Aleadryas; species Aleadryas rufinucha. The sequence continues at coordinate 345,400 of VZTH01002398.1, read as the reverse complement.
TGCATTTTAACTCTTGGCTCTAGATCCTTTTCCAAATTGCGGCTTCCCTTCACTTACTTGGTCCTACTCCTCCTCTCTCCAGCACCCAAACCCATTCTCAAATAAAACACATCCTGTTATCACACAATTAACATTGAGTGAAAACATACGAGGGAGATGATTGCTGCAAATAAAAACAACCATGGAAATGCCACAATAAAAATATTTTCTTTTACCAAAAGGATGGTTCAAACAAATGTAAATAAATTCAGTATCTAGGATTTTCACTACTTCAGCTAAGCAGAATAAATGTGCTGGGTCAAGCCAATAAGTGAAACTAATCATGCTCTACAGAGCTGTAGCCTTCTGACATGCCACATTCAAGTCTCTTTCTAAAACTGTTGTACTACAGAGTCCATTCAAACTTCCCAAATGAGGGAGAGAATCCAATGCACAATCAGCTAATTAGAGCTAACAATGTGGGAAATGCAGGATAATTAAATTCTTCTCCTAAAAGATTTATTTCTGAATATCAGTTTTGGGAGACCAGGGGGGAGCAAGTGAAAAATTAATCTCACTCTGGAAAATTTAACTCATCTTTGTAAGACTCTCCTCAGAAATGGAGCATTAATATAGTGTTGCCTATTAAGAAACAGTACTGATCACAGTAATATTACACAAAGGTGCTGCTGTACATATAATTTTAAAAATTGTGTCCTTGATATAAGCAGATACTGTTTGCATAAACAGAAGATGTACATTTAGTCCATGACACAATTACAGTGAAAAAGAATAAAACCAAGTTTGAATCAAAAGAAAAATATAAATAAAACCCAAGAGTTTTTAAAAATAAGATTTGTCAAACACAAGAGGAAGGGTTCTTCCTCTAAAACAGCCTAATGACAGTTTTTGTGTTGAAAAATGTAATTGCTGCCCAAGATTAGAAAAAGCTACCTGAATGGATGACCCTGGAAGAATGGTTCAGGTGAAGAATTTAGGCTTGTGATTAACTAGATCTGAAAAATAACCAGTTATTTAAGCCTAGCAAGCCTATATGTTCTCATTCTCCTGAAAGACAACACAACTCACCCCAACTGACATCTAACAGAGATTACACAGATTGCCTCTTGCAATGGATATTGCTGCTCACAAAGAACAAAGCTGGGGCCTGAATTAGAATATCCACACAGCAGTTTATACAGCTGAGCAGACTGTTGAAAGGCAAATTTGGACATTAGGGTGTCCAGTTTCAACATCCAAGTTCTCCAACAAGGTGTTAATGCCCTTATGGACAAGAGCACAGAACACTGAAGAATATTAAATAAGGTATTTTAGCTACAATCCCTATACAAGCAACCTCTCAAATGACATTATCACCCTTTCTTATTTCTTCCTCTGCCATTCTTTTCTCAAGAACCCAGATAACCATCACAGCTAATCTTTATTACCACAATTGATCTTGTATCCTTAAAAGACAAGCAGGACAGAAGCAATCATATTGCAGCTCCACAGAAGAATGAGACAATTCTGCTTAGGGAAGGACACCTTTCCTTAGGATTCACAGGTAATTTTCCTCTTTACACTAAAGTGAACTGTAGAAATGTCACAGTTTTCCACAATTAAAAAAAGAAAAAAAAAAAAAGAGAGATTCATCACCGTACATTTCTTCACCCTCAAGCTGTCCTTTCTCCTGAGGAAGCCGGAAAGGCTAAGGTATCTAGCAAAAATACCTGCTTATCATGTCCCAAGTTGGCTTTGTGAGTAACTTGACACTGCAGCTGAATAGTCAAACTCACATCCGTGCTTTAATTAGAGGTAAGGGGAGCACCTACTGTTTGCATTTACAGTCTGTCTGGTTCGTGAGCAGCAGGAGCAAGTTCAGCCATCACAACCGCTCAGCTTGTGCCGCTCTGATGCATCGTTTCAGCAGGGGAACAATTAAGCACACCCATTCCCAGCTGAAGAGACCACTAAATTTTGCCAAGTGCAGTCACTAGTGTTTTATCCTTGCTACTGTATCTTGTCAGCTACTGCACCACGCAAATTATCAACAGAATCCATCTCTCTCTGCTGACAGCATGAGCGTGGGGGTGTCTATTCTCCCATGAACACAAGGGATTTTATTCCGCTAATTCAACCACTTATATAGAGATTGAGCATATCCCGTCTCATAAGAGGAGATTAAATTTTTGGAGCAAGAATTCAAGAATAAAACATCATCAATTAAAGTGGTGGTATTAGAACAGCTTCATTGCAGAGACTGAGACAGAAGAAAAGCAAGCAGAAGGAAGCACATAAAAAGTGGCTTGCTAGGATCTGAAAAACCAGTAACAAGAGACACTTGAAGCTTTTTCTTGGTTACAACTCTTACAGGCTAAGAAAAAAATCTCAGACTATGAAGGAAAGGAAAGAAAGAACAAGAGAAAAAATTATTTTCCTATTCAGGAAATTGATAGTTCATGTTGTAAAAAACCTGGAATTATAGTAAAAATATTCCACTTGAAAGCTATCACAAGTAATGCAAGCTGAGAAAGAATATGACCCTTTGGCAACCGAACAACACACAAATTCATGGCAAATCTGTAAACATTTCTATACACTGTACTGCCAAAAAGAACTGTTAAATATAATTTTAAGAACTATAGTGAATATATCTGCTTCCATGAGGCATGATAAGTCAATCTACTCCAGCTGGAGTGACCTGGACTTAGGTATTTAATGAAATCTTCAATGCAATTATTTAATAAATTGGCTACAATTGCAAACACATTTTAAAACACACCCTAGCATTCTACAGTTGCTTCTGTCACCACTGTGTACTACTGAAGTTATGTTCAATGTACCAATTAGCTCAGGTAAATGTAGGGAAAGTCTGCTCCCAGGACAGCTGCTGGAGGCAGTGGTGTTATTTCAGATATAAACAAGTAAGCATGAGTAAAACTAAAACAAAAATGCTCTGAGAACTTTAATCTATTTTCAATCACTCATGACTACAGAGCAAGACAATGGCAATTTTCAAGCACAGTACTTAAAAATCTAATCTTTATTTAATGATCACACTTTTTCAAAATATGAATCCTTCAAATATACAGCAACGTATCAATGAAAGAGCACATTCTCTAAAATGTGAGAGGGGCTTTTATTTCAACTTTCGGGGTTCTAAATCATTTCAGTTAGAAGAACAGATTGTTCCACAACCAACAGGCCATCTGCTGACCTTATCTCCAGTGAATTCCACAGCAAAAGACATTGTGATGCAACAACCCAGGCAACTGGGATACACACCATTAAGTAAACGACAGAATGAAGAATGGAAAACTTTTGAGGGTAACTGTACACAAACACAATCACTGCATCAGTGCATTTTTTTAAAATAAAAAAATGAGAAAGATGAAGGTATTTGCTCTGAAGCCAGAAGACTACTACTGTAGGCACTGCAAACAGGGCTTGTCTCAAGGTTTTCTTAGATTTTAAGACAAACCTGTGGTAATAGAGCACACTTAAATCGTATCTTTTCTATCTGCAACTTCCAAGAAGTCCTTTCACTTTTTTAATAAAACAAAATGTTCTTCACCTCCATAGCAGAAGATTGTTTAAACAAGTTAGTACTCATTGGAGTTTTGCTGTGTCACCTCATTTCAACATAAACTCGTTAACTGGTTGTTTCTAACAAAGGTACATTAATATTTTCAGATATGCTCCACTCTGTATTCCTTCAAGTAACTTTTAATACTTTTGAATTAGAGTAAGAAAAGTCAATGCAGACACTGCCTGCAAGGACATATAATTCAGTGTACCATTTCATAACCCAGCTGTCAACAGAGACAACATTTTTATAATCCATGTATTGTATGCGTGCCAGTATGAGATGAATAGTCCTGTAACTATAATCAATACCGTTCATTCAAACAACTGGCAGCAGCATTTCAGACAACTGGCAATTTCATCAGTTTCACTGGGCTGCCCAAAAATAAACAGCTTGAGAAGGATGAATGATCTCTGTGGTTATCTATAAATAATACTAATCTCAGTCATTTGTTTCAGACTGGGAACAGCATCATCACTAGGAGCTGCAGAAGTCTCATATCAGTGCAGAAGGCATGGCAGCCTTCAAGAAACTGAAGAAATGCTGATGAATTTTACTGTTGGTTTTTCATTCACACAGTTACTGTATTTACATACAGGCTCCACTGAAAGCTCCAGGATGCCTCCAGTGCTTCAGCAGTTCCAGCTTTGCAGGAAACTCACACGATCTCAAGGACTGGTAAACATCTCAAAAGTCAAACTGGATTCACAGAAAGCTCCAGTGATCTGAGCAAGCCCACCCTGGGTAGTGACTTACACAAATGTCACTTAAAAGGAAACATGAGCAAGTTTGGGGTTTTTAACTACTTCAGTGTGAAACTTGCCCACTCTCCAAAGAGTTTTTGAGAGCAAAACAAACCAAACAGCTCCATGCAAGTGAGACTAACGCCAAGGCTGACGGGCGTGAGGTGAACCCAGGCAGACGGGGAACAGAAGGCGCCATTCACAGGCCTGTTCACTGTCTCTGGGAAGTGAAATAGCTTTTTTTTTTTTAAATTATGCTCTATCTGCTCCTATCTATCAAAGCAAAGCAAGAACAGAGAACAGAGAAAAAGGAATAAAGACAGCTGACTAAAGGGAAAAACCACATCCCTGCAGAGTACAGATCCCAAACAAAGCTTCCAAAGCCCTGAAGTGAAAAAGATCCAGTTGTTGTGGTTGCAGTGACTCTCTCCCCGGCAGTCTTCTGGGGCTGTGGGCAAGCACTGCAACACCACTGCTGCCTAGCACATGACCCTGCACGTTGGTGGGTCACCAGCCCTGGGCTGAGGCACGTATCTCCTGCTCCTGCAGGAAAATCTCCTAACCACCAGGAATTCTTACTAGTTTTTCTACCCTATTTCACTGTTAATCACAAGATGCCTGGTGTGTGCTCTAGGGAAAATAAAGGAAAGATCAGTTCTCCCAAGGACCTAGAGGCTGGCACTCCTTGGCTTCCAGGCAGGATTTGTGGCGCCATGAGCCACCACTGCAGAGAGCTCAATACACCACTGGACTGCAGCAATTCTTTTCTGCAGATATCATGAATGGGAGCCAAGGCCATCACCTCAGCTCCTTCACACAGAGTGTAATGCTCCAAACAAACTCCATCAGATGAGCTCTGCAGAAGTGCCCAAGCCCTCTGAACATAGTCTGAGCAGGAAGCAACAGCACATCTGTGTGCACCCAGGTAACCAAACTGCTGCTGCACCAAGCTTCAAAAGCCACACTGTTCCATCTACATTCACAATCACTTTTCAGTCTTAAAGCCTGTTGCTTAGAAAATTTATATTCTGGCAATCAAAATAATCTTCAACTCGTAGCATTATGCAATTGACAAGCTTATTGCTAGTTTAATGACAATGAGCATGCCTAGCCACACCAAGCCAGCATTGCAGTGGGATGTTTCCAGCATGACCGCCAACAGCAAAAAGATTAATGGCACCAACTTCTCTGAAAAGAGAACATTCACTTACCAGTGGACAAACAGAGGAACCTCACAACCCAGTTAGCACCTCTGCACCTCTGAGAAATAAGGCAGGCTGTGGCTGTTTTAAAATGAAAGCCTTGGTTTTATTGTTAAAGTAAAATTTTCTGCAGGACATTCATAAAGAAAAGCCAGCTTTTAAGAATGGGTGAATTTATCAAGCTGCAGATCTTTATTGCTTTGATCATCAATATTTTAAAGTTACTACTTTTTATTCTATATTGCCAATAAATCTCTACACACTTTAACTGTAATCATCACTGCACAACATGATACACTTCTCCTGGAGATTTACAGTTGGACTCAGTCACAAAAAACCATCCAAACTAGGTAGGAGGATGGCTAAACTGGTAAAATAGTCTCTCAGTTTCAGGTAAATGATTAGGTGGCAGCATGCACTGTTATTAACCTGAAGTTCATAATGAGAGCTTAAATGAACAGTTCTAAGTGGACACAGGCCTTTGTAAGGGAGCTGCACTCCTGCAGTTGGCACTAATTGACCCTTTTGCTGGCAGGCTCAGTGGAAAAGGCAGGCAGCAGCAGGAACTGCAGGCCCTTCTCTGTCATGCAGAACAAAGTCACAGTCCTGATTATCCAGGAAGTTTGATCTTAATGCTCTACACTTCTACAGCTTCTTTCATCCAGGAATGAGGCAGGCAGGATTGCAGGGGAGACTGTCAAACTGCTTTTGCCCTTCTCACACCCATTTTGCAGACGAAGGTCTCCTGTCTTCGGAGTTTTCAAATACTTTTTGCAAGTGTACTGCACACACATTCAATTACAGAGCTGAATTTCTGAGAGACTGAAATGATTCATATCTCATACATAGCTTCACCCAGGCTTCCTGAAAACACAATTAATTTTTATTTTAATCTCCTTATAGAGAATGTTGCTATAAACTGAAATCAACCCAGCATATACAAGAAACACACTGGGTTGATAAAATCAGTTTTAGAGACAACATAGTAGAAAGTAGAATTTTTCCAGAAAGATGCCATTTTAAAATTCATGTCGAGATCTTGACTAAGGCAGACTATTCCAGAGCAGCAGATTCTGGAATCAATTAACAAAACAATTCTTATTAACACAGAGAATCTCCAGACAGTACCAAGGAAGCACAGAATCTTTGCAGAAAAGCCCACAAGGAAAATATACTTTAATATCAAATTGTATCCTCCAGCGCATGCAGAGATTGCCTCAAATCTCAAATGCTTCTTATGTGAAACAGGGGCCAGCACTGCAGCAACACAATAAGAATTTAAGACAGGAAGTGCAGATAATTTATCTAAATAAAGCATCCAGGAGAATAACTGATTTATGTTGATGCTGATCCAAGATGGAACCTGACCAGGATGCAGGAGTTAGCAGCATCCCTACCCACAATAGGTTCCCTATTTATGAAAAACAACAGGGTGCTTTTACAGATGAAAATAAACTAAAATGTTAGCTTTATGCTTCTGTCAAAAGACCCTGTTCTGCCAGAGATCTGTTCTTGAATTACCTCTAGAACGACTCAGAAAAAGGTGCCATGTTTTTCAGTCAAGACTATTACTATTCATGCAAGTACCTAAGAGACACAATGAGTTAAATTTCACAGAAGAGTCTATGGTCTTTAATGTCACACAGCCTCTATTCATAAAGTAATTGCAAAATACATAAACTGATGCAGAGAAAAGTAGTGAAAGCTTCACAGCTACAAAAAAATAAACCTGTACTGAGGAAAGGAGAAAAAAAAGAAAATCCAAAAGTAGACATGGTATAAGTGACTTCTGCTAAAAGCAGGGTCAGCACTTTCTGCTGGAGACTATTTGATTTACGCTATTTTGCTTCAATTGAAAAACAAAATCTTTCCTTGGCAGATTCTGCTCTACACAGTCTATTACAGATACTTCTGAGATACCCAGCATCATTTATAAAGGGACACTTATTACTGCTGAACGTGATCATTTTGCTAAATTTCCTAAAGTTCCAGAAGGAAATACATGCAATGCAACACAAGAGTGTATTCAGTTAGTTGCTGAAGTCAAGAGTCTGGACAACCTGCACAGTCCTGGAGGAAAGGTGCGCTACTGATTAAGATGTCCAGAGTGTCCCCTGAAGAATCCATTGGCTGTCCTGGACCCACATTCCCTACTTAAAGCCAGGAACACCTCAGGAGGGACCACTCTGCTTTTGGCCTTTACTGACTTCACAGAGCTACTCCAAATCTACCCTGGTGTAAATCACATCAGAGGAAGACCCCATTATGTATCTTGACTGGTCCTATTTATTCTAATAATGGGATACAGAGGCTTTTTTTTTCTTTTTTTGAGGGTTGTTATAAATACATATTATAATTTTGGCTTTCTGCAAATATTAAAATGGATGTTATATGTATGTAAAAATAGCTTTGTTATATAGTTTTGTAACAATAACTAATGCCTTTATTTCTGTTATTAACTAAACTTAGACAATAGTGAAATAGCTGATATAGTTATGCTTGTGGTAATGGAACTGTCTGCCTGTCTGGATAACATCCAATGTGTGTGTGATGAAGACCCCTGCTACTGACATACCAACTATCAGCAACTACCGTCTGCAGAAACCACGGACCAAAGCCCAAGCTGGAGGTGATAACACAGACTGACTAAAACCACAGCCAGCCAACACGCGTGCTCTGAAAAGGCGGACCCGAGGAAGAGCCATGCTAAACAGTTCCTGGAACATGTAAACTAGTTTGGGGGAAAGTTTGAATATGCATAATTGATTATGAATATGCATTAAGCTGATGCACTAGGAAAGGTATGTAAGGGGTGTCGCCGCTATAGCAGGTGTGCTCTTGGCTGAGTGCCAAGCACCCAGCATGCTGGTTTTTGCTTTATTGTCTTTGTCCCCTATTATCCTTTATTAAACTTTTAAATTCTAACAGGAGAGTGAACCTCGTTTTTCACAAGGGTAGAACAATGAAGCACTAAAACATTAGGTCCCAGTGGTCATTGCAGATATGCATAACTAAGTACCACCACTTGCAATTTCTTTTCGTGCGATACAGAACAAAGTAACTGTCAGCACAGCACATCTGATGCACATGAACACACATCTCTGGAACAGGACACTGCGGCTGTAGAAACCTTCATGACATTTACTACCCTCTGCAAGTAGTAAAGCTACACTGATCCATGCTTTAAAGCAGCTTCTGCACCTGGAGTGCCAAACTGGAGTACTGGAAAACTTCAGGAGGGTTAACTGGTCTCATTTTGATCAGTTTTGGGCTTTTCTCACCGCCTTTCCAGGTAATCAAGTAAATTGCCTGTAGATGGTGTGGAAAGACATGCTATACATACTGTGACTGAAAAAAGTCGTCTATCCATAAAATCCATCACAAGCAGTTTGAACTACATACCCTGAAAAAAAGCAGACAGCTTCTTCCAAATCATACACAATTTTATATTCACGCCTGTCACCTAATGCCGTTTTAAAAACTGGTCAGAACACATGCTTTTACACCAAAAAAGGCAGATTCATGCCTGCAGAAACATCTTGCTAACTTGGATAAGCTTCACCAAATTGTTTCAACAAGGAAAAAAATGCACAAAACAGAAGTCATCACTTCCAAAACAAAACATTTGGCTTCAGCTGAAGCTGAGTAATTTGTTTTTAAAATCTGAAACTATTAAAGAAAGCTTTTATTTTTAATTCTATCATTCTCTGGTTGATCCCAATTTAAATCTTTAAAACCTTTTTGGAACTATATCTGAAACGAAAGATTAGCAAGTCACATAGCTCCCATCATTTCCCGTCATGATATTCTGGGATATACAATTAGTTTCTGGGATGCATAGAACAGTGGGATAATGGTTCTATAGAGGAACTAGGTCTGAGCTGGCCGAGGCATTCAATATAAATATATTAAAACTATCATTAGTCATGAGAATCCACTCTGCTGACATGGCTGAAATAGGAAAGAAATAGGATTAGCTGGCACAGCATGATCATGTACCTTTTTTCTCTTTATCACTATTTTCTATTCATCAAGAAGTCATAAGCAAATAGGCACAAAAAGCAATGTTTTAAAAAAGAAATTCAGAGTTGGATAGTAGGTATTATGAAGAATGTTTGCTCATTCAGCATTTCCTTAGGTCCAAGTGCTTTTCATATATTCCACAACAGTAGTGAAGCTGCTCTGGAGATGCTACTTGATCACTGCACAAACCCTTCAGAGAAAGATGGGTGAGTACATTAAACTTGCTAGACAATTTAGAATCCCCCTAACAGTTTTGATTCAATGCAGGGTTAGACTTGGGGTCAGTCCTTTGCAAATCAATAGACACTAATTAGCTCTCATCTAACTGCTGGGAAAAAAAGAATGCATGTGAACTTGAGTTTTCTGACCAGCAGACTTCATTAGAATTCAAACTTGGTGACACAAGTGGTAAAGTCTAAGAAGACAAAACCTCTGTAATTGGTAAAAATCAGTGTCTCACCATGTTCTCCTGTAGAAAGACTACAAAAAGTTCATCACGTGAAAAAACTTACCCATTACTATTTCTCCCCAAGCCATCTTCCCCCCTGCAGCTCCCCCACAGAAGAAAAACACAAATTACAATGACAACCACCAAAAAGTTTTAGGGAATTTAGCATGCACAGCAGGGTACAAAGACAAATCAAGATGTGTGTCATGATGTAGCAACCCTGTGATCCACAAGACCTGATCCATGTTCACTAAGCGGGCTGCAGCACCTATCTTGGACTAAGATCTCTGAAATGGAAATGAGACAAAGAAATCACGGGAGGCAGCAACCCCTGAAATGCACTGCTGCACATCTCTTGGAAAAGCTGGCAGCTGTGAGATACTGATTACAGCACGTTCTACACACCTCACTGGGAGAAATCAACACACAGCAGCACTTCTAGTAAAGACAGGTCTTTCTCCCATCACTCAAATAAGCAGTCTGAGTGTGGGGTCAGGTAGGCAAGAACTGGGCATCTGCTGTGCTGCAGTAGTATGGACCATACCTATTATAAAGGCCCAAAGGGCATAGGAGACAAAAAACTTTCCAATATTAAATTTCTTTTCTCTCCAACAGCTTTGCTTACTTCAGGTAAAGAGCTGAAAATTCCTCCTTTGCCAAGTGACAGATTGGCTTGCTGTACAGCTGTGACATGTTCTCCCAGGTCCATCAGTGGGAATGAACATCTTCTCACAGGCAAGGACAGCAAATTTGTAATTGCCAATTTCAATTCATGTTTCAATAGGATCAAAAGTAGGCTGGATTTTGGTGGGGATTTTTTTGGTTGTTTTTTGGTTTTGGGTTTGTTTCTTTTAGGAAGTGGAAGAAGTGATCAATCAATCAAAGATGGTACTGTTAACCTAAGCTCTCCAAGTTTTTTACTGAAAACAGCCTTGCAGTACCTGTGAGATAGAGGTAAATTTTACTACCCTTGTATAAGAGATAGCAAAACTGTGCTACCAAAAGGACAAACCAACTTATTCCAAATCATGCTATGAGCCACCAGAGGATTCCACCACTTCCCAAGTTCAGTCCCTTTACCAGATAGGCCAGACCCAAATGCTTGATGTCTGCATGTGACAAAACTACCCATGGTGAAACCAGTAAGCACCATTACACACATCAGCCCAGGAGAAAGACGTATGAAAATAATGAAGTATACACAACATGAAGTAAGTATGCACAAACTATATATCATCAGAAATTAGCTATCTCTTACCCAGACAGCTGCATATAATTTTAAAGACAGTCCCTTTACTAAAAAACTTCCAAGCCAGTGAAGTCCCCATACAGCCCGGCATCTTTTTTAAAATTCTTGACCAGAATTTCAAACATTACATTTGAATAAACTCTAGCACATACAAGCCCAACACAAGGGCAGGACCAAGCATCCGCACTTGCCAATCACTTAAGTTACAAGTGGTCTGAAAGCAAACAGGTAAATTGCACTTGAAACAAACCAAGCAAAAAAACTTTCAGCGTATCTGAAATATCCAAACAGTCTCGCAAAATAATTACATACAAGTGACCAGATAGGATGCTCCATTCCAGCAGAAGAGTGCTCACCTGGGCTATTATCCATTCCAGGAGAGCAATTCACCCTTTCTACAAGTGCCTGGGCAAGTCATCCACAGCACTGTGTCTCTGCAGATTGATCCTCACTCATAAGGGCTTCTGTGCCTCCTGTGTAGTGCTTGTGTCAGGGTTGCACATTGCCACTTGCTATTTTAAAAACAGTTAAGATGATAAAACAGATCCAGAGCCTCAGACGCAATGGTAAGGATATGCAGGAATGACTGCTCAGTGGATTCACTGACATAACTCGTTCCTACATTCACTCTTTCTCTTTACACAGACACCCTATTACCTGTTTCTCTCTTGCTCTGTGCATATACAATAGTTTCACCACTAATAGTTACACCTTTGTAAGATCAACTGAAAGTTGATCAAATGTAACAAAGTTACATCTTTGTAAGATCAACTCACTGCCTTTGAATATTTCACACATTGCTGTGCACCAATAAATGAACTCTGCATTCTGTATCTGGTGATACAGAAATATCTCCAAAGTTCCCAGCAGAGTCAGGCTAGAGTGTGTACTGTGAGGCTGTGCAGTAGTTATTAGTGTCCAGCTGCAATGACTACAAACAGCAGAACAGGAGTGTCTACTCTGGACACTCTACTCTACTCCATCAGATGACTGCACATGAAAACTCGAAAATTATTTCAAATTTGAAGTTTCAAAGGCATCTGATATTCTGAAGATCAACAACAATATAAAGCAGGTGATACAACAGAGTGAAGCCTCTGGCTCTGACAGGAAATATAATGCATACATATTTAGAAGAAAACAATCTCCATGGATGAAATTTGGAAATTGCTTCACTACAGTGATATCACAGTTTCACAGAAAGTGGTTTAATCTAGATCAATCATTTCTAAATTTTTCGTTTTAGATCACCACATTGTTCCAGTGGAAGTAAAAACCTTCATGTAGCAAACCTCCTGACAATAGGTACACAGTTTTTAGGCTGCCTTACGAGCTTCCTTAGAAAGGGGGTCATGGCCTTCCAGTGATCTCTGCTCTCCAGCAGCACAGAAAGTACTGCTCTCAGGTTGTAACTTAAATGCCCAATACCAATTCACATAACACCTTTCTCACAATAAATGAACACAGGTTTTCATTTGCATGGGTTAGTTTGGTTTGAAATGAACTTTGAAACCAAACTGTTGCTGTTTTAAAAATAACACGTCTTCTAAAACATTTTAAGGATGCTGAACTAAATCAAAATTAGCATTCTAAAATTGGTAATGACAAAATATGTACTTTAAACGGAAAATGTTAAATTGATGGTTTGTGACAATAAACACTGAAAATACATCAGCTCTCCCATTTCACACCTTCTTGCATAACAGTCCTACACTGGCAGTAGGATGGCCTCCCACCTCCCAGACACTGAACACAGTGAACCCAGAGGAAAGAAACCTACTGTTTTCTGCAGCTCTTGGACAAGCTCCCGAATCAGCCTTCAACAAAACTATGGGGCTCTTTTGTTGTTGTTAAAAGCTTCTGTCACAGGCTAGTTTCCCACCATGGCATCTCCATTTCCTCCCAGAGATAAACTACTGCTTTTACACATTTCATGGGAAGGTGTAGTTAATCAGTAGCTCTCCAACCCGTCCTAATAGCCCCATTGGTCCTCCCCACCCAGTGCTACATAGGAAAAGTGAACAATTTCATCTCTGCATCTGCACAAAATCTTTCCAAAACTAAACAAGTAAATGGCACTCTCTACCATGCTTTACTCTTTATTCATTTGATGAACTCAGAGTTTCTCAAAAACATGTCCATCCACGCAAGATATTTTTTCCATCTCTACTGTATGAGTTAAATGGAACCCTAACATCGAAACAGTACATCAACGTTATGTATGCACAAGAGGAGAGAAAGGAGAGTAAGCTTATTTTAAAATTAATTTAAGAAATAATAAAACATAGTTTGAAAGTGGTATGATTCCTTCTGCTAACACTGAGATCACACTGAATTTAATGACAAATCATCTGCTCTACCATGAAGTGAAAACAAACTTTAGTTGGAACACACCTTTCACATTTCAGCCTAGACTTAATAATGCAAAAGCTTTGACCCCTAAACTGAAGCCAGCTGTTTTTCTTGGTCATACAGCAGTAACATACGATACTTGAGCACATTCTGCAGCATAAAAGGCATTTTCAGTGGTGTGTAATGAGTAGAGTCGTGTAGAAAGCACATTTCCAGGTGTTTTACCACAGAACACTGGAGAAACCAGAGTATATTCCACATTGGGAGAGTTTAGGCATCTCCCCTGCGCTCACTGCTCCTGCAAAACCACCAGCACACGGTCCAAACTTGGCAAGACTTTCAGCAACACATGCTCATGCTTTTGGCAGAAGGGAGCTGACCACTTGCAGCATCAGTGTCCTTTGCCAGCTGGCCAAAGAGCACACAGATGCAAGGGAAGCAAATTATCTGCCCACTGGCAAAAAGAAATGCTGAACAGCACCTAAAGAAAACGTGTGCATGTGCACGTGTGCACGAGTGTGAGCAAGGGTGCGTGTGAGCATACACACCCCCACACCTGTGCCTCGGGAAAGGGAGTAACACAGTTCAACTGGAAAAACTGTCTGCTACTAGTCCTGAGGTATCATTTTCTGCAACAATGAACAGGCACTTTTTCCATTAAAATCTCCCAAGTTGAATTTTTAAGATTAAACACAAGGACTGCAAGGATGCTAAAGTAAATTTTTGTAAGTCTGAAATCAGACCGCTTCAAGAAAGAGCCCATACAACCACGTACAGGATTTTAGCAACCTAAGGTTAGCATGTCTTTGCATCTGCCCTCTTTTTTTTTTTTTGTCTCTTGAAAAATGAGTGCTCATGAAAAAAACCCAACCCACTACACATCAATATTTGGTAAAATACAAAAAGCCTTCTGGATTCAGAAGATACATAAGAAAAAACTCAGAAAAATTAATGGGACAAGAATTTGCAGCTGATAGATTAGGTTTAGCTGAGAGATGGAATCTGTCTGTAGATTAATTAGATTCTACAATCACAGCCTCTTTTCATCTGCACACATCCCACCACTATCATTACATGATCAACAGATTTTAATGAAAACTATGCTTTTCATTAAAAAATACTTTCTTTCGAGAAATTCAAGGGAGACTATACATAAGGTTTAGCTTACTTTTCTAAGTATTTCTTGCAAATTGTACATAAGGCAAGTGCACATTTGTTGGCTGTAAAGGTGTACAACAGCAATTTTTTGCAATGACAGTGCAGAGAGGGAATATGAGATCTGTGTGCTAATGAGCTGACACTGCAGAGGCTGGAGCAATGTTAGTATAGTGCACTACAAGTGCAGAGCAGAACAACAGACGTGGGTTATTTCTAGGGAATGTGATCTACAGAACTATAGACACAATTCAACATTAACACTAACATCCTTTATCAGAGATTATAAGAAATGCATGGAAGATATTGCTTCAGTGACAAATTTATATATTTGAGTTGTTACATTCATATTATTCTGAAAAAGCTAGCTCACTCCCTACATGAGCATTTTTAAAGAAAATATACATGATTTTGATTCTGTACATTCATAGGTCATGTTAGCTTGCTTTCTGTTTCTATTGATAGGAAAAAGCTGCATCTGTAATGATTTCCCTAGAGCCAACCGATAAACTTCAATTCACCTTTAAATACACTGGAATTTTCATCTGTTTGCATTTGTTCTCTGTTAAGATATCATACAGCTAAATAAATAAGTGGGCAGATAAATACAGAGTGGATAAATACTGTATGAATGTGTGTAAATTAAATATACAGAGAGAGGCTTGGTGCTAGCAGTGAAGCAGGGAATACATGTACATAAATCAGATTATGCATCATTTAACTGAAAAAGGAATGAGAGGGAGGGGCTTAGGGCAGGAATTTTCTTTTGCTTCTAAACAAGTTTGTTCCCATGTTGGGTTATTGCCAAATCTGCCATACCAGACGTGGGCTATTTTTCTCAGGCTCATGAGAATACTTCAGAAGAGGTTTTCTTTCTCCTCTGGAATGCACCAGATTGCATCAAGCGGGATGTGCAGCTGTACAGTAAGAATGTTAAGTCTTTCTGAGTAGAGGCTCCCTCAATCCCTGCATACACGAACACTTAGTACAGTCACTATCACACAAATCAATGCAAAGGAGAATGAAAAGTATTATTTTATGGATACTGACTAGTACAGGCACTAGGCTCAGGCTACCCATGCTCCTTTCTTCAATTTCCCCTCAGCTCCTGTACCTATCCCACCACAAAGTCAGCCCCAGCCTCCCTCCCCAGTGAAGGCAGGCACAGTCACTGCAGGTTTCTCTCCTATGGAACCCTGCCAATTGCAAATATTGATCAAACGGCTGTGTGACAGCTCTGGAGACAATATATGCTTATCTCCAAGTGAGGTAAGAATGTTGTGGAAAGAATTCCTTCATGGATATAGCAGCACACTGAAATTATCTGCCACTCCACTAGGAAGTGAGGATGTGGTTAAAGGCTGGAATTTTGGTCAGGTAGTGTGAGGAGCTATTAATTCATCCTAATGCATTGATACACATAAGTGTTCGACTTTCAGAGATAATTGGTACCAGATTCAAAAGAACAACTGTTCTGGTGGGGTTTTTTATATTTTGAGCTGCTGAAGCCTATGACTGGCGACTTGGACTCACCATATTCTTATCAACAGTATTATGAGATGGTTGACACAGTATAGACAAGGTCACCTTTTCATTTCTTTCTTGTTTCTTTTTTCACATCTTCTGCTTTTAAATAGGTTACTGTAGGTACATATTCTTTGGTCTAAATCTCCAGAGATTTAAGTTTTCCCAGTTTTACTCTATTGGTAATACAGGTGTTGGAACATCCAGCCCTGTACTACAGAAAACCATCTCACTTTACTCAAATTGCCACAGCTTTTAATAAGCACTGGCAAAAATCATTAGATGTCAGAAGATGAGTAGCACACTGACTAAATATACTGACTTGCCCCTAAACAAGTGTGTGGATCACTTGCCTTGGTGGGAGAAGTGCTGGTAACAACTTTTAAAAAACAATTAAAAATTAATCACCCAAGCAGTTCAATGCATTGAGTTTAAATCCATATAATTGATATTTAGGAAGCTATGTTTGAGATACAGCCTCTTGAAGGGATTACACTGATTAGGGATTAATAGTCTGATGTTTGTTGTAAGAGCTGTTGAGGCTGGATAGGATTAGTAAAATAAGATGCAAAGTAGAGACATGCTTTTATCTACCATTTTTTTCCACTTTACCAAATACTTTTATTGTATATTACATAATTAACCCCTCTGGAAAAGTTTTAAAGGTCCTAATTCAATGCACTTTGGAGAGTGTAACACTGCACTACCAAGAAGCAGTCACACGGGGGATATGTTAGAATATCAATCCAAAATTTGTCCAAATATTTCCTTATTGTATATTTTCTAACCATCAACTTTCTCAGGATACACAGTGGAACAGGAATGTAAGAACTATCCTACCTTCTGCAAATAAAAATATAAATAAGTTATTCTAAACACGGAATTGTTTTAAAGCAAACAATACTAGTTTTCTGTACTCCAGGACTTCATTATTTTAGTACAATGCTTCGTCTTTGACCATTTTATACCCTGAGTATAAACCTGCAAACTGTGAGAGGAAACCTGTTCATAATGCAAAGTTAGTACATTGCATCCAGCGGTGCTTTAGATCATGTACAGACATATATCTCCACATTGCAAAGGGCATCAGCTACCTTGGAAGAGGATTCCTTTCATTTTCAAAGGTTTACAATAAAACTTGTATAGAACCGAATCTGGATACATCGGTAAAACAAATATCCAGGAACTACTATTGCTAAAGGAATGCTTTTCAAAATGCACAACACGCACAAGTCTTTCTGAAAGAGATTTTGCATTTTAACACCACATTAGCAATACTCAAAGTTCTATTTTGCATCTTCTGTTAATAAAAGTTCAAATTACACGCGTGCACTGCTTGTGCAGAGCTATTTCTCGTAAGGCCAAGCATTCTGATTCCATTTTCTCTCCCCTCAGCTCTAACGGTATGTGTCAGTTTACAGTCTCAGCTTTTCACAGTACTCTCACTCTAAGAAAACAACTCAGTATTTCAAAGCAGATGAAGCAAGTAAGCCCCTCTAGCTTTCTCCCCTCAAGGTCACTTCTAAACAGCTGTTTTGGGTTTTCCCCTATATAGTATTGTTTGCAAATTAGGCCCTTTCACATGGCTAGGTTGTAGCCTCAACAGAAAAGAAAAGGGATCTTACTTCAGCAGCAATTCACTGATTGCAGCTACACAGCACTGCTATATCAACAATATGGTTGTTTTCCTGAAAAACAAAACTAAGGGTACGAAGTGGGAGAGAACTTTTCCTAAGGTATTCCATATAATGCTGCAAACCTACTAAACCTCCAGTCACTTCACACATTTGTTGCACTACGACCAAGAACTCTAGACTACCAGAAAGGAACTGAATGCAAGGATAGATAACAAATAAATATATTTTTTAAAACCAGGTATTTACTTACAAGCATTTGTCACTGAAAAACTGTTGGAAGAGTCCAAGTGATCTACATGATAGTTCAAATGGAAGGGCTTTTCTGTGGTATTTTGGTTTGTGTTGTATAACTGCACAGCAAATCGAAATGCACTGTGCTCCTGAACAGTGTTCCTCATGAAAAGTCCACCTAGGACAGGAAAAAAAAAAAAAAAAAGGAGAAAAGGGAAAAGGTATTTCAGACTTAATTTTGAGGAGAAACAATGGCATTAAGTTCTATTTGCATGCTGCACACTGCAGGAGAGAATGAACAGGAGCAGGCTGAACCTCAGCACATAACTCTGACAAAGCACCTGCATGAAATACATATTCCAAGTCCAAAGTTAGGCTTTTAAAGCCACACACCACATCCAAGTGCCCCCTGAGCAATGAGAGTCGCTTGGAGCTGCAGGTGCACCTTGAAAACCAGGCCACTTCTACACGGATGCCCACACAGAGATTTAAAAGTCTAACTCGGGGAACCGTGGCTCCTAAATCCTGTCCAGACTACCGAAATATCGCCACTGTAGTTATGTGCGGGGACACGGCGGCGTGCGGCGTGGCAAACGTGCGGTTTCACGGTCTGGTGGAGCGATAGCGCAGCCGAAGGAAAGGATGCTCCGAGGGACGGCAGGGAACAGCCCCCGCTTCACTCGCTGCCCTGAGCCTCATGGCTCGCTCGGCCCCGGCTTTCGGGCACGTCGCTACAGATTCACGCCGCGACTCTCTCACATTATGTGCTCCACGGGATGCACTGCTCCAGGGCACGGTTCCGCAGAGCGCGGACCCGATCCCCGCCGCTCGGATGGGTGCGGGCAGCCCGGCGCCGCTCGCAGCCGCCCGCCGGCGCAGCCCGGGCACCGCCGCTGCCTCTCGCCCCCAGCAAGGGGAAGGAAGAGGAGCAGGGCTGACTCCTTCCCCGCGGAGCTCGGGCTCGTCCCCCGCTCCCCTCCACACAACTTCCCCCCGGCTGGCGGGGAAGGCGCGGGTCGCGGTGCCGCGGCGGGCGCTTACCTATACTGATGGTGTTGGGGAACCCCGCCAGAGCCTCCCCCAGCAGCCCCGCCAGCAGCAGCAGGAGGGTCCGGGGCGCGCTCTGCCCCATTTTCTTCAGCCCCTGCGGTTCAGCCCCTAAACCGAAACTGGTGGCACAGGCATGGGCGCAACTGGAGACTCGGAGCGGTGTCAACGGTGGTGGCGATGCTGGCGGAGGTGGTGGGGAGGATGGTCCCCCTCCTTTCTTCCCTTTTTTTTTTTTTTTCCTTTCCTTCCCCAAATCCCTCTGCTCTCGTCTTCACCCCAGCCTGGCAGGGCTCATTGGCTGCGAGATTGCCTTTCTCCCCCGTCTCCNAGGCGGGTGTCGCTGGGCCCCGCGTTAGGGGAGAGGGCTGGGGAGAGACGTGAGCGCAGGGGCTGCCCAGGGAGGGCTGGAAAGGGCCACAGCAAGGGATGCTGAGAGACCGTGCGCTCTCCCGATGGGGCTGCCGGCCCTGCCCCCGAGTTCTCCCCATCCCTCCTCCAGTGCCAGCGCCTCAGCAGGGAAGCATCATCCACCCACAGTGCCGTGAAGTGAAGAAAGACAAGAAGAGTTTAATCCCACGCGAGGGAATGTTAGGTCCTTCCCAACCTCCTCTAAAGGAAGGAACTCGTATAAAGTCTCCCTGTTTCAGGTGCTGGGAAAAGACAGAACATGTGTGTCAGCTGATGAGCTGCCCCAGCACAGGGCACATAGCAGGGCCAACCTGGTGGCCGCAGGGGGATGGGTGACAGACATCCCTGTGTCTTGAACACCAGCCCTGAGACGCTCCTGGCCTGTGTATCCAGAGGGAGCTGCTGTGTGTCTGCCTGATTCAGGTTCTCTGTAGTCTTGCACCCATCCCCTTGACACTTTGCTGTATGGCTCCTGCAGTGCTTTTCTTTTTTGCTGCTTTGGGGCTCACAAAACTGTACAAAATGGAGACAGAAAAGCAATACTAGGTGGAGTTGTCCATCTCATAGGCCCAGCAAAGACTGTTCTTCCCTTAATATTTGCTTTTCCTCTGATTTCAGCAGGTCACTTTACCTCAGTGCTGCTCTGCTTCTTTTTTCATCTTAATCTTTGACTGTGGCATTGTTTGGGTTGATGTTCTGTTCAGTTCAGTTAGGGATAACATTAAATGCAGTTGGCTTTGCATTTGTTAAATAATCATCCAGTGCCACTGGTTGTAGCATCGTGTAAGTAGTCAAGGTGTAAGACTGAAGATTGCTGCAGATTACTGCATAAATGCTAATGAACATCATCAGAGATTCAAACCAGTACTTTTGAAGGAAATCAGAGGTAAAGGTGAAGAGCAGGGCACTACAGTCATGATGCAGGAGTGTAACACATGCTTTTAGTGACATATGTGTGACACCTGCTCATTCTGAAGTGCATGCATTGGTTGCTACATGTCTTCCTTTATGAGAATCATGCCCAGAAGATGGAGACTGTTCCAGTTAAGGCAGGGGTAGGGATCAGGCTGCAGGGTGGATGGTAATGTTTCCTATTTAGATTGAGATGGCAATTGTCACTTCATCTCTCTTTTTAAAGAAATGGTTATCTGTATGGACAGATGGGGTGTAAGGTCCATGATTATATCTATAGCACTCCTCAAGCTGACAGCCCTCAACACATATTACCTATGAATTCCTGTAAGCATCCTCATGAGGCATGATTATATTCTTCTGTTACAGATGTAAAACTTCAAAATCAGGGAAAGCAACTGGCCCAGCTCACCTAACCGGGAAGTTTCAGATCCAGAATTAGCATCTTGAGCAGCAGCCCGGCTTTACTGTAGAGCACTCTGCTCCCAAATGTCCTTTGGTAAGGATAGCAGATCTGAAAGCTACAGACAGGCACAGAAAGTTTAGACATTAAGGATAGTTGTCAGAAGCACATTCCTCTTAGCAAATAATTTCTCTATCTTGTTCCAAACTACTTACCTTTTCCTATTCTACACACCTCCAGCCTATTTCTAATGCATTCTCTACAAAGTCCTGCTATCCTCTTTTTTTTGGTGTCCTTTGCTAGCGGCCCTACTTTCTTCCTGTTCACTTGCTCTTGTGAAGTTCTCTCCATCCCTGCAGCTAAGTATTGCAGGCTGACTGCCACCTGCCACACTGACAGCTGATGGTGCACTGAAAAAATTATGAAAGAAATTATATTTAACATTATAGATGTTAGAACAAGAGAGGAGATAAAATAGCCATGAATGAATGTGTCGTGTCAGGGTCTGTCACACACTGCCAGCAGGGTGGGTACCTTGTCTCCAATAAAATAGTTCTTCACAGCCTGATCTACAAATGGACAGTCTTGTGGTGATACAAAATATATCTATGCTAAGAGACAAATTTTCATTATCACCTGCATTCTTCCTTCTGAAGCCCCTTACATGTTGTGGTTATTATTCTCATTAGCATTTGCAATATACAGTTTGCTTTTTTGCTTATGCAGTTAGCTTTATGGCATGATTAGCAGACACAAATGGCACAACAGCCATTCCATATGGATTTTGGAGAAATCCAGAGACCTCATCTGAGTTTACCTTTCTTATAGTGAACCCAGTGTGTCCTGGGATAAAATGGTAGATTACTTGCCTTTATGTGAATATCAATGCCATGGAAATATTTTATATACTTTGCTAGGGATGCTCAGTGACTTGAATTAACGAGTTCCATGGTAACTGAGGTCATACCAGATGCTTTCCCAAACCTTCCCATACTAAATACAACCAAGATTTTGCAGGATAATTAAGCTTCATGTTTAGATGATTTATAGTGTTCTGGGACTCTGGGGATTTAGAGTACCTACCTGTGCAGGAGAAGGTAATGATTTATAATTAGCTAATGTGTTCTCATTGTAAGGTCTAATAGTGGATTAGAAAAATGCTATGGAATTTGGGACACAGCGTTCTCACTGTGCTTTCTGATGTTACTAGGCTAAACCCATAGTGTTACCATAAAGTCATGGCAGAATCTACAGCAGGATTCTGTGGCTGAAGCTTCACCCTAACTGCACTAAGCTGACTTCATTATTTTTGTATTCCTATTTCTAATTGCAAGAGAGAAGGTCAGGCAGATAGATTCTAGCAATCATTGTGTTTCTCCCAGTGAGAACCAAATCATGTCATAATTGCTAATAAATGTATTATCAAATGTGTCTTACACCTTTTTTTGTCCACTTGTTTTAAACCAGTTATTTCTTCATAAAAGCAAAGGACACAGAAGTAACCAAACTTTATGTCAATGTCAGCATTTTGATTAGCTAAATGGATTAATTCTACAATAGACAGTTAACAGATGGAGTGATAGTGGGGAGAGACAGAAGCGAAGATGAAAAGGGATTCAGGGACAAGATGAAACTACAGATAGAAGGAGTCAAGGGGAAAGTACAGTGACAAAAGAGGGAAAATGAATACAGACATTACAGCTTCATGCATTTTGGAAAACAGGTCAAAAGGACATCTAGTTAAGATCTGATTATGAGTGGCCATAGAACAAACTATTGAAGCTCTCCTGTTTACCTTTCATTACCAGGCAATAACAGAAACATAAAATGAAATTAGAAAGCTGCAGACGAGAGACAGTTTAACAAACATTCTGCTGTGCAGTTTACAGCTAATCTATAAAGCTGTCTTCTACACAATATTCTTGGCAGAAATAATTGTTTTTAAAAGTTGGAAATTTTACGTGAATTAGCAGAGTAAATGCATTAGACTATCTAGTAAAACGCTGTAGGGATTAATATTCAGAATTCATGGCAAAAAGCTGTTCCTTGCTGCCTCAAGACAGACTTACTCCTCTTATTCATGATGAGAGTTTACAGTATGTCTAAAGCTCTCTGAAAGTTATTTTTTGCTGGTTGGTTTTAGAGACAGGTTCAGAGACTACTTGAATCATTGATTTGTTATTATTTGTTTTTCCTAAGAACAGTTAACAGGTGAAATCCTAGAACCACAGAGATGTGTAGTAGGTTTATTACCCCTGTCATTGGAGCTAGGATTGTACCCAATACATCCTGGCAGAATAATTGGTTCTGGCACATAGGAATATGTTCTAGTACATGGAAGGATGATCAAGATTTGTATAGGAACAGGTTCAAAGAGGAAACTTGTTCATAAATAAAAGTCATTACTCCATTACTGGAATCTAATTCAACTTTAGGTAGTGGAAGCAAATTCATCCAGCAACTTTTATCAGAACTGAACATGGACTATAACAGTAATAACCTGTATCTATTACAGTTGCACAACTAAGACACAAATGTGGAAACAGTCAGTATGGACAAATGTTTTCATATTTCTTGGGTTTGTGGTATCTTCAGGATACATACTTGTAGTTCTAAGAGCTATGGAGCTGGTGGAAATGTAGTGTTATTATAGTCCCATAATGTCAGAAACAATTTATATTACCTTCTCCTTTCCGATTAACTGTACACTAGGCACTGCTGGCATAACACAACCCTGCAATTCTTGCTTAAACCTGTACTTTGCTGTGCTCATCTATATTTATTACATCAGGAAGCAGTAAATCAAATAAAAATGTGGTGGTATCCCCTATATACTATTAATAAATTGGATCCTTTCTCTCTCTATTTTATACCTAAGAATACAGTTTTCAAGCAATCTTGTGAGTTATATTCAATTCATACCCATTTCAATTGTGAAACATCTGACCACTGAATATTTAATTTTTGTATATAATTACGGAAATGTATTCTTCTTAAAGAGAATGTAGTTTAGATCTAAGTAGTGAATAATCACTTCAGATGACTGCCAATCAAAAGTCTGTTTTCCTACCAGTGTGCATTTGTATATTACCATGATTCACCTCATCTTAAATCTGCAGTAGTGTCTTCTAATGAAAATGTCTTTGGAAAACAGCACACAGATTCTTAGAAATAGATGTTTAGACAAAAAGAATTTTAAATTTTCACTGGAGGATTAAGGATTTCTGATTTTTCTTTTCCACCTGATCATACAGAGGTTCCTACCCTCCCCTAAGCCTGCATTCTGGTAGTTGTAAATTTTTCAGAGTTATACAGAAAACTGACATTCAGTTCTCTTCTAATTTCAAATAACCTGTTTTACTTTTGGTGTGAGCCTTTGCAGAACTAGGGTATGGAATCAACTCTCTTTATTTAGAATTCATTTAATTAATATAAATAAGGTATTAGTTAATACGGGAAGGAAATTAGACAGAAAATGAACTTTATCTTCTTTAGTCCTGGAGAATATAGTGTTTGTGGGGTGTTGGTCTCTTCCTTGCTTTGTCACTGCTCAAGAAATACCACTTTGAATGTGAAAAGATTTCCTTATGTAACTGCTGTGAAAAGAAAGCATTTCCTTAGAAGAAATATGTGCATACAGCATACATGGTAAGAATGAGTGGCTCTGGTAATTTAAGACCTTTTTATCCCGCTCACTTGGAGACCTGCCTACCATCCAAATCCAACAGCAGCTCGAGGTCTAACAAGGTAAGAAATGGAAGAAAACCACAAAGGATGATAGCAAACTGTCAATACAGGGAATTTACAGAACAGTCCAGAATCTGAGAAGGCAATGGAGAAAAATCATAGGAGGAGAGAGATATCCTATTGCAACATGGCAGTGTAACCCATAGGCTGGAAATTTTGATCCCCATATACTGAAAGATCTAATACAGAGTCTTTAAATCATACTTTGTCGTATTGTGAAGAACTTGCATTGTCCATCTGCACAGAGATGAATTTCATCCAACATGATTTGTTTCATTGATTTCAGTGAGGTGAACTGAGAGTACAAGACGGTTACAGTTGTACACTTAGGTTGACGTGAATAATAACGTGGTTCTAATAATCTGCAGTGTTCAGGAGAAAAGCAAATCCTTCAGAAACCCAGTGGCTTATTTGAAAAGATCTGATATTAACAATATAGCCAATGTTAACAGAAGTGTTCTCATGCTTTATGAAATTTCCATTCCTAATTAAAAGTTGTTTGGTTTTGTAAGTCACACCTTGTAGCAATTGTGCTGGGTCGTGATAATTACAGCCTAAAACTGACTGCCTGTTTGATTGCATTTTCAGCACAACAGAAGGCATAAGAAGCAAAAAAGCCCCCACAACTGCAGAAGGGTTTTGTAATAGCAATCTCATCTTACATCAATTTGAAGAGTCTTAAGCTGAAGATATGCTGTGGTCCTTATATAGCAAACTGAAGTTGACTGGCAGTAGATTTACTACCCTTAATTACTCTTTGCAGATTCTTCAGAAGTAGCCCAGAAGTGTCCCAAGGAGTCTACAGACCTGATTTACGGGAAAAGAGATATATATTTATTTATTATAATCTGTTAGATGTTGTTTTAGTAGCAGTTTATCCTGAAACTGCTCTTGAACATGGGAACTGCTAGAATCCTCTCTTGAGTTCTCCTGGGTCCTCATAAACACTCAATAACAGCTAAGCACTCAAGCACTAACATGAAGGTATCACTGAATGTCTATTTTTAGGAACTTCCTCTAACCCATGATGTTGCTAAAGCACCCTACTTTTGATGATGAAGCTCTGTTGTTTATACAACCATTAATTTCAGTAAGTTTGAAAGCAGATTTCACAGTGTAACTGGCTCAGCCAAAGTCAAGGAAGGGGCATCCATCTATTTGGTGTTCACAGTCCCACAGTTCTTTCTGTTGCTTTTCAAAATATACTGGATCAAATCCTAATCCAGTGTAAGGCAGCTTAGATCAATGAAATAAATTCTACTGTGGAGTAAGGCAAATGGTCTCTGTTCAACTTTTCTGCAGTGTAAATGCAGTAAATATATTTTTCATGGCACAAAGATTCTGATCAAGGCTGCACACTCTTGAGTGATCTGTATACCAGATTTAACTCCCGTGAGACTAATGTTTAGGCTTTAGTTCCTTTCATTTAAAAATGATTCCATAATCTTCAATTTAACATTTGTTTTTACTGTTAAGCTTACTTGCAAATGTACCCCATGTACTGTTTCAAGAGCAAAAAATTAAATTAAAAAAATGAAGCACTGCAATTTTTCTTGCTTCAAATTATTATTTTATCTGTTATATTGCATTCTAAATATTAGGGATATCAAATGTGATTGTTCCCCTTGCTACTGGAGGCCCCTCTGGTGCTACAGAGAACTGTTTAGAACATCAAACCACAAGGGATGCTCAATCTCAGATAATAATTTATGTCTTTTAGCAAATACAAAACAATGAATGCAAATCAAGTCAAGTCCTTCCTTTCCATGAGTCAGATGCTATTTCCTTGGTACTTGTGATGCAGTAACCTAGAGTTTAATCTAAAAACCATTACATTCATTAAGCAGCATTCTATTGACTTCAATGGTCTTTGAATAAAGCTAATAGCCCATTTTGTTCCTACATATCCATAGTGTTGAAATACAAGGGAGGCTAGGGAACAACAGGAAAGTAAGGACTAGAATTTTTATGTTTAAAATATTTCATAAACTATTGTTCATTATACATTGGAAAGTATAAAATAAAAGAGCATGGATATTTTTTTTTTGAAGAAGAAGAAAGTGGCAGAGAGAGCACCTTGTAGTTCTACCTTGAAACCTGTTTACATAAAAATCACTCCTTTTCAGAAACAATAGCTCTACCTCCTGCACCTAGGTTATGACACTGACTCGGAGAAGCACCCACCTCCACAATTACTTTCACAGTGATTAACGAGTTAATTAAATTCCCCAAAGCAAGACAATTCAGGGTTGTCCTTAAGACTTTCTTGTAGGCAGTTATCACATAAGGGTTAGCTAAGAAGTGGCCATTCTTACACACAGTTTCTTTGGGGCTGTAATACTTTAAGTGTTATGTAGTGAGTTAAAGAGGAAATGTAAAGCCATAATTTTAGACTTAAATTTGAAATTTCTCTCTTTTGTGTTGCAAGGCAGACCTTATGCATTACTTCGACATACTGTTGTTATTTGCAATGTAATCTTGTATAATAATTAACTCCAACTGATCCACTGCAGTGCTTTAGCAAAGTATTGGGGCCTATTAAATTGGACCATGAATACATAGTTGCTTTCCTTATTTCTAACATAATTATGCAGTTGAAGAAAAAAAAAACTGGAAAGGCATTGCTAAATAGGTCCCCTTGGTGCTGTAAATTTCTGGAGTGCTGTTTTAAGGTTTTGAAGTAATAAGTATATATGAAAAGTGACATGCTGGAAATCTTTTGGAAAGCATTTGTTTCTGTCATTCTTTAGGGAAACATTCTGCTGTCAAAGGTGAAATCCAATGACAGCAGCACCAAAGGGTATGTTTTCAGTGCAAGCTCATTCATAGCTTTAGGGCTACCCCATTGCACCAGTATCACAAATCCCTTATGCCTAAATATACGTGAACCTTGAACCTGGCTTTGCTCTTGGAGCTGAATTCAACTTCTAAGTAGAGCAGCACACCAAAAGTTTTCGGTGAGGAGTTTGGCTTTAAGGCAGACATGAAGTCATGTGTTTGCTGTATACATCTGCTTGGATTATGGATACAGTTTGGAGGACAAATACTCTCTTTTATGGATTTACTAACATGTTGAGATAATGAAAAACAAGTATCTCTGCTAAGTAAGGAGGAAGCAGGGCATTATTCTAATTCTTTGTGAATTGGACCATAATGACTATAGTTTTGCAAGATTTGCATCTCCTGGGCCCTGTAGTTTCTGAATCATTTATCTCCCCCTTGGCTCTTGCTAGAAGCCACCTGCCAGTTTATGTACCTCTGCTCAGTATATGACCCTTTGTCCCACATGCTCTGTCCCTTTTTGCAGAAGAATGCTGGGAGATGTCACCTCAGCAGGCTACATTGTTGTAAATACAAGAATGGGTAGCTGTAAAATATGGCTCAGAGTGCCAGGAGTTGTCTCAGCTCCTGTTCAGTCAGCAGTCAATAGCACATCTGTGTACAAATAATTACCAGCCCAGTGATGTTTCTCTAACAGGGCAGTTCGCATACAATTTCTAGGGAGAGGACCCTGCTTGACTAGGAAAAAGAGGCTCGGGGATGACACTGTAATTCAGAGGATGAAAAAAATTCAGAAAAGGCAGAAATTGTTCTAGAACAGTCCATGAGTCAATATTTAAAGAAACTCCAGTTACTGACAATTAGCAGCCTGAGAAACACCCCTGCAGACCTACTGTCAAACCCAAATAAACATCGGGCCATGATGGACATCTTCACAGAGGCACAGGGCTATGTGAGTGTGATCATGTACTCCAGATATGTTCTGCTGTTTTAGCTCAGGTCACAGCCTCCTTGACTGCAGCTTGAGCTTTGCTCAGGCTAAAAGAGCTATTTCACATTGGAGATGACATTGGGAAGTTAGCAAGTGCTGACATTTGTATTTAAAACAAGACCAGATTCCAGCTGTTTCACTTGTTCTCAGTGAATGCATTTTCCATACTTTTCACAATAATGAACCAAAAGTCAACAAATTTCTGCATATTTTCAGGATGAAATATACATGCCAGTTTTTCATAACAGATTATTCCTGTAGTTCTCATATTTACAAATAGTCATTGGTCCCCATAACTTTATACTTACATATGCCTTGATTATGATATATTTCAAATAAGGTGGTAAAGATCTTCTAAAATAGATACATGCAAATAATTTTACCAGAACTGTAGCTGTAAGCTAAAACCACAAAGATCAGCTGACAGCACTTCTGACATCCGTCAGCAACGCTCATTTTGATGACAAAACATAACTAAAATTTCCAAAATTGGTTCATCAGGAAAGATCTACTCTCAATTTAGTTGGTGTTCATCAAAAGACTTTTGCTGAATTAGTGAGGTTGTGGAACATAAAGGACCACTTAGACTACTCAAGCCAACAGGAAGATGAATGGCAGCTCTTAGTAGCAACAGCATTTTTCAAAGTTCACAGACTGTCTCAAGGTCATCAGGCTAGATCTGACTGAGAAGTCTAGAAATATAAAAATGTAAGCTTGAGATAAAGTTGTGGTCCCATGTACATTGAATCAGAAACCATCACTGACATCAGATTGGACTCCAAGTCATTAGATGTCAAATGCAAAAAGGAGGAAATACTATTCTAATTTTATTTTGATTAAGCCATGATCATCACATGTAAAAAACCCATGAAGTACATGTATGTGTACAATCCCCACAACAGGAAATATATTTCTGATTCAGAAGGTTGAGTGCTTCCAACTGCAAATACTTCTCAGCAGATTTGTGAAAACAGCATTGTGGAACCCTATGTATCTCTTGATTACTTGTACCAAACACATTCCTTTCAAGATTAAAAATGCACTTTCAAGTGCTTAGTTCTGCCAACTTGTCTGGGGCCCTGAGAGAGTCCAGTCATAGTCTCTCCCTTCCCAATCTCACAACCAAGTACAGTCGTTAAAGGCTTAACATGGCCTTCAATGGTTTCTGTGTGATACCTCTGCCTTCTAATTGACACCTGGTGACGTCCTTACAGTCTGAAACCTGTCAGTGAGGTTTATTAGGTGTAACACACTGGAACTTCTGAAGCTTTCAGTCCTGTTGAAGTTGTTCATAAGAATCTGATGTGTGTGTGTAAGCTGTGTTGGCTCTTTCTGAAAAACAGCTCATTCTGAAACAGAAGCAAGAGAGAAATGAAAGCCTGTTTTTGTCACAAAAGGCAGCAAAACTGATTCTTAAAAATGTAAGCAGTGCTGCTAAGTGGCTATGTGCAATAAATACATTCTCCACTCTGGAGAGTACTCCTCATGTGGGGCTTAATGTGTATTTCAGCTCAATGGCTTTTCCTTCTGTTCAGTAGAGCCCATGACTCCACCAGCTGAGTGGATGGACATGAAGCGACCATGAAGTATTGGAGTTCTAGAGCCTTAGGGCAGCAAGGAGGACACACAGAAAGCTCACTCGTCTGGACTTCAGCAGAGCAGATTTGGCCTCTTTGGGGATCTGCTTGGTAGAGTACAAGAGAGCTGGAGAGGGACTCTTTACCATGGCTTGTGGTGATAGGACAAGGAGGAATAGCTTCAAACTGGAAGAGGGTAGATCCAGATTAGATGTTAGGAAGAAATTCTTTCTTGCGTAGGTGGTGAGGCCCTGGGACAGGTTGCCCAGAGAAGCTGTGGCTGCCCCTGGATCCCTGGAAGTGTTCAAGGCCAGGCTGGATGGGGCCCTGTGCAAGCTGGTCTAATGGAAGGTATCCCTGCCCATGGCAGGTGGGTTGGAACTGGGTGATCTTTAAGGTCCCTTCCAACCCAAATAATTCTGTGATGCTATGATTCACACTCTAAATCAAAAACTGATT
Source organism: Aleadryas rufinucha (assembly GCA_013397815.1). NCBI lineage: Eukaryota > Metazoa > Chordata > Aves > Passeriformes > Aleadryas > Aleadryas rufinucha. The sequence goes on along the minus strand of VZTH01002398.1, from coordinate 314,943 downwards.
TGGAGATAAAAAGTAGTTTGATCTCAAAAGTATCTCTTTTATTCTAGGAGCAGCATTAAAAGGAAAAGTGTTTCACATAAACATGATAATGTTCCCTATCTATGGATTCAGATTATTAGAAAACTGTCTATATTCTTGACAATCCTTACCCCTCTTGCCTAATGCTTTTCAGTGTTTGAAAGACATCAGCAGGTATTCTCTAAATAGTCTGTTTCCTGAAAAAAGAGGGAGATTGAGTCAAATAGCCTTGCAGATTTTGGGAGCGTGCTTCCATCTTCAGTAGATTTTTTGTCAAAGAAAGGATTACAGGCCTCAGGATATGTCCCTACAGGTCACATGAAAAGTTCTGAGATCATACCATAACAATTTAGAAAGCCAAAAACAATATAGAAAGAAGCAAAGGTTGGTTAATATTTAAATGTTTTGGTTGTTCAGCTGTAAATTCAGACACTGAGCACAGATTAACTGGATTTGGAGCTATAGAAATGACTGTAACACAGCAAGGTCAGGGCTGAATGAAATGACTAGAAATCGATCAAATGTGTGAAGTACTATGGGGGAACAGGGCAGTTAATCGTTTCAAAACTTTACCCTGTAAAATGTACTGTACAGGATCGATGACAGAAGAGATAATAAAACAAACAGACTACCTCTCTTCCATATGCTAGATTTGTGTTTGATTAATTCAGCAAAATTTGGGTTGTTCATTAATGGTGCTTTAATCCAAAGGCAGACAAGTTAGCTCTGGGAGCCTAGAGAGGGCCTGTACCTCATTTAGACTTCTAAAAACCTACATGGATATGAGGTATGTATGCTCTGGGTGCAAGAAATGCTGACTGCTTGGCATCCATTTATTGGCAGTGGGATATGCATTTACAAGCCCTTTTGCCTGCTAGCACCAAGGGATTAACAATGCAGCAATTCTTTGAGCCTCGGGGCCTGATTCTGTATCATGGAAGTCAATAGAAGCTTTGTCATTGACCTCAATGGGCACAGGCTGAAACACTAAAAGAACACATCATGTGATACACATTTTTTAAAAAAGGCTTAGTAGTTTTGTGTTTGCAGAACCGGGGGTGACTGACTGATGTAAAGAATCTGAAATAGAGAGGTAAAATACAAACTCTGATTCCCCAGTTAAGCAACTGACTCTGCATCTGAACACAGTATTAAAGGAGTCAGAATACCTGCACTAAGTAGCTGCATTTTGCATTACATTTAAACTGTGAATAATACCTCCTCAAATCAAGTCTCTAATTTAGGTACCTGAAAGCAATATAAATCAGTGAAAGCAGCAGAAGCTCTGTAACTCTGAGAAGCTTGGTGACTTTGTGTGAAATATAGATGCAGGAGCCTATATATAAGCAGGTCTAGATTAGAGAATTTTGTCTGCTGTATACTCAGGGTAGCTCTTCTCATTTCTCTGACATAAAATGCTCTACCTCCAGGAGTCCATCTCTTAAATGAGGTGCTCACGTAAAGGTGAGAAACTGCTAAGAGCAACTGTTTAGCACGATACTCAGAGATATAAGCAAGTTAATGTCTACATGTAAAAAAATACATACTTTGTAACCACATATAGTCAATGGTTGTGCTTTCACCTTCTAGCTTCAGCATTAATAAGAAACTCTTTCAGTTTTCCAAAACTTAATCTATAAAGGGAACAACAGGGCCTGCATATACATATTCATGCGAAAAACCCTCCAGAGGAATTAAAGGCAAGAGCGCTGTTCATCTTCCTTACATATTGAATGAATGAAGTATCAGCTCTCCAGGTTTTTTAAGTGTTACTGGTCACCTCCATCACACATCATTGTTTCTGATCCGTATCGGAATGGTTTGCACACACTTACAAAACAGCTGTGTGAATACTTTCAGTGAGAATGCTTATTTGCTCAAATGCTTGTGCTATCTTGTTTTCCAAAAATGGTCTTGAGGGAAAGAAAATTTATTCTGTTGCTGGCATCTGTAAAAAGGGAAAGGAATCCTTCGCTAGCCCTTCCAGACAAGGGCACATCAGCAAGTACACTATTTAGTGGGGGTGGGGGGTGGAGGGGATGCTGCAGAAGTCTTCTCTTACTAGTAGGGGGTTAGAGCATCAACTCCAAGACAGAAAGACTTTTTGTAATATCAAACCCCAAAACATTTCCTCAAAAGTCAGTATGATTATCACATCCTAGTGGTGCAGAATGTTTAATGCTGAGCAGCTAGTACATTTTATGAATTCATCACTTTGCTGTTGAACACTGGCATGCACTGATAGCTAGGCACAAAAAGCTCCAGCGCTGTACAGAAGTGGCATTCAGCCCTTGACAAACGAAGAGCTACTTTGTCATCAAACAGAGGCTCACAAGACCATGAAAGAATGAACCGCATTTAAAATAGAGAAATGTGTGCAGGCAGTTTATGCGAGAGTTAATATACTGCTCCAAACAAGGCAGCAGAATCTCCAGTCAGAGCAGCGTTTCTCAGGGCACAGACAATGCCCCAGACTCATTGGCTTTCTGTCACCAGTCTCAGAGGACAGTTCTGTGTAAGTCAATACAGTCCATATGTGTGTAGGCACACTCACACCTCTATTTTTTTGTTTTAAATTGCCTGGGGGCAGCTGCCATATCACCTCCAAGTCACTATGTGATGTCTTAATCAAATCTTAACACGGAGCTTGAGGCAGCTTAGAAGCCACAAATGGGATACAAAATAGTGGGGCACTGAAATATGGCATCACTGGATAGCAATAACTGGCTTCAATGTTTTGTTGCCTTTTGTATGCTTTTCTTAGGTAGGATGGTATCTTTATTGCTTATTTCTTTTGAAGGCATGTGAAAAGAAATACCTTTTAAGCAAGACTGTGGTTTTAATAGGACACTTTTGGTCTATTTTGCATATCTTTATGGTGTCCAGTTGCCTGGATTACAATAGCAGGTGAACAGAAACAAGGGGTTGCTGCATTCTACTCATCTCTAAAGCTTAGAGATTTTGTCATTTTTCAAATATGACGTTTGGTTACAACCCAACCTTGTCATCCTTTCATATGCAAACTTCCCACTGTGATCAGTGGGACTTCTGAATATTAAGAAATAAATGGAAACTTGTTATTTTTTCTCTTCAGTTTCTAAACTGCTGGAAAATTGTGTCAACCAATGAGGGAGAGAAGGAAGAAGGAGAATATGAGGGAATGTGAACAGAGCTAGATAGTGCAGCACGCTAAATGCTTCCCAGTCACCCCTTTGGCAGGCTGCTGGAATGCTGGAACTGCAGCCAGAAGCGTTAACATTCGCAAGTGCAGTAGCTGCAGTCCCTTATGACTAAGTTTTCAAAGACCAATCCCATTCACAAATACCATTACAAGTAACAAACATTTTTGCAGTATTTGAGTGTATTTACACAACCACATACAAGATTTTTCTTACTCTTCTTTCAAAATACAGAATAAGTATGCTCAAAATTCTCTTTACTGAAATATTTATGCCCAATCTGAAAGGGTGAAGGGCACATTTTTAGTACCCACAGCCTCTATAAGATAAACACAAAATTCTAGAACAGCTGGTGCTTGACAGTGGATATATTTGTCTCTGGGAATTTTGTGTTAAGGAGATTCCTTCATTAGTACAAGAACCTTTTTAGTATTTGCTCCCAGATTGCTTTTACTACTTGGTTTAAGGCACTGCATATTGCTAAATATGTTATCTTAACAAAGTAAATTCCACCAAATTGTATTTGTTAACCGTGAAAGCTGTTTTCAGTCAAAATAAGACAGTAGTAATACATTTATTAGTATTTCTTTTAGATAACCAAATATATTGACTTAACGTTTATGTTTTATTAACCCATATTCCACATGCACCTTTTTTTTTCCCTGCTGTTTAAACTACACTGTATTTCATCTCCAAAGCAATGAGGCTTTCAAACATCAGCATTTCCCCTTCTGAGCCTAGGAGGGAATTTTTTCTGGAAAAGGGAAAGGATATACTAAAGGACTTTCAGAACTTGACTGGAACAGACTTTTGCCTTATTGCTATCATTACAGTATATATGTATATATTGTATGATCCAATATCTACAGTCTGATTCTTCTAGTTTTGTGCCAGCCACTGCCATTTTATTACTGTCTAAATGACACACGNTTTTTCTTACTCTTCTTTCAAAATACAGAATAAGTATGCTCAAAATTCTCTTTACTGAAATATTTATGCCCAATCTGAAAGGGTGAAGGGCACATTTTTAGTACCCACAGCCTCTATAAGATAAACACAAAATTCTAGAACAGCTGGTGCTTGACAGTGGATATATTTGTCTCTGGGAATTTTGTGTTAAGGAGATTCCTTCATTAGTACAAGAACCTTTTTAGTATTTGCTCCCAGATTGCTTTTACTACTTGGTTTAAGGCACTGCATATTGCTAAATATGTTATCTTAACAAAGTAAATTCCACCAAATTGTATTTGTTAACCGTGAAAGCTGTTTTCAGTCAAAATAAGACAGTAGTAATACATTTATTAGTATTTCTTTTAGATAACCAAATATATTGACTTAACGTTTATGTTTTATTAACCCATATTCCACATGCACCTTTTTTTTTCCCTGCTGTTTAAACTACACTGTATTTCATCTCCAAAGCAATGAGGCTTTCAAACATCAGCATTTCCCCTTCTGAGCCTAGGAGGGAATTTTTTCTGGAAAAGGGAAAGGATATACTAAAGGACTTTCAGAACTTGACTGGAACAGACTTTTGCCTTATTGCTATCATTACAGTATATATTATGTATGTATATATTGTCTGATCCAATATCTACAGTCTGATTCTTCTAGTTTTGTGCCAGCCACTGCCATTTTATTACTGTCTAAATGACACACGACAAGACAGAAGTGTCACTTAAAATACATTGCAAAGAGTTCTCTAGCTAGCTTTGAGATTTATTACTGTGTTGAGTGAGATTGAAGTTTTAGTGGCAACACCGCAAAGGACTCTGAAAGATTTGAGAGAATACAGTCAGTTTACGAAAGTGAAGCAAGCATTACTATGAGCGTGAGAAAGATCAAGTGAACTTGTATCATTAACCCATATTATTAGGACCACTTCACAAAGAATTCAGGTTCTTTTGGTGGTAAGTAATTCATGTAGCCAAAATGTTACTAATCTCCTCTATGACGCAGCTGCGTGGTGAGGGTGGAACGGACCGTGCCCTGCGTCGTCCCTGAGCGTCTGCACAGGACCTGGCACTCCCGGAGTCACCGACCCTCCGTAGAGGATTCTCAGGGGGGCTCATGAGCCACTTTGCAGCCACCCAGAACCACCGGTGTGGTGGAAGCACTCTCTCACGCTCACACAGACTTTGGATGTGTCAACCAGAGATAAAGGAGGCAGAGGGGCCTTCTGCGTGGGGTTCCAAGGGGTTTATTCCTTGAAGGAGTCCAGGAGCAGAAGACACAGAAAATGGGGGTCTCAGGGTTATATAGGGGGTGGTACAATGGGCGGATAGAGCAACATAAACCAATCGGGTGAGGGCCAGGGGGTGGAGAGGGCACTGAGTGGCAACACAACAACCCATGGGGAAGGAGAGGGGAGGGACAGGAGAACCAGGGACTAATGGGGCTTTAAGGTGCAAAGAACATTCTGGAAGGTATACATAAAAGGAGGACATACATATAAAAAGGGTTATACATAGACATGCTGCGGTTTACGCACCGCAACACCTCTACAGTAAAAAATCTGTCAAGTACTTCCAACTAGTCCTTTTCATTATTGTAGCCGTTAATTCATACAGAATCAAACACTTTTTATGGCTGAAATTATGACAGTTTTTAGTAGTACTGAGAGAATAAAACTGGAATTAGTATAGTAATATTTGCAAAATTTCAATTCAAACCAAGACTCTTAATTCATCTGTGTGCAAAACTGTACAGAGTTAGGATGGGATAAGGTGCAACATATACTCTTTCTTTGTATATAGTTTTTATCAAAATCTGTGAGACAGAGTTCTCTGGAAAATTCAGCTAAATAAAGTAGGTATAGAGCAGCTGAAATAAAGGACCTTTGGTCATTCAGTGATTGTTTAATACTTACTTGGACATGGTGCTTTTGAAGGTTGGAGTCAATGACCTTGGAGGTCTTTTCCAACCTTACGGATTCTATTATACTTTTTTCATAGCCTGTCCATTTTCCCCAGTCCAAAGCTAAACAAAAGAAGACTTATAACCTGTCCAGTTTTGTACTGGCATTCTTCACTTTGTGTGTTGTGTCTTTACTTTGTTCCAGTTTGTCTTGTCCACACTCTTATGTAGCTCTAAGTTTTCAAGAAGGCGACAGAACAGGACCTTATTTCTGCTTTGTCCTGGAGGTCTTACCATACCTAATACAATGAATGAATCTGGTGAGACTGTCTTCTGCAGCTGGTGAAGGCTCACAAATATTTTAGGAACCAAATGAATTCCAGGAATGTACCCTTAAATAAGAATATAAAATTCAAAACATGGAAAGCATTGAAACTTCACTTTGCTGCAAGAATACCAACAAGCTGCTCTTACTCTCCAGAAGCAAAGGGAAAGATGAATGTGCATTCCTTCCTCTTTCAATGAGATAAGGCATCATGCACCAGGAAACAGGAGTTGTTCTTTTTCATCTGTCATGGCTCTGGATTGTCCACCTGCACTGACAGTGTGCCTCCAAGATCCGAGCAGCTGCCTGGCAGCTTGGTGAAGGTACTTTTGCTTGTAACAAAATGCAATCGGTCTTCCTGTGAAAAGCTGCTAAAAATTCTCCTGAAGCCAGTCTAGATGTGTTTCATTTTTGTTATATCTGGACATAATAAAATTTTTACTTATGTTAATTTTAGCTGGTTTATTTGCTGAGTTCTTTGAAGTAGGTTCATTCCTCAGGCTTGCTTAGTGTAGTGGGATGAAGAGTTATCTCAGTGTCACTTACACAAGGTAATGCATTGGTCTTGCATGACTTAAACTGGTTCTGAACTGAGATGTTTCAAGAGATTCAGGGATACTGAGCTTTAGGTCAGATGTTGACATCAAGGTTGAAGACTATGATGATTGTCCTGAATGAATAATGCTGGAAGCTGATTCACCTTTGGTCAAATGTTTTATAGGCAAGCAACTTTTTGAATTTATCTATTAACCCACAAGGAACTTCAACAGTCCAGAGCAGTTTCTGCATCTAGCAAGATATTTCTGGCTTAGCCCTCTTGTATGTTGAGTTTGTTTTAGAGGCTTTTTTATGCTTCCACTGCAAAACAATTTCTTGCTTCAGCAGCTCTCAAACTTAAATTTTAGCTTACAACGCTCAGTCCACAAAACACAGGACTAGCATTCAACTCTGAAAAAGATCAAAGAAACAGTAATTTTTGATTAATTCACAATTATTTTAGGCTCTTAAAGGCAATGGGACTAATAGTGGTTAAAAACTGTAGAAGAGGGCTCTTGGGAAGACAATTTTAATACATTCCAGGTGTAATAGCATTGAAGTCAACAGTTATGATATTTTTGAACTGATGAACTGACTCCAGTGTGTTTATTCTGTAGAGAAAGTTTTCTCACACTATAAATCGTTGTAAGATTAGTATTAATCTGACTGAAATGTCCTGAGCCATCCAATTCTCTGGTTAATTCTATTAGGCTGCATTTTCCACATGCTAGTTTGAAATGTTATCATATGATGACAAATGTAAGCTTTTTTATTGGATTTATGTAAATCCTTTCTTCACTGAAGCTGTTGGAAGGGTTCTGCAGTAGCTTATGGGATCCAGACATTGAAACACATCACAAATTCCTTGTAAGAGATGGGGTTTTCTTCAGAAAGTCCGAGACTTCCAAACCTTTTTCCTATTACAGCTTCATGTGAGATGGCAGAAAGCTTTCTACCTGCGTCTAGCCTTAAGAAAGAATGCTCTTTCAGAGTGAAACCAGGAGTGAAAAAAACAGATTTAAATCCCTGCTTGCCTTGTCTCTCTTGTTTAGTTATTTCCTCTTTAGATTGTGCAAACTCCAAGGTGTTCTCATCCAAATGGCTTTCACTTGTTATAGCTTGTATCTGAGAACCAGTAGATTAAAAACTCCTTCTGACTATACAATTAAGGACGAGAGACAGAAAGAACAAGGAAATTCTGTCTGGATGGTATTTTCCATACCTGGATGCCACTTCCCATATCTAGATGCCACTTGCCGTTCCTGGACACCAGGCAATTAGATTCCTTGATCTCAGACAGGTCTTAATGAAAAATGAACCCACCCTGAAAATTTCATCTTTTTAGCATAATCTATTGCATTGGGGCTTTTTGGGTGGTTTATTTTGTTGTTGGTGGTTTTTTTGGTTTTTTGTTGGTTGGTTGGTTGGTGGGGTTTTTTTAGGTTTGTGTGTGTGTGTGTGTGTGTGTGTGTGTGTGTGTTTTGGGGTTTTTTTGGTATTTTGGGGTTTTTTGTTTGTTTGTGGGCGGTTGTTGTTGTTTTTTGGGGTTTTTTTCGGTGGTTGTTGTTGTTGTTTGTCTGTTTTTTAGCTCATTACACAGCAGTCCTGTGCTCCAGCTTGACACCCCAGGGCCCAACTACAATACACATAATAAATAATGAGTGCTACCTTCAAGCACAGGATGGACCCATTGACTACAGTGGGGCTACTTGAGGCCAATCATACACTAAAGTGTTTTGCTGGGGCCTCTGTATCTCAGGTGAACAGGTTTTTCTTCAATGAATTTTCCAAGTCTCCTTCTTAAAGGTCAAAGAAAAAGCCTGTTTTATTTCCTGCTGAACTTGGTGGACCTTTTAAATCATATTATATTCATTCTTAGTATATGTACTATAGGTATTGAACGTTAGTCGACCTTAGTCACAGAAGACTTAAGAAAATAGTCCTGTAGAAGTATAAAGGTGTTGGAGGCTAGAATTTTTCCTGGGTTGATTTTTTTTTTCTCTCACAGAATTTTGTCCCAGTAGTTCCCTAAGAGATGATAATGACGGTACTTAAAAAAGTTGCTAAGGTGGGGGGAAGGATGCAGCTGGCTACTCTCTTAGCTGAGGGCTTTTCTCTTGGGAAGGGCAAAGATACCCCGGGGGGTGAGGGGCTGGGCTTAGCTCATCTCTCACTCTCGGGATCAGAGTGGAGAGGTTTGGTTTTTGGTGCCGACTGTTGCTGCCCAGAGGATTCGCTGCCACTGTGGAGCTCTTGTCCTTCACGACTTCTCCTTACTGTGGGTGAGCTTCTGTTCTCAAGAGCAGCTGTTGAACTGGGACCTTTCCAACACCCGGCCTCACTGCGAATGGGACCCCAACCCCCTTCCCGGAGGGTGCGTGTCTCGGCTGCGTGCAGCAGCTGCTACGGAGAAGCGCAGCTGCCGCTGCCCAGCCCTGCTTTGCTGCCGCTGCCTCTGGCTTTTTCGCTACACTCTAACCCAGCACTCCGTGTCCACCCAAGCCCCGCGGCTCCTGCTAAGGCTGCGGAGTTCCTGTTACATTTTGTTTGCCACCCCGGGCTGTGCCCGCCCCTGCCATCCCAGCCGCCGCTCCGAGGTTCTGCTGCGGCCCCTTTCGCCATCCAGCCCGCCCGCCATTACCGCGTGAGGGCACCGCGCTCCGCCACAGCGCCCCCTGCAGGCGCGGGGAACCATCGCACCCGCCCCGCCCGGCCGGGAGCCAACAGCGCCCCCTGGCGGCTGTGAGCGGAGCTGCAGCGCAGGGGAAGGGGCCCGAGAGCCGAGCGAGGCCGGCGCTGCTCACTGCTGCTGTTTGCTGCTGCTGCCAGGGCCGGCTGTCTGCCTTGTCATACACACCGGTAAAGAACTGTTATTCCTTTTCCCATATCTTTGCCTGAAAGCCCCTTAATTTCAAAGTTATAATAATTCAGAGTGAAGGGGGTCACATTTTCCATTCCAAGGGAGGTTCCCGCCTTCATTGGCAGACACCTGTCCTTCAAACCAGGACAAAAGGCTAAAGGCTAATTACAACACCTGAGCTCTAGACAATTTTTTAAAATTTCTTTGTTCTTATTTAGTTAGCTGTTTTTAATGCAAAGGCAATATTCTATTTGGATGTGAAGATTCAAGTAACACTTTCCAAAATATGAAGGCTAAATGCCACATTTACAATTGTTTCTGAAAAGGGTTGACCTTTATTAAAGTTACTGAGTAAATACAATTCCGAAGGTTTTGTTTCTGTTGTAAATTAAATGGTATGTTTGTAGATGGAAAGGTCAATTTCCAGTAAAGCTGAACTTCAGAAAACATCACCTTTCTCAGCTAAATCAAAGGAGTTAATTAATTTTACAGATGAAATACATAATATATAATTCTCTTATCTTTGCTTCAGAATCAATTGTTTATGGCATAAAGAGGATACACTTGTCATCATTAGGTGTAAATGTTTGCTGCAGCAGCAAATATAGATTTAGTCGACAAGGCACAGCTTCATAAACGTGAGACACTGAGTTCCTCTGAGAGGTTGTGTGTAGGGGAGCGTTTGTCCAAATCCTATCTGATATCAGACTTATTGCATTTAGCAAATTTATTCCAACTTACATGAAACTACAACAGTTTCTATTTACAAAAAATGCGCTAGAAAAATCTTACTAGGCGTTGATACTGCTCTGCACTGAGAGCTCTGCACTTTAATCCCTTTCTTTCTAGGCTGTCCTTAATTAAAATCACTTGTTTATATTTGCTAATTGTTACAACTATTTCAACATGAGACCACAAGTACCCATTAATAAGCATCATCTGAACCAGTTAAACACCTGGGTGTGTTACCTGGAAGGAGGCTGGAAGGCTTGAACTTTCCTGCCTGGGTTTGTGGTAGGTCACATACCAGAGTCTGGAGCCTTTTCGGAAGTACTGAGCACCACACTGTCATCTAAGTTGTTCATTAAAGAGAATGTTGTTTGCTGCTTTGGACACAAAATTGTTGGGCTAAGAGGCAGCACTTCCTGCCTCTGTAACAGCCTTCAGCCTCCCTCTTTGTATGGCTTTCCAAAGTCAAGGCAGAGAAGGGAAAAATGGGTTTGCTTTCTCTAGCATCCCTTTAAAGCACCATGTTACACACAGCTGAACTTTCCAGCATGTGTCATGGGTGTCTCCAGAAGGAATACATCTGAAGTCAGATATGTAGAAGATGCTGGAAAAATTCAGTCCTCATTGAGATGTACCATGAGAGCAGAGTGAAAGCAAGTTGGGTGCCTTGTCCTATGTCTACTGGGAATGACCAGAGATTTATTATGGATCTCACTCTCCTTGATTTGGACTGATCTTGCAATTTTTTCCCTAAGTTCTATTTAGGGACTGTTATTATTTAGAGCCAGATATTATTTACATACTGTTTATACAAATCTTATCTGATAAAATTCCCCCTAGAATAGATTCATTAGGACAAATTCCATGTGCACCTTTGCCTTCTCTGAAGTAACATTACCACTTTTACTTAAAAGTAATTTAATTATTATTATACCTCTATTCTCTGTACAAGCCAAAAACATCTGTCAATATTTGTTGTCACAGAAAGGTGTCATATGGAAAAAAAAAGAAGAGAGACTGTGATGAAATTGTATGCAAAGGCAGTGAAAATAAACCAGCTTGTGTCAAGCAGAGAGGTTTGTAATAAGTGTCAACAACAGACACCTTCACTATAGGAAAGGGAATCCTAAAAGATAAACATCAAAAAAATGCAGGCAAATTTTCCAAGCTGCTTCATCTTTTACTGCTTTTAATGGATGCTTGCTGACCTGATCCTTCATAGTGCTTTTGCCACACTTAAGCCTTGCAGCTGCTACAGATAATCTAACCTTTAATTTTGTACTGAACAATATTAAACTAAACAAGTCATCTTGCTCTAGCAGAGAGAGCTGTGTCAAAGTGGTTCCGCTGCTAAGTGTAGACTGGGTAATTTGGCACAGGGGTTTAATCGAGGTTTCAACAGCAATAGCAAATCCACATTACAATCTTGCAGCAAGCTCTTAACACAGTTCCGATACTACCAAAAGAATAAAATGGGTTTTTGTAACAATCAAGTGATTTATCAACCATTTTTAATGTTCTGCTCTCCTCTTTGATTTCCTGGTGTGGTGCATTCTTCATATCCAAGCAATTTTGAGGTAAATACTCAAAATTAACTATTGAGTTCATCTATGATAAAAATAAAATGGCACATTCCATACTCTTAAGAGATGCTTTACACAAAATATCTCCAGCCAGCATATATATGGAAGGTACAGGAACAGTATGGTATGAGGGCTGATATTACACATTGATTTTAACAGAGGGCTCTAAAGTAGAGAGGAGGTCAAGAGAAGTTTTAGGAGAGGTATAGGTAGTGGAAGTTGGAGACATAGATCATGATTTTTCTGACATTCTCAGTCCTGCCATTCCCCATCTGCTCCCATAACATACAGGGAACCTGCTCACTGTAGATTCACAGTGAGACTTTTCACTACATTGTCCTCCCCTTATGCCTCTCTTTACCTATCTGCAAAACAGCTCTTTAGTGAACCTGTGCCCTGGAGCTTATTAAATCTCTCATTTAAAAAGTACAACCCCTCAGGTGATATCACAGATGTTTAAACAGATATAAGGGTGGTCAAGGATACTAGAATTTGGGGATTGCTGTGGGCACTCAATGGAAGCAGATAACCAGTGCACTACACTACATTTTGCCAGTGCAGCCAATATATCATAGCAAAACACTGAACTGCATGAATCCTGGGATCTTCAATCAGATATTGCTCATTTAAAAATGGAGCTGTGCAACAGTGGCCCTATCTCTTGTACTCATTTTTCTTGGAGCAGCAGTCTGACATTTCAAAAGATGAGAAGTACCTTTCAGCTTGAATAAACTCAGAAATATATCTGTAAACACATTTGGCCTCATCTTTAGAAATGTCAGTTTTCTGGGATGAACAGCATGGGTACAATATTTGTGCCATTGTTTGGTCAGCCACTTGTACGAGAGCAAGCATGTTACAACATTTTATACACTCTAACTGCACTTTTTTGCAAGTACAATATCTATAGGAAGAAATACCCATTACACCCAACCATTACACCCACCTACCCAACCCATTACACCCAATACCCATCAATAAAATAGTTGCAAAAATAAGTAAATGATAGATTCAGTAGTGGGAAGTAAAACATCTTTTGTCTCCTCTGCCTCATAGTAATCAGGTCTCTGGCTTGCTGGTTTCCATGGAGGAATCCTTCCTGATACTAGAGGACAATCACTGTGTTCATTCATTATTGTTATTCATTGTTGGGTTCCAGTGTTGTCACCTGAAATCAAGTTCCTGCTGTGTTGAGCACTATAGATGGAAAATGGCAGTTCCTGCCCCGAAAAGCTTGCAGTCCAGACAGTCAAAGCAAACATGAAGTGAACGACAGCCCATAAATAGTATTAGTGCCACTGCTTGATTATTGTGTGTGTTTACAGCAGTAGTTTTCAGCCTGCAGTCTGTGAGCCCCAGACGGTCATGGTCTATAAGGGATCCAAGAAAAGTGACTAAGGGAGAAAACCTCACAAGCCTTTACTTTACCTTACACAAATTTCTGCTTCCTTTGGAAAGTGTTTAGGGTCTCTATATTAAGAAAGCTTGAAAATCACTTTATATGGGTTGCCACAATCAAGACTATGATTTATAATACCTGGAGACACATCAGCTGACACATCTGATTACTGCTTCACAGGCTCACATACCAGTCTTGTCCCAGCCTCTTTCCACTCCAAGGCTACATGGAGTAGAGAAGAGCCAGCAAAGTGCAAAACCTCCAGGTTTCCCACACCATGAGATCCCATGCTCAGAGAAGCCTTGCAGGTGTTTTAGAGCAGCACACTCCCACTACAGCCCCTCAATCTGCCATTAATACCCTCACCTTCCTTCTCCTTGTTACATAGGATTCACACTAGGAAGATGAAACTTCCTGCATCTTGAGTCTTCAAATGGAAAAGATTTAAGCTGTCCTTATCACTTGCTTTCTTCCTTCCTATGATGGAGGTACCAGACAGGGAAATACTTGCCAGCGAGTAGCAGTTTACTTGCAGGTATCTACCAAGTTAACCTGCTTGAAAAATACTCAGCTGCAGAAGAACCTCTCTGTCTTGAGGTTCCTAGAGACCATGAACTATGATAACAGTTCTGCCAGTGTTACCAGAGAAGCATTCCTGATTACTGGGTACGAGAGAGCCACCCACGCACGGAGGAGACGCACTTGGCTTCTGAACTCATGGTGTTGATTAAAGCCAGGGAATCTCACTGGTGGTGGATTAACGCTCCAGGCTGTGCATGGTACTATGAGGTATTTTTCATAACACACTTTGTTCTCTTACAGTCTTTCAGAGAATAAAATTTTCACTGACCCAATAAAATATGCTAAAATTGCTTATAATGGCACTGTTTAGGATTAGCTAGGAAGTCATTATGTCATAGTTTACAGAGCTAATGGCTACTATTCAGCGTACATATTGTAAATTATAATGAAATGGGGAAAAAATTACTTTCAGATGTATTTTCACTCTGTATTTTATAATAACAACAGTATATCAACCTTTCTAATATTCTTTTCTCATGACTGAGTGAACCTATTTGGTTTGTCATTGTGCACATGTAAATCTTACCATATCATTTGGCAACTGTTAGGTTGAAACTGGAATATTCTTATTTCTAATCTTGCTGCTTTCTCCCTTAAAATACCACCTTGTGCTAAGGCTGAGGAGCAATAAGAATGACACATGAGAAATCTCATCGCATCGCATCCACTCTGAGAACATGAGAACATTCTCACATCCTCAAAACACCGGCTTTGCCTTATGGCCAGAGGTATTGGACTATTCTGCAAATATGTCCCAATGTGAGATTGAATTTTGATTCATTTATCTTTCTAAAATTTCTGATCATCCCCAGAATTCCACAATTTGTTTGGCCAATGCATCTGTCTCCCTCTCTCTTTTGTTGCTTTAGTTTTTGTTGTACATACATATATTTATGTACACTCGTGTATTATTTTTCCTGCAGAGCAGATAAGAACAGAGAGCTGGTAAGGTCTTTGTTGTTGGTACAAATTAAAACTTGGCCTTGTTGAAATATATTTAGATATAAGGAAGATCAGATACTAAAATGGACAATATAACCCATCTGTGGCAAACGTTTATGGAATCATAGAATTGTTTGGGTTAGAGGAGATCTTACAGATCATCTAATTACAGTGACTCCATGGCAGGGACATCTCTCGCTAAACCAGATTGCTCCAAGAAACCAATCTGGCCTTGAACACTTCCAGGGACGGGGCATCCACAGCTTCTTTGGGCAACCTGTGCCAGTGCCTCACTACTATGTTTGATATCAGATTAAAGACCTGTGTGTATCCATCTATAAACTGGAGACAGCTCACAGATAAACCATGTCCTTTTCTAACTTTTCTAACTGGTTACTATTTGTTCTGGAAATGCAGTGAAGTCTTGATCAAATGCTTCTCATATTTATGCTCCCATTTCACTGAAATGGAATTATCCCAATGAGAAAGGCAAACAATATACAGGATTACAGGATTTCTTAAGGAAGGACTCAAAATACATCCTCTAGTATTGAGTAAGACAGCAATATCTCACAGAATATGTTTGAAAGGCAGAAGTATTCAGGAAAGTTTATCAAATGAAACAAAATAATGTTGCAAAACATCTTTTAAATATTCAAACCAAAAGTGTTTTCAGACCAACCTACACAGATAGCTCCAGCCCAGGAGTCTTAAAATTGACTGAGGTCTCTCACAACCAGTAATATTAATGTTAATACACTTTGACAATCTGAGAAATTATCAAACAGCTGGTGGTTGCCAACGTGATCTTGATATATTAGAAAGATGATGTAGAGAATAACAGGTAGGTTAGTCTGATATTACTGACTGAAATAAACAGTTCATTCAGGACTATGTCACCAAAGCACCAGAACCTAAAAACATAATGAATGCCAGTCAGCATTCCTAGAAGGCATATCTTGTTATTTTGGCAGAAGTATGTGCCTGGTTGACAATGGCAGCTCTCTTGATGTAGGGTACAGAATTCTTCAAGGCATTTAACTTAGTATCACATCAAAATTTGATTTTAAAATGCTTATAATAACAGTGTAAAATGGGAAATCTTAGGTGGATTACTGGCCCAATGACAGATCACAGAATGTAGTTGTTACTGAGGGGATATAAACTTTCTTGCTTTTATTGGTAACTTAAGGACTAATTTGTGTTCCAAAAAACTTCAGTACGAATTAAATAAGCCTCTTGTTCATATGCATTGAAAAATTAACTTTGTAGGCCACAAAGGTGGGGCTTGGGTTTCATTTCAGTGAAGTGAATGCATTTTTACAGCTTTTACCTACCTCTAAGATAACACAATTTTTTTAGCCTTTAGATGCATTTCATTTTGAATCTAAGACTGGCTTATTGGGCAGTAGAACTTCTTTGATCCTTTAAACCAAAGTGAAATGGAAGACAGACTTGAAAAGCACTACCCAAGATGAGATTTGGCAAGGAATCAATATTTTACAGTTTAAATATGTATTAATCCATGGCAGAACTAAACCATTTTAACTTTTTATACAGACAGTATTTTACCCTTGTGAAAGTGTATAAAAAGTGTATAAAAACTGTGTATTATGGAGTTATTTTGCTGAATGTTATTTATGATACAGTTATCTCACTGGGGGAAAGCAATAGCTAGTGATATCTGCCCAGGGAAAAATTATTGGGTGGTGGTTTCAAAAGAGCTTGAAAGATTTAGACAGTCAATTCTCATTGAATTGGGAGTTATGACAGGAGTTATGGCTCTAAATCATATAAGCAGTTTTGAAAATCCAGCTCCTCCTTCCCCCTTTATCTTTAATTGAGTTCAATTGTCTTTCATTTGCTTACTGTGACATTCTTAGGCAATTTGAAGCTGCTTCAGAAATAATAACAGCCCAAATATATACACCCAGTCTTAATAACAGCCCAGATATATACACCCAGTCTTGAGCTGTTAGACGTGCTGCACAGTGGAGGAGACTTGGGCTGATGGCTGTCTCTCTAATTTACTCCCTTTTTGAACTCTCAAAGAAAGCAGCACTTGTATGTTAGGGGCCACCAGGTGCAGAAGCAGAGGTAATAGAGGTAATAGAGCATCTGGAGCAGAGACAGCAGCACTACCAGTGAAGCAAATTCCCTCCAGAGCTGCCGGCAGTGCCTTCCACCCACAGAGCCTAAAACTAGGGTGAAGCATTATGTACATTAATATACATAAATCTAAAAACATCTGAAGTTATTTTAAAAATCACATGAAATACTAAGTAATATATGAAATGTCTCAATGAAAATGTTCCATTCTCTCCTTTCCTTTAAGCCTAACTTACAATTTGTGGTTACCAGAAAAAACGCATGCCTTCCAATTCATGTGTACAATAAACAAATGTACTCTTTTGTTCCACTTGACTTAGGTTCAGTCTTTTGTGTTGGAAAACAAAGTTCTGAGTCACTGATCCCTTCTTCTCCTTTATGTGACATGGGCTTTCTATGAAGTGTTCTCCCGTTCCTGTTTCTGTGCCAGGGCGTTCCTTGCAACCAGGCACAACCTTGCTGTGGGTGTTATGCAGTGTGCACACCCCTGGGCTGATTTGCTCAGGAGGGAGCTCTGTGATATGCTCTGTACAAATGCTGCAAAATAGGCAAGCTCATCAACCCTGCTGCATAGGGGAATGTATCTGTATCAAATTATCAACTATGCTTTGTGTCTGGGCTAAAACATCAATCCTGTGGCTTCATTAGTTGTTACTTGCCCCAGGGCAGCCTGCTATGCTATTATAGTCTCTGATAAGCCTTATTAGATCTCTTGTCCTAAAATCTTAGGATTCAAACTAGATATATTTGGCAGCATATCTAGAAGCACCTGCTGTCGTCTGGGTGCCATCAGTACACATAACTCCACCGAAATTTCAGAAAAATAAGTAGTGTGGGAATCATCTTAACATTTTTATTTAGAATACCTGCCAAAGGTAGAGCAAATAGGTGGGGGTTTGCATGCATCACATATGGTGGTATTTTACATTTTAAGATATAGTGTGTGAAATCTTAATCACAGTGTAGTGACTGGCAAAGCTCCCACCCATTTCGATGAGGTTAGGATTTCAGTCCATATGGGTACCAGCATCTAAGGCTGGTAATATCTGTAGCATCCATGGGAAACTATACTAGCTGACTGTTCATCCTGGAATATATTGCTGTGAAGGTTCTTTGTACTGAATATTTCTGCTAGAAAGGGGAAGGGACATGAACCACCCTCTTGTTAAGATGGAGGAAAGCCTTTGTGTGACAAATTTCCTCGTGTGAAAGTATTAGAACCTGCATGCAAGTCTCTAATATGTACCAGGTAGAGCCCAAGATCGCCCTGGCAGAGCAGAGATCTCCTGTATGTGCTGCCTGGTGGAAAGATGGGGGTCAGTTTTATCCCTTCCTGAGACAGGCACATGTACACAGAGCAACAGATGGAGCCAATGTCCCTTTTAATCTCAGGTGAAGGGACACTTGACTGAGTGTAGAAGAGTTTTTAGGTGTGCTTCACTTGGGATCAGTTGCCAGTGGCTCATATTGGTTTCACAGCAGGACCAAATCATTCAGGGACAGGATATCATGTGAGTCTTGGCACAGTGCTCTCAGGAGCATCTCCACAGAGCAGCTCAGGGCTGGAGAAAGCTGAGTTTCATCTTAACAGCCCAGTAGGAGAGCATGGGTTGTAGACAAGAGAGTCATTCCATGCAACTGTGTCTGAGCAAGCTGGAGCTAAAGAACCACCAGACAACTATGAATTGAGCTTTCTATGCCTATGTGGAAGTATAAGATATTTCACCACATTTTGTTTATGTGGTAGATTAAATTTATTAGTTTTATTTTGACATATTTATATAAGTGACATTCATCTATATAATTTTAATTTCATTTTATATTTAAATACATGTAAGAAAGATACACTTATAAAAATATTAAATGTATATTTATTTTTAGTAATTTGTAATTACTACTACATTTCTTATTTATTATACTTCCTATATATTGCAATGAAGCACAATACCACACAGAAATACCAAGTGATCATCCTTGCTCAGAACAGGCTCCTTATTGCCTGCACCTGAGGCTGATGACTGGCCCTTTCCAGTCTCTGAAAGTTGATGCGTGGCTGTCCCTAGCAAATGCTGTTGTTTTTTTCACTTGAAAGCACACTGAAAGCAATCAAGTGCAACATAGAGTGTACTGAAAATTAAAATTTTTTTATAGTCCTACTTTCTTACCAGTTATTGGGCTAATGTCTAAATGCTTTATATAAATGAGCCATATCTAAGACAACTTGCAGGCCCACATATAATTATAATACCTTGGAAGGTAACCATTGGTGATTTTTCTTAATACTTGCATGTTCTATTACAGCAAAACAGCAGCTGTCTGAAATTTCCTGGTGATTAATGACAAGCCTTCCTCCCCTCCCCCCAGTCTAATACTTATTTAAGCAGCAATGACTGACAGGGAGGCCTTTCCTAGCAGTTAATTACCAGATAAGCTAAGTCTTGGCACATTTAGCTGAAAAGAAACAGCCTTTCCATCAGTCATTATTGCTTAAATATAGCCCAAATTCGTGCATTTTCAATTCTTAAGTAAGACCTGTAAGGAATATTCATTTAAAATGTGCATATAATAAGATGTTTATATATATAGAATATATTTATTTGAAACTATCCCTCTAAGAAATCAGTTGAAGGATCGCTGCCAATGTGGGGAAGTAGAAGAGTGAAAAGAAAACCCATGTTTTGATACACCATGGAGTTTTCCCAGAAGCTTTTTTGTTTGATGGAGTCTGGGAACGATTCCTGCTTTGTACAGGATGAAATGTGAATGTGATAATCAAACATTTAGGATTAGGTAACCCTGGAACACATATTAAGTATTAAAAACAGGCAATGACATGAGCTCTGGATCATTTCTTTGAATGAGTTTAAGAAAGTATTTTTCCCAGCAGTCCACTCCTGGTATTTTGTTGACATAGTGGTCAACCAGTGACACTAGTTTCAATTGCTTCAGTTCAGGGCCAGCTTGATCAATTGCCATTTGTGTTTAGGTTGATCTAAGACACTTACTTAGGCACTGGCAAGGCCAATGGTCCCTCTGTATCTTTCTAAGGAAGTGGTAACTTGTAGTGATGGCACACAAAATAATAGTAATTTTAACTGTTACAGCAACATGTGTCAGGGTTCTCTCATTATTCACAGCATACTTGTGTTTTAAAGGCTTCAAAGACAAGATCCTCGCTATGAGAAAGGAAGCCAGTTCATCACATAATTCAAAGTGACTCTCAGTCAGTCAGGATCTTCAGCAAATACTATCTGATATGCTCATTTCTGTCTCAAGCTGAATACAGAAAGCCAAGGCACTAATTTGAACATCTTCCTCATGTTATATTAACTACAAGATCAAGTCCAGATAGCTCACTGTTCTCTATGCTCCTGTTGTTCTACTGTTTAATAGGATGGGAATTAAAGGTTTCAGTCAGAACTAGGTCAAGAAAAAATCTTATGTTTCTATTTGCTATTAATCACCCCCCCTTCTTTTGACAGTTTTGCCAAGTGTTAATTCTTCATAAACTGAGATTTGAACAGCTGCATTAGAGGTACTTTACTCTAGGCCTCTTACAGTACTTTTAAATATTTTATGCAGCTTCAGCAGTAAACCTAGGCAGAATCTGCTAAACTTCATGGCTTCCCCTTAAATCAGTCACTGATTTTTTTCAGAATGAAAATGACAGTACCTACTAAGGCGTTGAAATCTACTGCTTTTTTGCCCCCCTCTTTCTCTTACATTTACAGGGAAATATCTCGCAAATGTCACTTTCAGGATCCTTCCCCAGACAAAGAGCACAGCCAGAGCCATTTGTATCATACAGTGAATGCCCAGCTGTGTGGTTGGATGATAAATACCAATGACACTAGGGATTCTATGACTGGCTACCTATTTTAAGCAAATTGTACCATTATGACATCTAAAGAAACTAATGTGGAACAAAATCTCAGCAATAATAGGTGGTCTGGCCTCTGCTAATCTTCGATCATGAATATGTACAGGCAGTTTCCAGCAGATTTTTAACATTAGAAAAATTTTTGCTTTCAGAAATAACAGATCAGAATTAATGAAGAACACTCTGCTTGTAATAAAAAACCCCCCACAAGACTAAATCAAGCCTTCTTATTGACTAGAGAGGTTTGTCTGTCTGAGAGAACACATGCACCTTGGCTGTATCAGAGCTGACAAGATAAGCAAGCACTGCCTGTCCTTTGACCTTCAACCCAGTGGAGACCCTGAACTCAGTCGTCCCCCACAGGAATGTTATGTGGGCCCTCTGAGTTACTGCTGTGCCTACATCCCAAAACCACCTTGAACAGACTGATCATACAAGAACTGTTACACCAGCTTGCAAAGCTGACATTTACTCATGAGAATAGTAGTACACTTACACCTTGGAGAATAACCAGATCAATTCAAGGAAATTGGCTAAAAGTGTTCTATACATTTTCTGGTTATCTCTAGACCAGCAAAGTTAGGCTGAATCACTTTCTTACAATAAAAATACCCCTTGTGTCCCTGAACAACCTCAAGCTACTCAGAAAAGGACTAATACTCTGTTCTTTTTACTGCTAAAAGGCTTTTGAATGCTAACAGTAGATGTCATTTAACTTGTGTATCAGAGAGTTACTTATAGGCCATTTTGTGCCAGACATCCTTGTTGCATTTTCTTAAAATTTACATACTATCTCTGCTTTACAAGTATGTACTTTTGAGGGGATCATCTTGAAGGAGTCAAAGATTTTTGAAAGAGCATCTCACTACATTGGGGCAGCTCACCTCAGTACAAATTGCACTTCAGTTGTTTCTTGGGATCAACGTCATGAGGAAAACTCAGTTGAATTGCTTATTTTAAATATACAGGTTATAATCTCCAGTATATAGCATTGACTGCTACTTCCAAACTGGCTGATAGATGTAGGAGAAGGACTACTAATGGCTAGTAGTGAAAGTATTTTCTCTAGGCTCTTGAAGAAGATGCATGATAGATGTCTAGCTAGACACCAGTGCAGACTGCCTTGCATGGGAAGTATCCAGTATATAATAGCACATTTTCCCTTGAATATCCTGTTTCTATTAGAAAATAAAAATTCCAGCTTGTACTTTAGGACAAAGCACCAGAATTATTCTTAAAAGCTGGCTGTCAATAGGCTTTTGATGCGAATGAGTATATACAGTTTATCTCTTCTTATCTCACAAGAATTATTGAAGCAGATTTCAATTCTGTAAATGAAAGTGGTATATTTGCATATCCTTTTGCTGTATTATTAAAAGGCTGCACATACTATTATGCATATTATCAGTGTGTGAAGACTCAGAGTCCTGACCAGCTTTCCTCACTGTAAAAAAATAAAACAACAAAAGCTTGATGTCAGCAAGCCTTCTGACTAACAGCTTTTAGATTAATAATAAAGAACCTACAGGTAAAAACATCTAATAACCTCTGGAAATTTTATGGCTGCACCCTGCAATAAATGAATGTTGGGTTAAAATTTACAATGATCCGACTTTGTAGCATGTGTGATCATTGAAATTCTGATTTAAAACAATGGATTTCGTAACAAACAAGTATGGAGCTTAATACTGGTATTTCTTCATTGCATGTATTTTCAGAGCTCCTTTCAAAGTGAAGTGATCACAAAAATGAATAAACATTTTGAAACAGGTACCACTGAATTCCTATCCATTCCTGAACTGATGGCTACTGCTGCTGATCAAAATCCTCAAATTTAATTAGCATGCAACAAATCATCTGAAGTTGGAAGATGAAAATGGTAGATTTACAACTAGCTAGTAGTCCTTCAATGGTCCAGTGGATAGCACAAGGCACTGGGGCTATGGGAACCCGGCGGGCACTGCTGCCTGGCCGCGGCCCCAGGCTGTCCTGAACTGTGATGTGTTTGCTGAGCCAGAGCAGCATCCTCAGCCTTCCTCTGGAGAAGGAGCTCTATCCACTGCTCACTGACCCTGAAGAGATAAACAAGAGATGCTTCAGAAATGGGAGGTCAGGACATTCGTCTAGACTGTGGAGCCAAGCCCCTTTCAAGAGTTTTGAACCAGGTTTTCCATATTCAGCTGAAATGCTGGAATTGGGGAATTGCCACCTATAAAAGATGAGCAGTGATTGGTAACTCCTGTAATGTCTCATTTCCTTTGCTTCTCTCATAACGGCTTGATAGGAAATTAAACTTTCCAGGGCAAACTTTTTCACTAAGCTTGATGTGGCAAGCACATTTTAAAACTCAATTCTAATCTCAGAAATAGCCCCAAGTCTTCTCAGATATTTTGGTACAAAAGCCCTACATAAATGCAATTCATTCACTGGCAGTTGAGACTAATGAACAAACCTATTCCTTGTCACCTATTTCACATATTTTGAGCTCTTGAGGACCATGCAGACAGACCAGGCTAAGCAACAGGAAGAGCAGCTCCAATCCTTGTCATGTAAGGAAGGGGGATTTATAGCACCAATATCTCAGTTCCATAGGCATTGACTCTGATGTTCCTCTGCTCCTGGTCTCTCTTGGCAGTGTTCTTTGCAATACCTTAGAGGAAGGCCTGCTCTCCTTTAAAGGGATCTTGATAAGGACATCAGATGACATAATTCTTTAGAAGCTTGAAGGATCATGCCTTTTGACTTGCAGAGTGTACCTGGGGTATTAGGATCAGTGTGTACACATCTTTTAAGATGAGGCCTTTGGGTACAAACAGTCCTCCAGGCTTTAAATCACTGTGGAGGGATTTCTCATTACATATGGTGTATTAACTTTCCAAGATGTATGCATCTGCAAATGAAAGAGGAAGCTTTTGCAATTGGACACCCTGTTATATCAAATTGGCATGGCTTGTTAAAATATTAATGTTAAAAAAAAAATCTTTCCATTAAAACAGAACCAAGTCAATTTACATTTTGAGGGGTCAGATTTCAACAGAAATTAATTGTGCTTAGGCTAGATTACATTTTCATTAGTAATCACATAATTGATATTCATTGCTCATTACAGTTAAGCAATTTCAGGCTACCTGTGCAAATACTGAATGTAGTAAGCTCTTGTAAAAGCTGAATTGATCACAAATACGTAAGGTCTTTTCAATAACATGGAAGATATTTGCTCTGTTATACTTCATACTGAGCCAAGCTACATGCAAAACCTCATCATGTTGGAAAGCAATTTTGCCAGCCTGTCAGTGTGCTTGAAAGCACTGTGCTGTATGAACTGAGATAGAAAAAAGGTCAGAAATCACCTTAGTAATGGAACTAATTCTGATTAAAACAAATTTTGTCTAGGATAACGGTATTTATGGAGATATCCAGGAAAAAAATATTGGAACTAAACCATGATTGCAGCTATAGGAGCTGAATACAGAAATGACTGTAACCTGGTTTATTTAATTTTATGCTGTATTCTTTAAAGATCTACCATCCACTGCTGTTTTCCAGGTTTGGTTAGAGATAAATCTGACTTGGTCCTTTTTCAGTCTGGCTTTTTTCTGGCATTACACATGCTATTAACAGCTCTTTTTCATATTCCCAAGTCTCGTTCAATAAAAACAAGATAAATGGGCTTCCCAAATCTCCAGTTCTTGTTAACTACAGCTGTGCTGAATCCTTTATCAAATAATATTATGTCCTGGATTCTTGGCACTAACTTCCTTACAGACCTTGGCCAGCCCACTCAGAAAAGAGATGCTAAAACAAGCCTAGAAAACATAGCCTGTGAGCAAAGCAAAAAAACCCAGAGACTGTGGAAAACATGAAACCAAGTTGAGAAACAGGAGAGGTAACTGAAAGGAGGGAGAAATCATAGAATCAAAGAATAGTTTGGGTTGGAAAGGACCTCTAAAGGTTATCTAGTCCAACCCCCCTGCAATGAACAGGGACAATCTCTTCAGCATAGTGAATGGAATGAAAAAAAAGAATGAGTGTATCTAACAGGATTCATAGATGATATTTTGCATCAACATCACATGTGTGGAGTGGATACTGAGCTCAGAGCAACAGAAAAGCTTGACACTAAAAGAGAAAAGTACTTCCTGGACCAAACCTCATGTAAGCATAACTGTTCCTGACTCTCCAAAAAGTCTGCCTGAAGGACAAATGAGCACATCTATTCTGGTCAGCAGAACTCATTGAATATTTATATGTAAGTTTTCATTTAAGGGAAATATTTCAAAGACATTTACTAGAACTGAAGAATATGGATCTTTGAAAATAAAAGTCAAGAATTTACATATTCTGCAGCTAAAACTATAAATAGATGCAAACTAACGAATAATATATTTTTGAAACAGTATAGTCTAATGGTTACAGCAGTGTTGTGTAAGTGGTATCCTTTCTTCCACTTGTCTCTGATATGTTGTGCAGGGTTGATATCTCTATTTCCCTGCCAGCTACATGCTTGCAAAACTTTCAGAGCACTCAGTCCCTGCAGCGAGATCTGCACACCCAGCAGATGAAAAACAGGAGAAAGGATGGTCTCGTGATCACTGTTATCACAGGAGACATGGATTTGCTTCTGTGTAACCTTAGAGAAATCACACTCAGCACGCCTGTGTTTGGTGACTCAATGTCCTGCAGAAATCCAGAGCTACTGCTGAGCCCACTGGCTCTGAAATGTAGTGTTTGAGTCCTGCCTCTTGCACCTGAGCCTGTGCTACTCCACTGCACCATCAGATCGAGCAGTATCTCTGCATTAGTCTCCTGCTCAGAACTGTATTTTTGTCCTTGTGCCTTACCTCTCCAAACACAAACTGGGAGCAACAGCACTTCAGAGTGGCCTACCATGGATGTGTGCATGCATGACCAGGAGCAATAAAATGTTATAGCATGTAAACATCTCAGAGAAAACAAATTGGATTCTAAAACAAAGGAACGAACAAACAAACAAGCAAACAAGACTAGCAGTAGCAGCAGCTTCTTTGCTTAATTTGTTAAACATCTGAGGAACAGAGGCTTAGGAAGGGACAACTCAACATAATTCTCCTCCTGTATTGGTAAAAATATAACATTTACTAGCCAAATGTTGCTTATAAAACTTGCATCCGTAGAATATTTAATTAAGAACATGTATAAAGGTTTCACAAAATGTCCTAGTGAGCACATATACTGTTATGAATTTTCTGTTGGAGTTCTGAGTATTTAAGAAAAATGACACATCAGACAAGATTCATTCCACACAGTGAAGAAAAGGAAACCACTAGAGACTACTTGCAGTAACACACTAAAGGAATAAATTCTACAGGAAAGAAACCCAAAAAATCTTGAAACTGAATTCTGAACTAGATATCTGGGTAGAAATTTTGAATAGAAATACAAAATACACCCTCTTACAACCTGTTCCTATGTTACCAGAGCAAATGAGAATAGTCTTTGGTCTTCATCTGAGATGAAGAAGTGTCTAAGACTGATGTTCATGAGGCTTTATATGCCAAATTTATGAAGGCTGGCTTGTAGTTTGAGTTCTTTTGGTAACAACAAGGAGAAGGTGAACTTTGACTGGAGCCTCAGGAGGATGTAAAAACTGGGCAGAAGAAAAGGTTCAAATCCAATTTGGTACAGATTTTGTTGATTGCAGTTAGGGTCAGGCCTGAGGCAGAACACCTGAAAAGCTGACCAGAAAAAGTGCTGAGGGCCTCCTCATGTAAAACAAATTTACTGCATAATCAGAATGACAAGAGATCAGACAAAACCCCTAAACCAGGCAGACTGAGAGAACATCTGGTAATGGCCTCTAGGGAATGAACTGAAGGACTGGCTGGGACAGTGCAACTTTACAGGTATCTCGTGGGTCAGGCAGCTGTAGGAGGATGCAGTTTCTTATTTATGAGCAGAAGCAAGATCTATACCCATAAATCACGGTCTGAGACATGTAACTCTAAAGTACCTTTTAAGAAGCACAATTAAGAAAAACTACCCAGAAGCACAGGAGTCAGTGCTGTGAGATTTAGCACAAAGCTCTGTTATGATTTAAGAGTCTCTGACACTGCGGCCTTAAAAATCCCTAAATTGCATGCTGCCATATAAAAGGCTGCTCCTACCCCCCTGTATATACATCTCTGTTGAACGCAAAGCTTATTTAACTGTTTTGTGCCAAGCAGGGCTTTTAAAGCCAACTGAGCAGCAGAAGATACTTAACATGACTCTGCACAGGACCAGTGCAATGGGGAAACTTCATCTTCTACGTCTTATTTTGATTTCCTGTTTCCACACTATGTTCTTGTCCCAGCTGACCTTCTGTTCTAGCAACTAACCTCATGAAATGTTGACAGACAAGAACATTTATGGTCAGAAAACTTCTAAAAATGATAAATACATCACAAAAATTTTTTTCTCAATTTTTTGGCTTATAGAAAATGTGTTCCTCATCAGATCACCCAGGATAAGGTTATGATGCTTTCACAATGCCAATGGAAACTTAGCAAACACATGAATCCTTGAAACCAGATATTTGTGTAGGAATGACTTTCAGCCACAAGTTTAAAAGTCTACATGAGGAGGATTTGCCAGCAAGCAACCTTTACAGGAAAATAACTAGGAAGCAAGATAACATTAAAGGAGAGAATAGCTGATGTGTCAGGAGAGCTGTTATGGAGCACAGTAAAACTTCTAAACTCTATAACTAAAATAAAGACAAAATCTTTCCTTCAGTCTTTGTTATGCAGTGGACCACTGATACAGGTGATCACTACACACCATGAATTGTTTCTTGAAATTAAAAGAAAAACAAAATCACAAAGCACAGATCACTTATTATATACTAAAAAGTTTTTAAGTACAGTGAAAATATGCATTCAGCCCAGAGCCTTGCCTGATCACTTATTGATTTCAGAGTCTGGCAATTAGAGGTGCCCAGGGACTTTGCTATCCAGGACAGCGGTTTAGGAAAACCAGCTGAGAGATAATGCATAGGCGATAAGGTGACATGAGTTTTTAAGATCAATGTAACACAATATATTTAAATTAGATGAACTTTCTGTGATTATCAGGGCAGTTTACTCATGGTTTGTCTTCTCCCTTCCTGTGAGCCTTGTCCCTTGATTGTTAACTCTGAAAACTGCGACTCCTTAGCAATTATCTTCAGTGAATATCTTCAGGGATTAAGACAACATTTTTTGACTGTTAAAACCTAACAAAAATTGAACATATTGTAATGGTGATTAAATATGAAGTGGAAATAAATTCCTGATAGGTATAGCTTAAATAGATTCTTTATCTGAGTGCACTAGATCACATCCTAGGATGTCTAAAATACACTAACAATATATTACAAACAGAAGTCAAGACCTACATATACAGTCAAGACATATTTACAAGATAAAAAACTAACATGGAAGCTCTGTAAAAAAGCTGTCTGATCCTGGTAGATAACCATCACAGTTTCCTGCTGAGACCAAATGGATTAGTCTTTGAATATACAGATAGTGAAATACTGATTAGGGGAAAATATTATTTCTCTATTTAATACTGGTGAGGCCTGTACTGGAAAAGTACAACTCAAAAGGCTTTTGCTTGATTATGGAGGGATGCAGGAATGCTTAGAAGGTTTATTCTGTTCAGTTTACTGATGAAAAGATGAAGGGGAAAGAAGACCATAGGCATATAAAGACCAATGCAGAGAGCATAACTACTATTGTATCTTCAGTCTGCAAACAAAGCTTTAACAAAGCCTCAGTGATTAGATATGGATGCCTGATACATTCAGGTTAAATATAGGATTCAGAGTTTTAACAGCAGGAGTTATTAGATCTTGCAACAATTTAATCAAGGTTGTGAAGAATTCTATCAATGATAATTTGAAAATCAAAAGTAGATGTTTTTCTTAGAACTCCAGTTCAAAGAAGAGTAAGTTCATGGATGTTTAACATGCTAGATAATAACAGCACAGAGGTTTCTCTTGGCCTTGTAGTCTCTGACATCATTAGATGGCACATTAGTTCTTGGCTGTCTGTGGAAGGGTGCAGTTTACCTCTGTTCAGCTGCAGTGCTTACATCTCTTTGATGCACTTGCACAAACTGGGATTATCTTTTATTTACCACTCAAAGAAGCAAGTCCTGCTGAATCAGGTGCAGAGCACTTTTCAGCTTCCCATCATCAGATTGCTTCTGCATTTCAGAGCACTAAGAGAGGCCAGTGAGGTGAAGATGAGGGACATCTTCCACCAGCCATGACATTTGTAAAGTGTTGATCCATCCAACTGCAGTCTCTGCAGAAAATGTTCTTCAGCCTATTTACAACCGCTCTGATACGTGCAACAGCTTTGTTGTCTCAGGCTGGTCTTTGGGGTGTTCAGCTGAGTAGATTAATTTCCATATTCTCTTTGAGCAATCTATGGATATTTCGGTTAATTTTCCTCTTTCCTTCTTTCATGACTAGTCTGATTTCATTTGCACACAACAGAGCACATGAAATAGCAGTATTGCAGCAAGACACTTATTTTTCAGACTCACGTACCTGCCCCAGAACACAGAAAAATCCCAATGAATTTTATGTTACTAAAAGATGCTCATATTAAAATGAATAGTTTCAGATAAAAAGCTTAATAAAAGCTCCCTCTTGCCTTGGCTCCCACATAATGAGCTGGGGTCATTGTAAAGAAAAGAACAGAAATTCTGGGACCAAAACAGAGCAGAGTGTGAAGTGTTTTTAATATCACAGCAGATGTAATTATTTTCTGTTTCTTTTTATTATTAAACATTGAGGTAAACAGGAGGGAAAATCAATACAGTACCTATCTTCTAAACAGTGCATCATCTTCAAAACAGTGCTTATTTGTACCTATCATTAAGGATTTACAGTCCATGTTTTATTTTCTGAATATTTGTGAAAGGGAAGATAAAGATCTGGTGGAGGGAGATGTATCTTACTGCAAATGGCCCTACTGCTTTTTGCCTTACACAGGAATGACTCCATTAGCATTAGAATAGGTGTATTTTGCATTCCAGTTTGTGTACTGGGGGACCTGTCTGGCCATTCTGGATCTAACATGTTGCTTTATTTCTTTGCTTCCTCTACTAAATAAGAGTTTGATGGCTACTAGGAGAACTATTATGGGTAATAATGCACTTAGACTTCTAAGGGCAATAATGCATGTGAACTACTGTTTGTTTCCTTCAGTGATACCGTTGAACATTCCCTGTTTGGTGTAGCTGTGATTTGTTTTGGGTCATTACTAAGATATTTGGAATTTCAGCAAAATAAGTCTTCTTTCTACTTGCAAATAAAATATTTCCATTTCAATGGTAAAATTTCAATGCCTTTATTACCCTAACTCTTTGCATATCCCTGTGTACTTTATTGCTCATCCCCTATGATGAGCAACAAAAAAATGCAGTTGCAAGTTTCCTGGCCTTTGATCTTTCTCTCTTTTTCCTTTCTTTCCTTCTTTCAGAGGAGCATTATAAGCTTATTTAGGCTAACAAGGAGATCACATGTCCAGTAAATGTGCACAGCAAATGAAAAGAAATATGTCTCAACAACACAGACATACTTCAAATATCACTGGAGTTCCACAGTGAAGAATACTGCAGTCAAAGAAAGGGCTCCTATTGATTTCATTGATTTTGAGCCCTGGCTTCTGAAGTCAGCAGGCTGAGTAAAACCATGCCCCAGTTCATTACTGGCTTCTCCTCATTGCTTGCACTTCGGCCAAACTCTGTAGTTCAGCGAAACTGACACTTTTAAAGAGAAGTCTCCTTTTTTCACTAGATGAAGAGAATAGCTGGTTGTTTCTGTCAAATTTTCCTCTGTGTTGCTACTGTGCAGTGGCCCAACAGCATTTGCAAAGATGTGGAAAGCAGTGAACTACATGCTTCAGTTCACCTTTAGCCACATTAACAAACAGAGCTGCACCAGCTGGTGAGCCCCCTGTGCATGCCCAGCCTTGTCAGCTCTCCCACTGGAGCCCTGGGCCAGGGGAAGAGCTGTGCTGCTGCAGCCAGCCCCAGAGCCCTGCACCTGGACCGTGGGCCTCCTGGGATGCAGAGCAAACACGACCTGATCTGCTCACTTTGCATTAACTTTGGGAAAGGCACCTGAGCAGAACCAACAGCAGCTCAGCAGCAGCCACGTAACCACTTCTGCACTTGTGGGCAACCAGAGTGGATCTCAGTCATCTCTGCTCTTGACTGGTCAAATTTGCCAGCCCTTCAGGCAGCTGTTGTTTGATCTCCACCCATGACACATACGCCAGTCAGACAGGGGTGTTCCCGTTTTTGTTAGTCTGTAGAAGGGAAATTATTTCCCTCATACACCAGCACTATACATATGGCCTAAACATACATTGAGACAGCGTTTTCTGCGCCTCAGTGAAAGATGAAAATTCCTTCCCTCTTCAGGCTGCTTCTCCAGGTGCTGGAAAATCTGCATGTTTACTGAGTTTGCCCTCAAATCTGATGAATTTTGTGGGGCACAGGGAGGGGTCTGTGCTTCATGTTGGACCTCCTTTGAGCAAGGGAGGAGGAAGCACTTCGTTCCCCTGGCTCCTTCTGTGTCACAGGCTTCCTTAAACTCATAGTGACTGACCTTTCCTCTTCATCCTTGTGTCAAGGATGTGGGGATCAACCCGGGGCCCTGTTCACATCCCAGATGGTCTCAACATACATGCCAGCTGATGCCTGGCACCCTCTCTCCTCTTGAGGAAAAGACATCTGTGATCCTTCTCACAAGCCCTGTTTGCTGCTCCATACTCTACAGAGCCATCCTACTCCCTGCTTACTGTGCACAGGGAGCAGGAAGGAAAACTCAGAGACCACACAAACTTTGCATATTTGCTTTCTTTTAAAAATCTTTCCAAATTACCTTTTTGTGGAAGCTCTGCAATTGTAATCCAATAATGACAACAAAACCTTTTCAAAACAACAGCATTTCTAGTGCAAGTGTCAAGTGACCACAGGATAATGGAGTCTTGGAAGACTATGGCTCAATACAGACATGAGAGCTTTAAATTTATGTTTGAGAAAAACTCATTTAGAGGCTTGTAGTCTAATGCCTCTTCAAAAAAAAAAACCAGATGTGAAATTTACTTAAATTATTTTTTATTTGTATGCATGAGCTCAACTATAATGGAATAGTATTGCTAATATAATTACAACAGCCTGTCTCCAGAGGAGAAGATATTATGCAATATACTCTCTGCTCTATATATTCTGAGCATAGGTACCAAAAAGTAAATGAGCAAATTTATTATTTCATCCAATGGGAGTTTTGACAGATTTATTCCTACTCTAAATTTCTTCCAGAGAAACAGAAAGGTGGAGAGGTCTTCCAATTATACCTGCAAGTAGTTAGGTTTGGAAAAGAGAAAGAGAACACAGGATAGAGGAGAGATTTCTCAATTTACAGGTTGGTATAAAAGAACTTTTACAATTAGAAATAAGATGACTTCACAGATCTGTAAAACATGTAATCACATTTAAACTGCAATAATGAAAAAACTAAATGCCACAGATCTGGGAATCTGTCCTCCAGTTGAAATAGAAAAGAGCAGAAATTTCTGTTGTCATGAAGCTGACCTAGGTTCAGCTGCTGACCTCTTTTCATTCTCTCATTGTTAGGCTACTAATTACCAGGAAGTTATAACTATACTAAAATGAAGTACTGGATCAAAATAATTTCTCAAAAGTACTTTTTCAAAAGTACATTTTAGAGTTGAGGAGGATATTTGATCATTTTGCTGAAATTTTCTATTTTCTTAGGTATTCAGCTTTTAAGAAAGGCCAGTAATAAAGCACAGAGGTTATGCAATGTTACAGTGCCAGTGTTCATTCACAGTAATTGGAGATTTCTGAAAAAGAGAGATAATTTGTCCAAACCTACAGACTCAGTAATATGGCTGAAATTTCAGCTAAGACCAGAGAGGACTAACTGGAGTGTGCATTAATTCATGCCCAAGTGATTTCCAATAATTTTATTAGCTCCTGCTTAAACCCTATCCCAAGTGTCCAGAAGGAGATTTTAAGTGCAGTATAAACATTTCTAAAAAATTTACAATATAGATACATAGGAATAGAAGAGAAAACTGAAATGACTTTCTTGAGTACAAAGTAAAGTGATATTTCTGGTTGCAGTAAGAACAGTACACATTTTGAAAATGAATAAAAGAAAATTAGATAGCCAGACTGAATACCCAGAAATGTTAAAAATCTGTAATTGTATATATAATCAGACTAGAAAATTACAGTACATTTGGAAATAGACCGAAGCAAGCTTGGGCTGTGGGTCATAGGCACACATACCCATTTCTTCTGTATTTTAGCACCTCATGCACTACCCCAGATTACCAAATTTCATTTAGATTAACTGATATTTGTTCAGAGACTTTACTACGAGATAAGAAATATAAGAGGAAGGAGAATCTTGTATTATTCAGCTTACAGTTGAGCTCTGAGCAGCTAATTTATAATTTCACAGCCAACAGTGTTGGTTTAAAATTTCATCCAAATAACACTTTCTTCAAGAGGCACTGGCAAGATACAATTGCAGAGTCCACACTCTGCTTTGTCAAATACCTTTGTAACATTCATCTAGGTTCCAGCAGTGATCTCAAGTGAGACTGTAATAGCATTGAAATGAAAAGGGGAAGCCCATAAATCACTCAATCTCTATCTTCAAATTATTTATCTCCTTGCTAATTTCAAAGTGACAGTTACCATTTGGTATAGAAGCACAGTTAACATAAGCAGGCTTTTTCAAGTATTTTAACTCCAGAAATGTGATTTCAATGAAAATTGAGATTTAGGGCTATTCAGAATGTGATTTGGCATTATGATGAGAGAGAGAGAGACTGTAAAAAATCAGCAATTTTTGGCTGATGATTCACAAACATCCTTCAGGGTACAGGATTAATTCAGGAATTAAAAAACCAGAAAAGTTGAAAATTAAACCAGACTCTGTCATATTCCCAACGAGCTGAGAATAATTGCACTGACTGAAGTTGTTCTGACTTGAGAACAACCATTTCGGGTTTTTGTTTGTTTTGCTGGTTTCTTTTTAAAAGGAGAAGCACTAAGAATAGCCGTGCACAGAGGAGAAAATAAGGAAAACTTTGGCCTTCACAGCACCTCTGCTTTCCTCTGTGGGGCTCCTTCTGCCCTGGCTTTATCAGGAGAATCATTAATACACAGATGCATTACTCTCATGCACCTGATGAGAGCTTGGGTGCGTTGGGAGTGGAGAGCACTGCCCCGGATCGGGACAGAACTGCAGTTCTACTCTGCTGCAGGACCTCAGTCCTTCTCTGGCCACTGTTTCCCTGTCGAGGGACCTGTCCAGTCCCTGCCAAGGAGGTGGCAGCACAGAGCTGCCACACGACCACTTGCAGGGAAAGCAGGTCTTTCCCAGGCACAGCTGCACTGGGCACTCTGAATAACAGATTCTCCAAATTTATGTGCTACTATTGTTTGCCTTCTTTATCTTCATTATAGGTCTTGTCTCCATGTTACATCTCTAGGAATATTCTGTGATATGATAAGGGATCAGAGGAACTTTGATCAAGGGATCGTTGGATCAGAGGAAAGGTCATTATTGATCTCACTTTGATCAGTTTACTGAAGGGAGATGCTGACCCTACATAAATATTTAATGGTTCTGAGGATTAGCCAAAAGCACCTTTGTAAATGTTTTATGGTCTAATGGAATTTTCTGAGATCACTCTATTGCCTTTGCTAAATGCATTACCAAAGCTTCTGTCCCCCCGTATTTGTACTCCAAAATTAATTCAATATAGCCAACCCTTGCTCACCAGGTTTTCTTAACACATTAAATGTTAAAATTATGTAGATTAATGAAAAAACGGGTTCATTTCATAGCTAAATAAGGAAAACAGAGGTTTACAAAAGCACATACATAGCTGGGCTGATTTAAAATTTCCTGTGTGCACATTTCCATGACAATGAGGCTACATGAATATTCCAAACGAAAAAGTTTGCGATGATAAAAGTGGGCAAAATATCAGTACCATCTGCTCACTTCTAATGCCTGGAAAAAGTGACAACCTAAAATTAACCAAAGAAAATGAGCTGCTAAATAACCTTTCTCCCCCTCCCAAATCTTAGAGGCCTGTATATTTCAGCACAGATTTTGATCTTTACTTCTTCATTGTTCCCTACTGCAATATTTATACTTCAAATTTTTCCTTAACTTTAACTGAAACTCTTGTACTAGCACAGTTAAAATGACTGGAACTTAATAAAAACACAGTAAAATTCTGCTGCTATTAGTAGTCTCCAGTAGTGAGACTGCTGTAACTGAGGAGACTAAATAACCGCACTGTCAACAATCTATCAAGATTTTTAGCCTGAATTTTGCATATCCTCTTTCACTTTTTCCAGTCTAAGATTAGCTACTCTGTGCTGAAAAAATTCCCATAAATGTCAGCAGAGGAGCAAAAA
Organism: Aleadryas rufinucha; assembly: GCA_013397815.1. Classification (NCBI taxonomy): domain Eukaryota; kingdom Metazoa; phylum Chordata; class Aves; order Passeriformes; genus Aleadryas; species Aleadryas rufinucha. The sequence continues at coordinate 279,451 of VZTH01002398.1, read as the reverse complement.
CAAGGCATCTATATTATTTTAAAAAGAATTGTTTTTCAAGTTTGGGCATTAAAACAAAAATTAGTTCTAGCTCTAAAACTAGAATTTTCAATTTTTTATTTGTGTTTTGAATCATGGATGTCAATTCCTTATTTCCCATCACCAAAAGGAAAAGACACAACTAAGGAAACCCCGAGCCTTTACGACTTGTTCTCCAAGGAGGTCTATGTAGATCTCGGTGCAGTTTAGTTTCCTTGTGCTTCCTTAGTTTCCTTCTGTATCTTATACATTTTACATTGTCTGAAGTCCTGCTATAGAGCTGGTTGGCACAAGCAGATAATGCACTGAGAGTACTTGTGTTCAGAAAGGAATATGTTACAGTGGCTTGGTTGGATTACACAGAGAGGATCCTCATACCAGTAGTCAATAAGCTTCTGCCACCAGTTCCTCTGATGCTGTTGAATTTATAAGCTGTGGATATGGTTTGGATTTTAATATCCCACCAAAAGCAGCTGATAACACTGAAGGAAAAATTAACCCCTTCAACTTATTAGAAATATTTCAGCTACTGGTATTTAATTTGATGCTGGCAGGGAGTGTTGTGTTGTACATACACACAAAGTGGGAAAACATCCCTCATTCTGAAACAGCTCACTGCCACCCCCCACTCTCAGCAAGGTGGCTTACAAGTGGCAAAATCTATGAGATACCTTATCACCCAGATTTCAGTACTCAAGAAAGGATTTTTATGGGAAAAGCAAGTCAGGAACATCCAGGCGACTTTTGTGTCTTTTCACATCATTGAAAAATGAAGATGATGTCAACGAGCTTACTTCCAGTTTGCTGCTACTTAGACTCAGGGGACACAGGGAGACAGGCTGAGCCTCAGAAATTAAAAGCATTGGGAAATGAATGTAAGACATGAAAAAAATGTCAAATCAATCAAAAGAAAATGGCCAGAGTGGAAGAGGAGATTTTGGAAAAAGCAACAGAATTAATCTGTGACCAAAACCGAGAACTTCCTCCCATTTTTGCAGACACGCTTATGTGATTTTATACAGCATGAGCCTGAAAACATACAGCTATATGTGAATTTAGTTTATATAAATTATCTCATTGATGGCAGTGGAATTATTCATAGGAGGAATATATGCCTAGTTCTACAGTCTGAGCCAGCATGCAGTGAATGTGTTTCTAGTTACTGGCTGAGCTGAGCACTGCAACCCTCGCTGTTCAGTTGACCCTGGTGAGGAGATTTGCATCAGGAGACTTACTCTCTTTTTTTAATATATAAATCTATGTTAATGCTACTGATGTTGATCAAGTAGTACTGCTCTTGCTGCTGCATTTATAAAGTAAGAACAACAGATAGTTATACCTAGAAAATACTTTTATTTGAGAATTGTTAATAAATTTAATATGGAAAGAGATTTTGAAGCCTCAGTGAAAATGAAAACCTAATACCATTAAATGGCTGAGAGTGATTACTTTTGCAAAGAATGTGGATTATGCTAGTTCTCAGTATAGAAATAAAGAGAATAAAACCATGGTTATAATTTCATCTTGGCAATATAAATAGGATAGACAGATGCTTGATATTGTACAGTAATTATAGATTGCTGAACCGAGAATAAACCTTTTTTGTAGATAATGGTTTCTGATTTTGAAGACTGTTTTTAAGTCTATGGTTAGGGGTTTGTCTTATTGCCAAGCACACGAGTTAAATATTTAATATAAAGCACAGTGATGATTTCTGAACTTGACTTTTAAACATAATATGCAAGCAGGCTGATAAGTCATGGGTCACACAACATGACATTTATCAAATTGAAAGAGATAGGGGTGGGGGTGTAACAAGATTATAAATTTATCTGATAATCAGAATCGTGTAGTGTAACTAAAAGGAAGAAATGACCACAGCATCTTTGCAAGCATTATGTGCTGCAAAAGGACAAAAGTGAAGGAAAAAACCTTTGACACATTCCTGAAACTCAAAGCTGTCTAGCACTGTAACTTTGTGAAGCTGGAGGCTCTGGGAATGATATGCCATAGCTCTCTTAGAAGATGTAAGAAAAAAAGGAAATGTAGTACTATGGAAAAGTGAGAGGGAAGAGACAGAGTGGCATTGATGTGATCAGCTTTAAGGGCATTTCACTTGAAAGAACACCTGAGGCAAGAGAAGCAGAAAGGGCAATAAATAATTCAGCAAGAAAATTACATTTCAAAACAATGAGGTTGTCTTTCCCTTTTCCCTTTCAATGAAAACTGCTTTCAAAGAACTTTCTGCAGAAATAGCTCCAGACACTTCTGCTGAAAAACACTCTCATCCACTCATATTTGGTGAAACCATGCAATCCTTCTCATGCAGAAAGCTGCCCAGTGAAAGGACAGCAGTCTAGAATGAATCTTGCTTCATGAGGAATTGACATGTCAGGCACAACCCTATGCTGTCAGGCCAGACCTCAGCTGGTAGCAATTGTCATAAGTTGTCTGACTTCAGTAGAGCTCTGAGCAGTTACACTGGGGAGCAGTTATCCCTGGAGAATTGTGAAAAGTTTTGTTAAAGTCAAGTTAATGAAAATGTAAGTTCAGCACACTGCAAACTGACACACAGGAGAAGGGAAGCATGTTTATCAGCTTGACTTGGCTGCACTGGGAGTGAAAAGCACAGCATTTTCAATCACTGGAGAGTGTGTGCAGCAGATAAGTCTGTACTGTATGGAGAACTGGAGAAAGCGTGTGGAGGATTTTAAATAGGACACAGAAAAACTTAATTTAAAAGAAAAAAATAATTTAAGTTAAAAAATGAGTGGCTGAATCTTTATCATGGTTTACACTGATTTAAAAAGAATTTAAGATATGACAGATGAACAGGACAGCCCAAATTTTGATTTATAGTATGGGAATTACCTATGGGAAGGTGCATCTGCCCTTAACCAGGACTAAGCAGTAAGCAGTGCAGGTGATATAAAAAAATGGGGTAAACCCACTCCTCTACCCTTCAGTGGGTCCTGCAGGACAGCTTGTAGTCTGCAAGGTCACACATAACTTACTCAGCTGTTAACTGTCTTTGGCCCCATGCTTTGGTCATAGTGCCGCAACATCAGGATTTTGCTGGTTGTGAAGGCCAGTGCTGGAAGTGTTTGGCCTCGCTTGGCCACTGCTGCTCACCACTGTCCTTTTCTTCTCCCCTTTGCTAGGCTGATGCAACTATTTGTGAGGATAACCTCTAAGCAACAGCATTTTAGCTTTCCGGGAGCAAGCTATAAACTAGCTCTCTGACAGAGACTGTGAAAAAAACCCCCAAATACTGCAATATTTTCTTCTTAACCCTAATTTTCAAGTCCTACAGCCAAAGCCCTACAAACAGATGAATCATCACATCTGATGGGACAGTAACCTAGAGGAGGTGGAAAAGCAAGAAGCAGAATGGAAAAGGGGATGGGACAGCATGAGAATTATTTAGTGTTGCTTTGTTGCCAGGGGAAGCACAGCAAAGACCTGCTGCAGCTTTGGTGCTCAGCCTACGTGCTTCTGTATCAAATGTGAATTTACCAGGCTTTGGAAGGCAAAGATCTCACTGGGGCTGCAGATGGTGGAGAGAAAAATAAAATAAAAGAAAACAGATATAAGTGGAGAAAAGCACCAAACTCCTGTTTATAAAGTTAAGACATGCTGAAGGTTTTCTACTTTTTCTGTTCACAGTCTGCTAGGAGAGAGGCAGCTCTAGATTTGCAGATGTCTTAAAATTGAAATACACTTTCAAATGAATATAATATATATTTCAGGCATGAATTTCAGCTTATACCTAGTTTGATGCTTTCTTATATCTCATTTGAACAAAGATTCTAAAGACCTTCTGAGTGCTCCCCTGTGTAATATTAAAGAAAGCAGAGGAAAAAAACCAAAAAACCCTGGCTAGCTTTTCAAGAAACAAATTCACTTAACTTGTTCCTGATAGAGTCCCCAGTGAGGCAATGCCCAGGAGGTTTCCTAATGTTTCTCATATCTTTAAGGAACACAGTATTCTGGTTTAGTATTCTGGCTTAAAGTGGAAGAAAATCTCCTTGCAAAATTCTCATTTCTGGGAGTGTCTATAGATTTTTTTTTTGACACCATAATCCTATGAAACCATAACAGGCTTCTGTCATCAACTTGTTTCTATCCATTAACAGATTCTTCTCACCCTTATACAGAGATTTATCATCATGTACAAAGTGAACTGTGCTTAATAGAGGAGATTACAGATAAGAGTACAAGAAAAAAGGGGGTAAAACAGGATGAAACATTCAAACCCTTGTAGAATTCCTACTGATGTCAATAGGAGTCTTTCCACAGGTTTAGAGTGTGAGCTATGCCCTTATTTATCTGACATTTTCTCTGAGCCGCAAAATTGCCTGTAGTTACAGATATTTACTAAAATTCTGCCTCCTAAGAACAAGGACCGAATGATGGATTATATAGTTATATTACCAAAAGTAGGTAAGTACTATTTTATGTATATCATCCTAGTGGAAAATAAGATGAATTATTGATAGTTGATACGGTTTGACTACAATGATTTGCTCTTGAGGATAGGTACACATGCAGTTGCTAGAACAACAGAGCTCTCCTACATTAAGTACTCTAAGCTTCTAAAAATAAGTTCCAGCACATTACAATTAATATGTGAGGGCTCACTTCATTCTGTTTAGTGGAATCAAGTCAATATTGCTCATGAGGTGAACAGAAGTTACATGTGACTTATTGTTAACAACCAAAATCCACTGAAGTGGGTCTTTGGATATGACACAGGAATGATTCATTTGGGTAACTAAAAGCGTCCTTCTTCTAAAGGCAAACTAACACAGCTATGGAGCCTGGAAGGTCAGTTGCCCTATTAGAGCACGTAGTGAGTATCTAACAGGACAGCAAGGCCACCTGCTTACCTCACACAGATCACTAAAGCCTTCTGCAGTGAGCCAGGCTGTGCCCCGGGGCAGGGGTATTCCATGGTGCTCCAGCTGCCAGGGATCTGAGAACGTGACCAGCCCAAATGTCACTGCAGTGCATTCATTCAGGCTCAGGCTGTGAGCTGCTTTCAGCTCCTGGAAATTCTGCATCTGGGAGGAGGATGCTAATGCCACAGCATCCTCTGAGTAGGTTTTACCATTCCTGTGACGACTGTGCTATGAAATGCCAGGTGGTGTTCACCTCCCACCCCATCTCTCAGTTCTGCCTACCACTGAAGGGAAAACACTCTCATGGCACAGAATCCTTATGTGGAAGCTAATGCTGTATAAAGCAGCTGGGCTAGTTCTATACAGGCTACTTCCAGCTTCAGTAAGTGCCTGGAGTATATTGCAAAATGGGCAAGCAATTAAATCCCAATATTCTCCACATATTGGTAAGGTTATTCTTTGTAAGTTGAGCCCCAGATTTGCTCCCACTCTCACTGCAATATATCTCAACCACCATTACTTGTTTCCAGGTTAAGCATCTTTCTGCATCTAATCAAGGCAGAGAGAACAGACTCTCTAGACAGCAATCCCTTCCTTTCTTAGGTAGCTAACTGGGAGTGTGAGACAAACATCTCCCACAGAGACCTTTCTCCATGCACTTTCAAAATCACTGGAACACACAAAGAGGTGAGCAGGACAGTTAAAGAGATAATACTTTTTACATAGTTCAGTGTATTGGATTGTTGTTACTATTATTTAATATTTTTTCTTAAGTCATGATTCCAATCCATAAGGAAGGCACTGCCCTCTTGGCTAAGTATTATGCAAACACGTAATAAATTATCATTCTTAAAGCTCTCCTTGTCTGAGAATACAAGTGGTCTAGGGATGTAGAGTATGAATGCCCAATATAAAAATTGCAGCAGCCAAAGAACTGAGTAAGAATTTGCATAAAATAAGAGTAATGGAACAATTCTTAGCTGGTCTGGAGTAGGGATTAGCATAGCACTTGTTATAAAGTGGTATGGTTCTGTACAAATCAGGGAAACAGAGGCTGGGTTCTCTAAGAGATAGAAATGAGTCAGAAAGTTTCTATCCATTAAAAAAAAAATCAAAAACCTGTAACTTCTGAATAAAAAATTTTGTTTCAGAGGTGAAATGAGTTCCATAACCTCTTTCAGCTGTATGCAAGAATCAGCAGTTCTTGAAGCTTGTTTTTCCTAAATGAGTATATTCCTTGATTCTCTGTCTTTACAGGAACAGGAAGGAAGGCAGGAAGACCATAATATCATAGTATATCTCTCTTTCTCTCTCTCCCCATCCTTAAAGACTATCAAAACTTGAGTGGACAAAACTCTAAGTAACCTGATCTAACTTTGAAATTAACGCTGCTTTGGATAGGAGTTTGGAATAATCTCCAGAGATCTCTTCCAGCTTTGTTTTCATGGTTTCTATGGTCTATGAAGAATTTTTCAATGAACTTTATCTGGAAATTCACTAAGGGCCTTAATCAAACCCACAGGATAGGATACCAACACAACCCCCCTCAAGTAAATACCCTTATGTCAGGAAATTAAGCAAGTACCTTTCAACTGCAGAAGCTACAGTTCAAGGTGTGGATTGAAACCAATTGCCTAGATGAGAAAATGAACCTTCCAGTACCACTTTCCAAATGGGATATGTCACTGAAACAATAAACTTTGGCACTAGCCTAAAACAGGGAAAGAAAATTTAGTTAGAGCTGGCCAAATTTTGCTGCTACTGCACAAAGTATTGTGGAATCATGGAAAACAAGTTTTTGGCATTTATGGCTGCTTTGCAACAACAAGCCGAAACCAACAACTTGTTTGATACATCTACTCCAAAAACCTGAAGAGACAATTTGTAGTTTCAGTAAAGATTAAATAACTGCCTCCTGAGCCTTAGCCACACTTTATACTAAGCACAGCACAACTCTGCAGTTTTCAGTGCAGCAGCATTATGTTAAACTAGGGATTGACACACCTTAAAGGTTAACACAGGCCAGGGGTTAACACAGAGGTCGGTCAGCCAGGAACCAGAGGTGGTTTTCCAGCATAGGACACAGCAAAACATCTTCCAGATATGGTTTTAAGGGGTTAATCAACCTAACCTCTGCAAAGTTTCTGCCAGGTGTCTTTCTGCAGCCTGCTGAATCACCACAGTGTGTGTGCAGTGTGTACTGTCCATTCAGACTGGCACCATCTCAGCCAGACAGCGCAGATGCCGAGCACTGCCCATCAGCTCTGTGCTAGGAAGATGAAGAGATGAGGCTACAGAAAAGTTACTGTTAAATGTAGTTGAAACAATTTCACTTCATTCTAAATGTCAGCCTGAAATTTTCCGGAGTTTTAATCTGCCAAGTGTATGCAGGCTGGTGATTTCAGCTGAATGATTCCCAAGCTTTATTGTTCCAATCTTATTTTAAAGCATGTACCTTGTTGGTACAGGCCAAGAACACCCACATGGATGAGGTGGGTGGGTGCTTCTCTTTTGCTAGCTGAAAACTGACAAATAGGTTTTATTTCCTTTGATGCTCTACTTGTATTATTGTAAATCCCACTCAGCTTTGGAAAAGAAAAAGAGACATAGTGCAATTATACTTTCTTCTAAAAGAGTAGGGGATTTGCTAGGGAATTTTGTACAACTGTGGGAGGCCAAATACTTCAAAATATTCTCTGTGAGGCTGATAGAGTGTTATACTGGAAAGGTAGCCATAAAAATGCTCTGAAGAAAAGGAGAGGAAATTAAAGGAGCTGAAACGTCACCTGGCAAACCTGAAATGATTCTGGAAACAAATGCTGACACTTGAGAACACAGATCCTTTGGGAGTGAAACTCCAAGCTCTATGGCATTTTACAGGAGGCCATGGAAATTAGCTTGAGTACCCATACCTGGGTCTTGAATGAGAGATCTTCTTACCTCTTCCATACAATGAGAGAATTATTTATTTTATATATCATTCTTGGCAAGTTCAGGAAGGAAGAAATCCCAACACATATGGAAAGGCAATTTCTCTCCACAGTGGACAGCTGCTGTTTGCCCTGTTTTCTTCTAGGTGGACATAATCACGTTAGGCAGCGTAACTTTAAATAGAAGCTCCAGGGTACCCTGGGAGGGTGGAGTACCCTTCTGGGGGATCTGTAAATCTGTGTGGTGACATCCCATGGCTATGTTTCTTTCTCAGCATCACTGCCTACTTTTCAAGAATCTATTGCTCCTTGGGGGCCTCACTGCTGGTTGGAAGGTACAGATACTTTAGGGAAGAATTGCTCCCCTTCTGAATTTTGCTGTGTATATGTATCTAAAAACACAAATTAAGCTTGAAGCTGAATTTTTTTCCTTACATCACCGCAGAGATTTTCCAGAACCAAAGTACAAGGTTTGAAAACAAAAAAAAAAGGCCAACAGAGAGCTGTGTGAGTCAGAGAACTGGCAGCATGATGTGAGGCTGTTCAGTTCCAACCCAGAGGGACAGACCAAATTGAGTACCTGAAGGTCACCTCTATCTGCTAGCTCTCAGCTGACCTGTGTGAAATGAATCTTTGTTCTCAGCCATGGGGCAAGTGAATGGAGGGCCATCCAGAAACAACTCACTGTTCCTGAGCATAGCACTGTCTGCATGAGGCATCTTGGTGTCCATTTTTTTACAGGCTCAGCTTCCCAGTACAATTTGTCTGTCAGATTCTCCATCCAAACCAACAGCAGAACTATGGCAACCTTCAGGAAGGGATATTCAAGTTTGGATCCAGCCCTGCTGGCTCTGGGATAAACAGTTAAACAATTTGTAAATTACTGTCACTAAATTGTTCAGTTACTCTTTCTCCATTACTTCCCATTCCACCTCCTTAATTTATGCTCACTATTGTTACTTGTTACAGCAGGAAGTACGACATCCTGGCACACAGCTGCTGTCTCTCTTAGCTGGAACAGAGTCTGCTGCTTCTCCCAGTTCCTTGAATGTTTTTATAGACTGCCCCAGCCTTTGATGGAGTACAGCAGGCTCCCATTGCTAGCGCAGACACATGCTGTTGATAAGCTGTGCCAGCACTGAATAAAACATCTCCTCTTCCTTTAAATACTCCACAGTAACTGTGAGCAATGGCCTGAAATTCATTTTAATATGGATAGAAAATTTTGCCTTATATTTTTTATGGGACTGGATTTCTTTCTGTTATCAACGAAATTAATGTATCCATTAACACTTAAACTAACAACATGAAAGCTGCAGTTCTCTTCATGCATTAACTTACACTACCCTGAAATAATCAGCCCTGATACTGTGATACAGTATCACTTGGTTTGTCCTTTATCTTTCTATATTTTAAAGGACAGATGAGAGAATCCTCTTACAGTTTCATTTGTGCTGTGAAATACTGTCCTTTGCAGATAATTTAATGATTTTTCAGTATGAGTAACAATCATCTGCATGATGAAGTAAGGTCTGTGTCTGCTTGTGTATCTGTACTAAGCCTGGCTATATCAGGCTCCATTCTTCAGATGAGTCTTTGAAATGAAAATGAAAACAATGGCAATTCTTATTAGCAGTGATGCAACATGGATTTTTGCCTTTAATTTTGCATTCCCTGAGTAGCCATTCAGGGAAGTGTGAAAGTGATTATGTGATGGAACTGATGAGCAGGGTAAATGCAGTCCTGAAACAATTAAGTGGATTGTTGTTCTGCAATTCCTGTTATGCATTCCCCTTTTAAACAGGGAGATTAAAAAATATTTCATGGAAAGTACTTATTATATGTAACTGAAAATAATTTAATAAAACAGTATTGAAAATTTATTACCTCAGCATGTCCTTATACAAAGTGGGCAAGTGTCACCAACCAGCAATAGAGAAGTGGCATCAGTAAGCTCAGGGACAAATGGCACTTGCCAGTGACTGACAGGAAGGGAGAATTCCATGTGTGTCGCTGTCGAGCGCTAGCCGAGTGCAAGAACCAGACTGGATCGGGGGAGGTGGAATTCTGATTTTATTATTTAATTCTAAAACTTATATAGACTTTTAAAAGTTTCTCCGGATTGGGTCAATTCAAAACCTCCCCCTAGGCCCATAGGCCAGGTAGAACTGTCCATCTTTCCAGAGACAGTTTCAATAACATCCAACCCTTATCTTTATTTATAGAACACAGGGAGAAGAAGAGAAAAATTCCCATGGGAAAGAATCTGTGCTACCACACATGTGGGCTGAACCAGCCTCTTCAAAATACTGACATTAATACAACTTACAGTGAGGTATCCAGGGATCTTCACTTACAGAATACAGCAAGCAGATTTGTACATGGAACAGAATGAACTGGTGAGGTTTTCAAGGAGGGGCTAAGTTTTCTAAAGTTCCTCAGCCTAAATTTCCTACTGCTGTGGGAAATTCTGAGTGCTCTTACACATATAGGAAATTATTCCATACTAAAGACAAGAGAATCAAAAATCCATGGAAAGATTCAGATTTTCTCCTGGTTGCAAGCCCCAAGAAAAGTTCAGATGGAGAAATTCAGATCCAGGTGCTACTGTGCTTCTTAAAGCAACCTTCACACCATTTCTCACTTTTGCTTCTGTGGCTTGCAGGAGCCATCCAAGAAAAGTGATTTTTCATGATACCCAAATTCAGAGAGAGAGAATTCTCAGATGAGAATGACTAAACCTCATTTGTGTACACTTAAAATAAAAGCAAGTTAATGTTAAAACACCTCTAAGAACCTATTCTCCTTTTAAATTAAGGATTAAAATTAAGGATAAAATTAGTCCATTATAAAACTGAAAAATACGCATAATCTTTTAAATTTGATTTATAAAGAGATTTATGAAGTTAAATAACAGATTTTGGGCTATGTAAAGTATAAAACAAGAGAAACACTAGAAATAAGATATGTACATCCCTAGAAGCTACTGATCCTAGCTCACCTTGCCTTGCATTTCGAGTTACCACCTAAGCTTGTGGAAAACGAGTTTACCTACTTCTTCTTTGAGTGGGGTATCATTCTGTGCTTCTTTTGCAAAGTTGACAAGTCACCACATCATCTGTTAATGGCAAATTGGACTGAAAGTATTTATCACAGGAATGTTTTCCATTAGCCCATCCTCCAGGAGACAAATACAATTACAGATACTGAACATCACTACTGGGAGGTCAATGCAATTTAGCAAGAATAAAAAGAAATCCTCAATGCTCTGGTAGGGAAATGGACACCCTGTCTTGCCAGCTGCTTCCCTGTACCTGTGAGCAGATGTGATTTGTCCTGTTAGGGCCAACTTTATCTGACACACTTCCTGATCAGCTAGATCAGGAATTAATTTGTAAACCTGGAATAAGGCTGGCCAAGTTTTTTCCAATGGGTAGCTTAGTGCTTCCAGGATCTGGGATTTATACGGACTCTTCACACATCACCAGGTCCTCTGTGCCCAACAAAAGTGTGCACTGTTGATTATCTGTGTAATTTTGCCCCTTATAGGCTGGAAACAGAACCAATATTGTTGTTGAAGCTGTATGTATGATTTCAGTTACCATGAATAAGGTGGTAATTTATCCATCATGATACTTTAACAAGCATACATTTGATGGATGATATGACTTATTATACACATTATAAACTCCTAATGATATTTCACACATCTTCTGTCTGGGATTCTGTGGCAATCTACCTCATAGCTATGATTAGAAAATGTTGCATCAGGAAGAGCCCTGGAAATACAATTTATCATGAGCAGATCAACAATCTCTTAAAAATTTTCACGAAAAGGGATTCGACTTGCATAGTTTCTCTTTTTGTTAAGCATTTTGATGTGATTGTGAAACTGGCAATGTACTAAAGACTGAAATTCTGTGATGACTCATTGCTGCTACAAAGATTAAAAGAGAACAGAAAATAGAATAATTCTTATAACACTTTCATAACAGTCTTTTAGCTGTGATACGAACAGAGTTTGAACAAAATTCTCATGATACAAATTGTAATGAACATCTGCAGCTATTACAAAATTGGCCTATTTCCGCATCTCTGAGTGGTTTCTCTGTTTTTTCTCAACAGGCAGTGACAAATTAACCTTCTAAAATTGTAGTCTTTTAGAACTACCTGCATTTTCTTTGCTAACTTGAGAAATTAGCAGCTGTATATGACTTGTTGATTGTATCACTAACATTTTAGTACAATAATTGGCATGGCAGTTGGAGAAAGCAGAACTGTGCAGTGTGAAGCTCTACAGATATCAATCACAAGTAGCAATCCCAGCTTTCTCAATGCTATAAAAACCCCTTCTCATTAGTGTCAGTCTCCTTATTTTTATCACATTTAAATAATTTTGCTATAAGCAAATGAAAACTGCTTTGTATTTAGTAAACTATTATTGCAGACAGCAAGGCAGACAATGAAAGGTTTGCAGATACTACGAAATAGCAGAGCTGAATCTATGCTAGTGAAGAGTTTGTCAGGTGATCATAACAGAGAACAAATGAAGGAGCTGAAAAGGGTGCTGAAAAGTAGTAATTTTGGATATGCATGGATAGTTAGACTTCAGTCTACTGTGGACTCTGTAGGCAACCAAAAGTATCTCAGTAGGGGTTAAACGTGGACATAGATGATAGGATGGGGACTGTGTTGAAAATGCTCTCCTCTGGGAGATGGGAGACTCCCAAACCAAGTCTGGGAAGGGATACTTACTAACCAAGAGAGGATGTTTTCAGAAGATTCTTCACCTCTGCAGTCTAAGCAACAATAAAGTTGCAATTTGGAAATTTAATATAAAAATAGTCGCATATTTAGTGGTTATAGGCAATATAAAAGACTGAAAAAGTCTGGAAAATAGGTATTTCACTACACAGCTACATAATTTAAAAGGGTAATTTCCTAGCACAACATTTGTTTTCCTCCTGTGCCTCAGCATGAATGCTGCATTAAGAGACTCAAATTTTTACCTGCATATGCCTAAGTGGACAGATCAACAAGTCCTGGGGAACTTAACAGAATTCACCTTGGTATAATTTACTCTAAATTTGTTTCAAAACTTAAAAAGACATGTTCGATGTGCTATGTTGAAGAACAAAGTGCAAGAAAATGTGTGTACTGAATCAAGAATTTAATGAAAGAGCCATTTGTTCTTCTGAATTGTACATGAGTGGGTAATTATCTCCAGCAAGCAATTTTTGTCTGCTTGTATACAGAACAATACTGAACACTACAATACTTCTCCATCTCCAGCATCAATTTATGTACATAATAAGACGCAGGAAAACAGTCATTGTGACTGGTTTTTTACAACAACAATTGGCTCATTAACCTTAAGTAGATCTTTCTGACCTAAGTGTGAATGAAAAAAAGGCAAACAACTAGAGTGAGAAGGTATGTGTAGATCCTGCCTGTGCCAGGAAAAACAGAGGGCTCAAGCAATACCTTCCCATAACTCAAGTGCTCTACACACTGCTCTGGAGTGAGACTAGACAGCAAACCAATTTAGAAGCCACCAAATACAGTCTAACTGGATGGGAAAATCCCATGCCAATGGCAGTTTTGTGCCAAGCAAACAGCAAATAGGCAAAAGCATACTGTTTTCCTGATTAACTCTCTACTACAATGTTTCATCAGACTCACAGCTATAATAAAAAATTAGTTGCTCACAGGTTTGATAGCAGCTCAAACTGTTGGCATTGGTCTGTTATTGGGGACATGCAGTGGTGCTGCTATTGACTATTTAAATAGCAATGCAGTGAAAAAATTAGTGGAGTTTATCACTACTGTGGCAGAAAGACAAGAACACTACAGAGGGGCAATAGAAGTCCTTGTTTATAGCAAAATATCCCAAGGTACTGCCTACACCTCATAACAAGCTCTGAGAAATGAGGATTGGACCAAATTCTTAAATCTCCTGCAGATTATGTGAAAAACGTTCTGAAATCTTTGTCTCCTTGTTTCTGATTTGAGCACCTTTCCTGAAAACACAAATATTATGAAAAAATCCCCCCCCCCCAAAAAAAAAATAAAAGAAAATCTGAATTACATCAAAAAGATTTTTGAAGCAGGTGTTAAAAATTGAAGAACCAAGGAAATGCAATGGGGTACAAGTAAGAACCATTTCTTCAGAAATTCCATTATACCAACTGGAAACACAAGCAGTGGAAAATCCTCCTAAGATATGCACATTAGGGAAATGCTTAACAGTTCCCAAAGTTAATAAGAAGTGGCTGTAGTGAGCTAATGCGTAAATGGAAATAATGCATAAGATTATCATTTTTACAGATAAGATTTTTCCTATGCTATTTTTGGATGAATTGGTAAATTGCTTTTCACTATGAGTAATAACTTCTCATGCCATATCATATCACAGATTAATTGTAGCGCAGTTGATTAACTTTTTTCCTCTTTACCAACCAAGCAGTAACTAAAGCTGATGAAACCAAAATAACAACCTGCCTCAAACCTGTCCTCAAGTGTGAAATGGGCTGCCCTCGATACCAGCACTGTTTCATTTAGGAGAAACTTTCAGTAATATGCCTCTACTTCATTGCATTTTTTAAACATCATTTCTCCTGGTTGAGGGATCACTCATTCAACCAAAACACTGTGCTGCCACACCTGGCTGGCATGCACATGTGCCTTGCTCTTACAGCATCAAGAATTCCATACCCAGTCTCCCTTCCTCCTCTGACTCAAGCTATATTAGCATCAAGCCCCAGGGTTATGTGGTGGATGCATTAACTGGCAGTTAGAGCACAAGAAACAGCTTCTACAGAATGCTGTGGAAATGCCCAGCCAGTAACGCTACCAGGGACTCTGAAGAAAGCAATGTTTGAGAAGGAACAGTAAGAGAATTTTGCCATGAAATTTCTTATTTTACTTAGTATATTAGATAGGGTAAAGCTTAGATTTTGCTATGATTTGGACAACATTTGTAAGCACAAGTAAGTCGCACAAATCTTTATATAACCCTTATGGATCTGTGAGGAGGAGGCCTTTTATATATTGTTCATAGTGCTAAGATGATATTCTGTCAATGCAGTGTATATATAAATACACACAGAGCTGGTGAAAATGCTCAGGGTACTTGGCAGTTACTGAAAACATACAAGAACATAAGAAAATAAGCACTATCAGTAGATGAAATTTTCACTAATTTGTTTGTACAAGCCTGTGTATCTCCAGCCAGAATATTTACATGCTGACGCACGGGGCACTGAGAATCATCTACTGCAAAACAGAAGATAAACGGCATCTTTGTGACTGAATCTTAATTTGTTCTGTGATTCAAAGTCATGCACAAAATTATGCTTGCAATTCATTAATTTGAAGGCTGGCAAGTATTATTAAGGAGAAATTTGCATACAAAAGGTGTTGATTTTTAAATACTTATGACAGAAAAAATAATGAGTATACAAATAACAAATCTTGCATGAATATGCACATGGCTTAATGGAGCCACTATTTAATCTTTTCCCCAAATGTATAAACTAAGGAGGCTTACAGGTGGCTCTCAATAGGTTGTGATTTCACCAAAATCAGCAGATTTAAAACTTGTTTTGCAAACCTTGAGATGTTTGGTAGTCAATGTTCAATTATTTCTTAACCAGTTTTTCTAAGAGATACCTATGGAAAGTGTGACTGTGTGGGGTCTGTCAGAGCAGTGTCAGGAATCTTCAAAGCCCTGACAATGATGTTAAAAGAAGACCCAAAGGATGTGGGCAAAGGTTCTCCCAGGCACCTCCATCCAATGTGTGAGTACTTTGACCTCACTGCAGCCAAACCCCGGAATGCAGAGCACAGCCACAGGACATGTCCCTTCTGTACCTACAAAACACTTTATTCGTGCTATACAGGTGAATGAGGCTCCAGAAAAGCTGCACACCAACAGAGGTATGTATGTGCTACATCATTAAGACCAGGCTTAACTTGATGATGTTGCATCATCTGTGGCAATGAAACTCAATACCAAAATGAAAAGAGAAAGGCAGTATGAGGATACATTTCTTTTTAGACTTGTTCTGCTTATTTCCAGGATTTCTTCAGTAACTACCATAAAAAATGGACAATCCTGCACAAAAAAATGACCCCCCCCCTGTACATGACATGTTCTCTAAGTTGCACACACCTAAGCCAACACATCCTGGACTGGTTTCTGTCAACTGCACTGCACTATTTGTGTAGGGAGAACACGCTAGTTTTAGGAGTTCCTATAGTGCAGTTTACATACAGTAGCTGTTTAGAGATCAGCTGGGGTGGTCTGTCAGCCATTTCCAAAAGGCAGATCCCCCCCAGTCAGTCAATAAATAGGGCAACATCACTGTCATGAGATGGTAGGAAAATCCCATGAGACTATTCTAAAAGTAGGAGATTCACTGGGAATTGTTATCATTTGCTTGCAGTGCTCCTACAGATTCTCCAAAAACAAATGGAAAAATACAGTCTCTGGCCTGAAGCATTTTCAATACACAGCTGCACGTGATAGAGCTAAAGAGAGGCTCAGTGAGGACGTTTTAATCCTGACCTTGTACACACATATTCTAGTACATCCTTAGGGATGACTGTATTTTGATGGCCTAGAAAACTTACATAACCATCTCTTACTATTTCCACAAAAGCTGTATCCAGATGATAGGGTCCAAGCTCAATCTCCTTACATTTGTATATTAATTATAAAAGATGTTTATTATGGCTTCTTTTTCAGCAGGCCAGGATTAGAACAACAAAACATTCAGCACATATTATATGACTGTGTTAGCAGGATTTTGACATGATTATGAGGCACTAATTAGGTGTTGGCTTATGTTATTAAACAAAATTGCATGCCAGAGGTATTGATTTGTAAATTACTGTTATAGAAAAAGTATTTAAAATTATATAAATAAATGTGTTAATCAGGTAGAGCTGATAGAAAAAGTATTTTCATCTAAAACACATTAATTACAAGGCCAGGAGTTGGACTCAATGATCCTGGTGGGTGCCTTCCAACTCAGCACATTCTCTGGTTCTGTGATTCTGTGAAGGCTGTGTAACCATGAACAAACTGCAGCTAGAGGCAGAATCCTTTCTGTGAGAGATGCCAATAGGTCAGCACAGCTTTCAGCACAAACGCTACAGTCTTGGACACTGCCAAGAGAAGAGCAGGTGGAATAGGGATGAATTTACCAGAATCCAAGGCTGAATCATGACATGCAGAGTGCCAAGGATATCTGGCACTAGAATAGTTAATATAAGCAAACCTTGTAAGGAATATAAAAATCTCATGCTTTAAGGATTAAGCTGAGGTGCAATTAGCAGAGACCAGGATGAGATCTTCACAGGGATACATTATCCTGTGCCGACAGTAAAAGTTTTAACACATTTCTGTCTGAAGTTCTTTTCACTTTGATGCCAGGCTGCCAACCTGGGTGGTGCCTTCAACTGAACCTCAGTTATTTACATTTCCTCCTTCCTCTGATGCTTGGGTCACACAAAAAAAGCCCAGTTACTCCTGTTTGCTGCACGATAGAGGATGACAGGGGAGCTGAGACGATCTGCGAGGCAGAGAGTTTGCTCTCCTGCTCGTGGAGAAGATTCCCAATTTGGCATGGCCTTAGCTGCTGGCCTAGCTTGGCCAGAGGCCAGGCTACCTCTTGCTGCATTTGCTGAATCAAGCAGAAAAAAAGCTTTTATTACCTGAGATCTCTGATAATTTCTTTCTTCCTTGTGGTTACCAGGAGCCAGAACCCTTGTTCTTTGGGCTGCACTACTGATGCTTGGAGAGACACAGTTAGAGTCTGACCTTTTTACTGATCTATCATTTTCCTCCCCTGTGCTTTTTCAACTGTATCATGTGGAATCTTTTGGTTTTCTGTTAATATTTAAACAATATTTAAGGTATACCAGCCAGGAACAAAATGAGCTGTGCAGCCACTAGTGGAGCAAGGAAAAGAGCACCCACAAGTCACATGGGCTGAAGGGGAACGTCACATGGAAGGGCAAGAACAGAAGACAAATCTCTCTGGGTAGAGGCTTAATCTGTGAACCTGCAGGTTTTGGCGTTGCCCGTATGGGCTGCAGAGCTTCTGAGCCCTTGGGAGGAGAAGGGAAGCAGTCAGCTATTTCAACACAAGGTTTCTAAACTCTTTACAAACCAAGCTTAACACCAGCTGTCCAAAGCAAACCCTGAACACTCACCAAAGCAGCTTGGGGACTTGTGCTCCTGCTCTCCAGGGCTGTGGTTCTTTAATAGCTGAGGGCTGGGCAGAACCCCAGCAAAGGTTACATTGAGTCACAGCAAGTGAGAAGAAGAACTATGATCCTCATTATGCAACTGGGGATGCCACAACAGAAAGACACTAACATCTTTAACCAAAATTAACCATCACCCTCAGGCAGGGACGAATTCATGCTGGTCTTGATTCTCCAAACAGAAATATCTGCTGCCCAAGCCATTTTAGCTTCTTTCTGTCATTCCTACCTTATTAATTTCTTATGAACTATTTTTCAAGGAAGAAAAATTATTTCTAAGTTTTATCAGTGGCAGAGGCATTAAATTCTTGAACAAACTGAACATACAAATCCTCGATTAAAATAGATACACATAGATACAACTTTTCAGCTTGGAACAGGGCTGTTAGCCTGCACTCAAAATGGAAACTTCTGCACAGGCAAACGTACAAGGCCCTGGTTGTTTCTGTATGGTGCTGACTAGTGGGCAGCTGGCAAAATAACTGTCACATTCAGAAGAATATTAGGCTTTCCCTGTGATACAAAAGTAGGACTTCAGATAGTAAAGTGAAAACAATGTTAAAATGTAAACTGAGTCCTATTCAGCACTCTCACTTATCCTAGGCAGCACAGGGAGTTTCACTGGGGTTAGCTGTTCAGGATTCAATAGGTTTATTCATGTAGGTAAGCACCATTTGATGGGAGAGAGGGTTGTGAGTGAGACCATAAAGCAGGACCGCAAACAGTTGATGTCTCAGTTTATTTGAATGCTCAGTGAGTGACCAGATTAGGAAAGAGTATTTTCTAACCATATTGTCTGTTGCAGCTCCATCTCCCAATTCAAATATAAACCACATTTGTTCCTTTTGGGGTTTTGTTGGTTTGGTTTGGTTTGGTTTTTTTTTTTCCCCAAGAAAAGTTAAAGATACAGTGAAGGAAGTCTTTACAGCTGTGTGGGGCCTTCTGGGCAAGTTTCAAAGGGATCACCCTGTTTCCTCTCATGTTTTTTTTCCCTTCAGAATGTATCTCTGTTGATATCACAGCCTGATTCAGTTCTGGCTAAATTATTGTACTTTACAGTATGTTGTACTATTTAGCAAAATTAATTTTTCAGAATTTTCAGAATGAACTAGGTTGGAAAAGACCTTTGAGATCATCAAGTCCAACCTATGACCTAACCTAACACCTCCTCATGAACTAAACCATGGCACTGAGTGTCATGTCCAGTCTTTTCTTAAACATGTCCAGGGATGGTGACTCCACCACCTCCCTGGGCAGACAATTCCATTGCCCAATCACTCTTTCAGTGGAGAATTTTTTTCTGATGTCTAACCTAAACCTCCCCTGTCACAGCTTAAGATTGTGTCCTCTCATTCTGTCAGTGGTTGCCTGGGAGAAGAGACCGACCCCCACCTGACTACAACCACCTTTCATGGAGTTGTAGGGAATGATAAGGTCTCCCCTGAGCCTCCTTTTCTCCATGCTAAACACCCCCAGCTCCCTCAGCTGTTCTTCACAGGGCTTGTGTTCCAAGCCCTTCACCAGCCTTGTTGCCCTCCTCTGGATGTGTTTGAGCATCTCAACATCCTTCCTAAATCGAGGGGTCCAGAACTGGACACAGCACTCAAGGTGCAGCCTGACCAGTGCCGAGTACAGGGGAAGAATGACTTCCCTGGTCCTGCTGGCCACACTATTCCTGATCCAGGCCAGGATGCCATTGGCCTTCTTGGCCACCTGGGCACACTGCTGGCTCATGTTCAGCCAGCTGTCATCCAGTACCCCCTGGTGCCTTTCTGCTGACATGAATAAACACAAAGGCACCACCTTTCTCTAAGGAATTGCAGAGCCGGGTATATTTTGGCATTGTCAGAAAATCTGGGAGAAGATTTTAGGTCTTAATAGGAAATGAGGTGATTCTGATGAACTGAGTTCTAGTGAAGTACCACCTTCTTATCATCAGCACAGTAACCTCTGTGTGGTTCTGAGTGTTGCTCAGTTACAGAAATATATCCCCAAATTCAAACGTCCTGTAAGTTCTGTTCAAAATCAAAACTGTCAAATGATCAAATTTTTGTAATGTGAGTGTTACAGAAAGACAAGGTATAGAAAAGTTCAAACCCTTGAAATGTGTGGCTGTTAACTTGTAAGTTTATCTAGTAACTGAAACATTTCAAAGGTGTTACCAGTATCATAAACTAATCAAAGAGGGGACTGTCAAAAACCAACATCCTTGTGTAGCAACTGTCTTACAATCTAGACATATGAAGTAAATCAATATGGAAATATATATATATTTTTTTAAATCCACTAAATAGAGAAACATTTCCACTTACATCTTTCTATATAAAACCTGCTTTTAGGAACCATTGGTAGTAAGATTAAAATCTTATCCGAGTAACCCCCATCAACCTTGTGTTTATAGGAAGGGTGTGTGTTGATAGGTACTTAAGATGATTATCTTGGGTATTATCTAAGTTCATTCAGTGAGTGCAATGACAGAGCTCAAAAAGTCAGAGCATGTTATTACTTTTTAAGGACACACATTTGGTTTAGGATGATATTCCACTATAGTAGAAAAGACATGATAAAAAAGAAAGCATTGACTCTGGGACATATGCTGCCCTTAATATGTGCACATAGCTTTCACTGACGTCAGTGGGAAGTCTGTAAAAACTGACAGCAAAATGTGCCCCAAAGAGAAAATTAGATAGACAGTTATTTTGAGAAGCCTGAAACACTCAGATGTGGGAATAGTGGCATAAGATAGCATGTGTGCTTGCAAGAAAAGGGGAATCAGAGTTAAAGGGTAAACTCTCTACTCCTGGGGGATCATTTATGGTCTCTAAAGAGGTTAATGTGAGTCCCGCAATCTGTTCTCATATGTAAGTTACTTTAGTCATGCTGAGAAGAAAAGAAGAGTAGAGCAGATGGCCATGACAGATGAAGACAGCAGCCAACACTTCTCTTCAGGCAGAAGGGCCATTTAAACCTAAATGAACTAGTCAGCTGAGTGATGTAGAGTGCTATCAGGTAGAAGATCTGGCCTCATTAGAAGGGGAATACTCTGTAGCAGGCTGTCCTTGGCACGGAGGACTTGGGTGCTGCACTGCACCATGGCCAAGGAGAGCTCAGGCCTTGTTTTAGGCAGAACATGATCTACAAGAGCCTGCAAGAGTCACTTAATGTGGACAGAGAATCCAGCCTCAGCTGAGGTCAAGTCATATGTCTTAAATCTGTATGGCCTGTTCCTCACTACAGCTTTAGCATTTCCATTCTGGTCAGATCCCTGCTCTAGGCCCTTCCTTGAAGACAGACAGGTAAGACCTCCTTTAAAAAACAGGATTAGGAGGTGCTAAGTGTTGCTTGCCATGGAACCTGGCCCTCCAGGTCTACTCTGCTTCAATTCATTCCTCTCTGCCTTGTTTTGTAGCAGGAGCAGGCTATGGCTGACATGTTTTTTTTTCCTTGCTGTGACATTCTATTTTTATTTATTTATTTTTATCTCAGCTACTCTGATAGCATGGAAGAAGACTTGCTTCAGTGAAAGAAGTGTGAGTCCCACACTTAACTCTCTCGTTTGCTCCTGTGCTTTCCAACCTATGCCTCTGAGTTTGAAAGAAAAAACTTCTCTTATCAGGTTTAAGATTATTTCAGGTGAGGGAATATTTTGTTATTTTGTTTTAATTGAAATAACTTGAAGGTTATCATAGAACAAACTTTGGTCTTATTGGAGTGTATTGATTTATCTCACAAGAAGCTTCAGCTAAAAACTAGGTGTTATTGAACACTTGAATTATTTTGTATTTATTGACATCATCTGCTGTGCATTGAAACCTGATCTCTAGAATTTTTTGACTGCATTTTTTTCTTTGTTTTTGTCTTTTGGTCAGATGTAAACAAGATTGATTCATGCATAAGGAAGGACAAAGTATCTTTTATAATGCTCTAATCCCTTGCTAACAATCATTTGGCTAGGACAGAGAATTTTGCATTTAAAAGTAGTTGAGATTTGCTTTTCAGAATAATTACTGTGATTGCCTGAGGCTTCTTTGTTGAAATATCAGAGAGGGGATGGTTTCAGCAGCTTGATGATAAACTGGACAACTTCTGGCATTTTAATTCTGTTCCCAATCAATACTGACAAAGTCTGACCTTGTGCAGAAGTTATAAGTACACAATTGTGATGGAATCACTTCACACATTCATTAAGATCTGATGAACATTATATGTGAATCTCTCAAACCTATTTTTACCATTCCAGGATAAAATTACATGAGCTGAATACAAATAAGAGGAAAGATGAATTTTCTTTGTTGATGTGACTCCATGATTTGTATTACAGAAAACATTTGAGCTACTAGAAAATGCATACTGATATTCCAGGATACAAAAACAAAATTCAAGAAAGCACTATGAGAAATAAATACCCATATAATAAAATGCAGAACTTCAAACTTTCAATAGCTGTGACCAACACAGCTATTCAGAATGCAAAGCTGTTCTATCTCTGTGCTTTAAAAGGTGTGCCCAGCCTGACATACAAAATCAACCAAGCTTGTAGGTCCGATTGTTGCTTGGCTCAAAGGGAAGTTTGGTTATTGATATATTAACCCCCTACTCTGATAATATATTGGTGGTGCCCTGATTCATTAAGAAGTGCATAAACTCTGCTTCCAGTAACCACCAGGTGCCAGAGCCATAATTTAACACTGGTTGGGGCTTCCTAGAAATAGCAAGGTATTCTTAAAGGGTAATCCTGAGTGGAAAAACACAGCATAATAAATCCATACACCAGTCTTGTGTGCCTGCCATGTGGTGCAGGACAGAATGCCCTATCCATGTGGGAGCTCAGCTCCTGTTCAGCGATGGCAATACCAGACTGGAGGGCTCCAGTGATGACTAAGAAGAAAACTGACTGCAATATATCAACCTATGACACCAATGCAATAGAGAAATCAGATGTGTCTGGAGTCTATTGACCATTAAAATACTGCCTGTCAGGGCTGGCTTCACCCTTACTCATCCATTGTGAGGAACATGTAAAACCAGCCCTGAACTAGAGAGGAGCAACTGGGAAGACTGGGGAGACAGTACCAGCACCACTGAAAAGCAGGGACGAGGGCCTGAGTCTCTCACTAACAAAACTGGATGGATCTTGCAGAGCAAAGAGCAGAGGGAGCTGGAGCCAGGTATAGCTCAGCTGAGTGTTCCTGAGCATTCACACCTAGTTTTGATTCTGTCATCCAGTTTAACTGCTAGGAAAGAAGAAATTCCCTGGATTCTCACACATTAGACAGAGGCATAACATTTCCTGGCATGGGCAGGTTCTTTAGTCATTACCAGTCTGGAATTGACTCCCTAGAAAACAGGCTGCTCACCATGGCCTTGTACAGGTCTTTAGCTCCCCAGACTGAGTGTCCTTGTCAGTGCACACAGGACCCAGAGCACTTGTGCATGCAGGCCCCCTCCAGCGGGGCTGAGTGTGTCATATCCCTGTGAAGCAGAGGCTCCAAATGCTGGCATGGCTTCAGGAAAGCACAAGCTGGCTGAAAGCTTGGCATTGCCTTCTCAGACCCTGTTTCATGGATCACGGCAGCTCTAACACTGTTCTGGGAGACATAAAATGCCTCCAGCTCATCTGTACTTTTTTACATTCTCAGAAGATCTGAATATACTTTTCCTCACCTCTTAATCCATGTAATTCTGAAATTTCCTCAATCCACCATTCATGCAATTCTGTTGGGTTTTGTGTCCAGTGTATGCTTAAGAGGAGACAGTGCTTAGGTGTTTTTGACCTCTAGCACAGGAGGACTGAATCTTTATATACTCCCAGGAGCAAACAATGATATATACAGAACCTACAAAGCAGAAAAAGTCAAGAAAAAAATACATGAGGAAAGACACTAGAAAAGATGGGGGAAGTTCACTAATTTTGTAAAATGTCTGCTACTGGTTTTGCACAGTTGACTATTTGTTTCTTTCTCTGTGCTAAATCTTTTGAAGTAATGCAAGGGCCCATCTAAGAGTTGGGCAGCACTGCTGGTCCCCTTTGAAGAGTTTTTGCCTAGTCTCAAGAGATCCTTGAAATTTGAAAACACTGTCCCAAACTCCTGCTAAAGTTAACTTTGGTTTTACTGCAGAAGTATCATGCAACAGTACATCATTGCGCCTTGACAATATTTTAAACTCCTATTAGGTATCCACTGACATTCATCTACACTTCTGTAATTACTTCTCATATGTCTCAGACCATCATGGCCACACCACCATTAATGTGGTATGTAAAAGCAAGGAAAGTGAAACACAGGTCTGAAAACCAGCACAAAAACCTCAGTTTTGGAATAAACAAGATTTTGAAATGTATATATGTCAAATAATGACAGCTGTCAATGTCTTTGAAGATACTTCCTCATGGCTGAAATATGCAAAATTATTAAACAAATTTCAAATATTCTTATAATATACATCACTTAATTCATGTTCACTATGTATTCAAATTACCTTATTTTCTAGACTGATAAATGAGAACTAAAGATTAAATGAATAATTTGCAAAATCAAATTCACTTCTAATTGGTTTCTGTCAAGCATGACACCTCTCAAACAAAGGTAAAAATGACCCAATGACAAGAATAAAGTTACCTTGTGATACTTCCCCATTCAAATAAACCTTAACTATTTCAAGAGTTAATTATAGGAAAAGTTAGCTTTCATTTTCCAGTGCCCAGGTGTCAGCTATTTTTCTTATCTGGGTTATATTCACACATTTGACTCTTACTTGATGTTGTTATCATGCCAAGAATGCATTTACTAGGAAAGGATAATAGAGACTTCATTACTTTAATGTTTCTCAAGTTGTTAAATGACAAATTGTAATAGTTATGACTTATTTTGTGACTACTGGTGACTTTTTATCCATACACTTAACCTTCAGCCAATTTCCAGACAGTGGAAGCCAACAGGAATTCTGAGTGTAAAACCGCCAGGGACAGTGTCCGCTTATTTAAAGAGAGAGCTGTATCTATGTTGTGTGTGTTTCAGTGGGAGTGAAGGATTCTTGAAGCATAAATATTTGCCTATCATTTATTTTTAATTCCCCCAATCTTTTTTTCCCCCCTAGAAAATCCCCAAGCTCAGAAGAACCTTTGTATATTCATGTCCAGTTTATGCTTGCTTTCCATAAATAAATGCATTAGTTATTATATTGGCACGAAAAGGAAGCAGCCACGAAACACAGGTGAATCAATAAGTAGCCATAAGAAGCAAAATTTGAATTCATAAGGGCTGAAGATCACATCAGAAGTCCTGCTCATCCACTTAAAGACCACGTGACTAATCCAAACAAAATTACATCTCTCTCCTATTCATAGGCAAGTACTAGGCTGCAAACAGGTCACAAACGATCTGAAAACCAAGAACCATTGGTAAAGCAATTTGGCAAACAGTTACAAGTAATACACATATTTAGAGAAGTCCAGACAAACTCCATTGACAAAGAAAAAATGTAGCCTGAGTTCATCGGATAAATTATTAGAACAAGGAAAATAATCTATCACAATTAGTTCCACTAGAGCACCTCTCAGTGATTAGAAATAAATAACTTTCTCATAAACATACACTCAGCAGATATCTAAATATTTTACTGATTAAAATGTACGTTTTGCATTTTATGTCATTGGAGATTTGTTCTACTTAGTCATATGGTGAATCATTAGGAATGTTCACAGGGCACTGAAGTGGAACAAGGTGAGTAATTGCACAGTGGAGCAGAGGGACCCGGCTGCTGTAAGGGCTGGGGGTGTGCAGGGAGCTCAGCTCAGGCCTTTGCTCGCACCTATTTCTGCCACACAAGTTTGTACCTTGCACAACACACCTGCAGTCACTAAGGAAAGATCCATTT
This sequence comes from Aleadryas rufinucha, assembly GCA_013397815.1. NCBI lineage: Eukaryota > Metazoa > Chordata > Aves > Passeriformes > Aleadryas > Aleadryas rufinucha. The sequence goes on along the minus strand of VZTH01002398.1, from coordinate 253,449 downwards.
TGCTGATTACAATAAAGGAATAAAATATCAGCCCAGCACAGCACTGTGGCTTTTGTTAAGGGGAAGTGGCTATTGATCTGTTAATTGCAGCTCTCATCACTGAGGGTGACTCGTTTCCTTCCACTGCATTGTAAACAAGAGAAGGACACAATTGCTTCTCTCGAGCTGGAAGAAATGAAATTGAGCTATCAAGATAGACTTCTCATTAGGATTATTTTTTCCTTTTTTTGCAAGCCAAGTGCAAATTTCTACTTGAACACTAAGCAGATTTTGCTTTTATATCACATTAAAATTGAGCTATCTGTGCACTTGCAGTGTCAGAATTTGCAGTCCTTCAGAAATCACTCAGTATGATGGAGATCTGAGCCTGTGTGTTAAAATAAATCAGTGTCCTCACTCTGCATTTGTCCTTAGTGATGTCTTCATGGTCCCACTAAATTTACTTTAAAAGAAAATTGGGAAGGAGGCAGCATGACAGCAACACAGGAGCAGATCAGAGGGGAAATTTAGAGAAGAGAATTTTTAAAAAAGGGATGATAGGAGCTAAACTGAACTTTTAGGAAACCATGATCAGCTCAGTGGAGTTTAATCATTGCCTCTTTGTGAAAGAAAGGGCTTCAAAATAATTGGAATATGCAAACAATAGTGGGTTTTTCCCTAGGAAAGGAAAAAGGCAGGGTTTTTTTTTCTTCAAAAGCAGAACTGTTTCATTCAATGCAAAATAAAATGCATCACTTTGCTTTTGTTTTCCTTAGCTCTTCCACAGTGTTTATCACTTCTCTAAAGATAAAATAATTAATGTCTAGGCTCTCAAATCACTTGGAGAAACTGAAAGAAGGCAAGGAAGGAGCAGCATTTTTCTTTCAGTAAATGTAATATTGCCTTTCCTTTGCAATAAGTCCAGTGCTGTGCCTCTCAAACAAACAGCTCCAGAGAAGATGTTTTTCCAGGCCCTTCTCCACACTCTATTGCTCTTGGTACCATTGAGCAAGTAAGGGATGATGGCTGAACATCTCCCCTCCTGTTGCGCTTGGATGCCACCTACGAGTTACCAGTGTGTGCTCATGTCCAAAGACACAGCCATTGCCACAAATACCAGACAGGCACTTGCCACATCCTCACCTAAAAAGTACTGCCTTAATAAGACTTTTGAATGAAAGGTTACCCGGTTGAAACAGCCGTTTTTTTTTTCTCTCCAGCTTAGAGTAGGAATCAGAATTTTAACCTTGGAACTGCACCTGTTCCAGAGGGACAAGGACAGATTCCCATAGACCCCCAATACTTGGGGAGGGGACACTCCCTGTGTGTGCTGGCGTCAAGGCCCATGGGACTGATTGCAATTAATGCTGCCCTTAAAATGTCATTAATCTCCTCACTCCTCTCATGCATCACACATACATGGAAGGGACCTCTTATGTTCCAGCTTTGCTCCCCACATTACATTCAAACACAATAAAGGCTGGTTTTAGCTCAAAAGCATTATGAAGGTTCACTGAATGATGACTTTACTGGAAATGGAAAGTAAACTTTTGGCCATAAAACAGTGAAATTCAGAAGCAATTAGTGCTTACTCTTCCCATCAGCATTTTGTGCATTGTTGCTGCTGCAGTGAATAGGTACAGGAAGAGCTTCGGGAATCCCATATGGCAGGCCATCTCCTCCAGGCCTTCAGGCTGATCTTTGCAGCTGCTCAGGCTTATGTTGGACAAGCCTGTCATTTCACACACCCAAGACACAAACTTTTTACCCCCCAAAGGTGACCTGAAAGTAAAAACAGAAAAAATGGCTTTGTGCCCATATTTTCCTGTTCATCATAACTGAAAAGAACATGTGGGATCTGCACTCTTTTTATTGCTGTCAGTTTGTTTGCAGGCTGAGAAGGAAGGTTTTCTCTACCTGCAGCAGTATGGGAGTCTGCAGAGATACCCAGAGAAATTAGAGAAATGCAGGAAGTACAAGTATTTGCTTGTACAAGCACAGGATTCAGGGATTTGTTATTTCAAGAAATGCAAATGATTGTGAATTAAGACTTTGAGAATAGTTGTCTATTGAACAAAAATAGATAGAGGCAAAACTGTCATGGCCCAGAAGCAGCACTTCTTTTATTTTTTTAATTTCCTGCCTTGCCAAGATTTCTAAATACAGCACAAACAACAAATAAAATATTTACATTTTTAAAAATCATATTGGAATAGTCAAAATTGGTATTTTTTAGAAGGAAGAAGCAGCATTTCCTGCTATAACACAGACAATTATAAAAGATTGGGCAGCAAGGATAAGAATAAATAGAAGATAGATTTTCTAAACTATTCTTCAGAAGCTCATAGTACCTGATTAAGGGCCATTTCAAATGAAAGAAAACTTGCAAGTTTCTGGAAGAATTATCTGCTGTTCTCTGTGGTACCCAGAAAGACAAAGCACTGTGCAATCCTACCTTCCAGCTAACAGCAATTCCATGAACTCTAGAACTTGGCAGACTCAGCTGACATGTGCCTGTCCCACTTTTTCCCTGCATTCTGAGTAATTCCCCCTTGCATCCCCCTCTCTCTCTTTCTCCTTCTCACAGCATTTCTCCTAGGTTTGCCCTTATGGCAGAGGTTAAAGAACAGCAAAGCCAGCCTATGAAATAGAACAGCTACAGCTGGGATATTCAAATGCATCTACATGTTACTGTGTGCCTGCTGGGTTTATGAAATTCTGTTGCAAAAAAAATATTGATCTGAGCTCTGATATAACCTAAGGCATTTATTTATTAATGCCAGAGGATGCAATTTTATTAAGTGTAAGTATTTCGCACCCAAGGATTTTCATGGAGGAGGGCACAGAAGATATCTTATAGCACTGGATGAGTTCTATTAAAACTGACAATACATTACGTTTTAAGGAGACACTGTTAATTGCAATAATGCATCTGCTGTACCTGCGAATGCTGCAACTGATTCTCTAGCAGGTCATCTGCCTTGGGAGAATCCAAGACAGCGCTTTGGTACTGCAATGAATCATAGCAAATACTGCTTCTCCCACAGCAGCATGGAGCAGGCAGCATTGCCTTTCAGAGGCTTAGTGTTCCTTGCTGAATAGGGGAATAAAGGATGCTATATGCCATAAGCTTAAATGCTCATTGCAAGCGGAATTCAGAATGCGTTTGAGAACATAAGTACCAACCGCTCCTGAGAGGAACTAAGGGCTGGACCAACAAAGCTAGAGGCTTCATTGGTGGTGGAAGAAATGCCACTCAGATACTGACAGCAGAGAAAAACAGGCAGAAATTTGGTCTGCAATAGTGAGAGTGCATTAGGACATGAACAGAGTTGTAGTGTAGCCCTCCTCCTGCAGGGCTCCTCCCTGAAGAAAATATTGGAAATGCCAGTGCCAAAGGAGACGAAGACCATTAATTCCTTCAGAAGGAACAGGTTGGGCCTCCCTGGTATCCAGCTTAGAGCAGCAACCCTACAGTTGTCGCCTTCCTGAGCACAGGTGGAACGTTGTGCCAGCTCTCCAACTGGGGACAAAAAGGCCACCTTCTCTCCCTACTTCTCCATGCATCCTGGGTGGGATTCAGCATATGGATACAAGGCTGGTCCTGGTCCCCAGCCACTGCTTTGCACGGCTCCAGCTTGGCAATCTTTGTAGTGAAGAAATCTGAAGGGATGGCAACTCCATCACTCCTGCTAGGGGAAACGTGTATTCTGTAACTGAGAGAGGCTAGACGTGTGGCTGGTTTAGAAGTATTTTCAAATGGTTGTCTGAATGGGTTCCTTGCTTTCAGGATAGCATTCTGTTCTCAGTTTGGACTAAAGAGATTTCACAGGCTGCGAATGATAGGACAAAGTGTCATTTGTTTTCTCTACAGACATAACTGCTTCCTACTCAGCCTTTGCCTCAGAGGTATAATCATAGAAAGACAGAGAACTTGAGCCTCTGTACAGCTGCAGATTGACAATGTTGAAACATAGTCTTGGCCCTTTCAAATGACATCTGTCTAATGAGAGCAAGGTCTTTTATTCCCCTCACAAGAATTCAATATATTTTGTTGTGTAAGAGAGTAGAAATATAAAAAATGTGCAGTACTTAATTCAGGGATAGTGGACATGACAGAAGAAATAGTAAGATAAATATGGGGCTCCTATCTACCTTTTACTAAAACAAGAATAAGGGAACAAGCAAGTGAAGTTGAAGTGCAATAAAGTTCAAAGTTAATAAATACCTTTTTTCCACATAATGTATAATTAACCTGTCAAGTCGGAACTGCGATAGGTCACTGAGACCAAGCACTTCGTATTCACAAAAGTATTCACAAAAAGATTAGACAAATGTGGCCCAGTTCTTTTCCCCATCTAAGGTGAATTTACACACTGAGGGTGACACTGTGGCTCCCTGATTTACAGATGTCAGGCTCCAAAGCAAGTTAGAAATGTGCCTGAACAGGGGTAAGTTAAATCAATAGTGCACTGTCTCTGATTGCTGCCACAAACTGCTTCAGGCCAGGAAGAAATTTCTACAGCAAACCTTTCAGTGAGTACTGGAAGAAAGCTCTGTAAAATGTCCTTCCAGCACTGAAATATTCCAAAGATCAGGATTCTCTGTCTTGGCAGCTGGGTGATATCCCAAATGTCACTTCAGCTCCCCATCCTCTATTTTTCCCATCTCTAAGTAGAGGTGCCCTGAGATTTACTTGTGAAACGTGGTAGGTGTTGTTGCTGTGTCTCCCAAGACAGGACATGGTGCTGACCCCTTTCAGAAATGATATATGGTGAAAACCGCTCATCTCTCTGAACATGGAAATCTCTGTGGACCTGTGAAAAACAAGTTGTAAGCCATAATTTTGTAAGTCATATGGTTTGCACTTTTGTGTGCTTTTTCAATTTCCTTTTTATCCATCCAAACCGCCAAAAATTAATTTTCATGTAATGCCTCTAAATTCAAGTACATTACTAGTCAGGGGTTCAGGATTCAGTTTCAAGTTATGAGCTAACAGACACAGCTACAAAGTCCTCACAGAATTAAACATCACATTAAGAAAACCCACACACAATTGAGTTGAGAGGCCAAAAATCTCATTGCACTTTAATATCAATCAAATAATTAATTGTAGCAATGCACCAAGTCTTTTTTAATGACATGTAGAAATAACTTATGCCCTTGAAAAGTGTCTGAAGCAGAACTTAAATAGATCAATTATTTCAGTGATTCATCTCTGAGATGTTTTTTTTTGGTAAGGCTAAACACATTTCTATGTTATGATATCAGATGATTAAAGAAGGTCTTCTGAGCTAGTCTAAATTAGGCTAAGAAAAAGAAAAGGGAATTACTTTTCATGATCTGTCTTAGATTTATCTGTTCTTTGTTAAATATTTCTTGAAACTAGAGTCTGTCAATGAAGAAAACTACTCACCGATAAATTTAACATGATCTTTTGCTATCTGTGTTTCCACAAGGAGTTTAGCATCCTTTTAAGGGGAAATGCAGTTCTTCAAGGGTATGAAAAAAGTGCCTCATATACCTATACTGGCATGGGCTTCTGAAGCAAAGTGACAGATGGGCTAGGACTAGCTTCTTACTGGTTTACAAGGACAAAGATGAGTCCCTCTCCCACTCACCCTTTATTTTCTCTATATTTTTCAATTTACTTTCTGTTGTCACTGTAACCAGTTCAACAGGTAATGCATAAACCCCCAATGAACTGAAGCAATGTTCAAGTTTTGTCATGTTTTGTACTGTATGAATCTATTTTATTTGTCTTTCAAGGTCCATGAGTTTAATGGTCACTGGTCTTTTTAAATTTTTCCCCATAAGATCAGCTGTGCTACATTACAGTTTTTACAGCCAGTAGCCCTCACAGCAAATATTGTTTTGTGTGAGTACATCAGGATGTAGGACAGCAGAGAGCACACAATGGGGAAAAGCCTCTATGATAGTGTGGTGGCCAGTGATGTACAAGAACTGTTCTCAATAAGAGGGAATGTGGTGAGTGCACAAGTCACTATCCTCATCTTGGAGTTCCCACAGACAATTATATCTGTTGCACAATCAATCTACATACCTAAATTAAAAAGTTGGATGCACGAAATAAGATACTCAGGTATACAATACAGAGTGTGAAATTCTGCATTCATCTTGCCTCAGTTTCAGCAGGTTATTAAAAGGCCACCTCCTTACCTACCTTAGTGACCATGCCAACTTCCTGTAGCTTTCCCATCTCTGGAGCATATTTAGAGGAACTGTGACAAGGCTTGACTCCTTGCCAATGCCAAGACAGGCAGTGATGGGAGAGGACAAATACTCTGTGCTCACACTCCCAGTGTAATAAATTGGACACTACCCACTGATGATTCAGCACAAAACCCGCTATTACACTAAATCTTGCAGTCTCGTGACAGACAAATAACATTGAGCCTAATCTAAAGTCAATGAAATTATTTCAGCTGACTTACTGGGCCAGTCTACTGGCCACACAGTGTTTAGCAGAAGGAACAGCTTTTGGTTTCTGTATTGGCAGTGTATTGCAGTAAACTAGCAAAATTAAGTATTGTCTTCCCAGTTTAATTATTAAGATTGTGTTCACTATTTTATACAAGCACATAGATCTGTGACTTTTATCACATAGAGAAGTAGAACTGAGTTGAACAGTAAAAACACGTGACTAAGCAATAGAAAACAAAATGTCTCCAATTTTAAAAATAACCAAAGTTACAGAGGCCTTGTTTTTTAAATACAGCACAACACATCTGAGACCTGATGGCAGAAGGCAACACACACTGAAGAGATTCAAGACTTGCAAAACCACATATTACATTCAATACATTTTCTCATGGTTTAAAAGGAAGAGAAATTTTACTTCTATCAGATGCTCTTCAATTTTATGACAAATACAACTAATGCCCTGAAGATAAAGGAGAGCACAGCAGAGAAATATGCTCAACCTAGACGGCTTAGCACAGAAAAAAAGACAAAAGAGCTGTAAAATTTCACTCCATATAGAATAATCCAAAACAGGTTTGAGACAAAAATAGGTCATAATTAAGAATGTGAAGTGAAAGAATATAAAGAAATGATACATTAGCATATTACATCTCCGGAATGTTGCACAGCCACTATTAACCCTTCTAACACCTTTGTGGTGTTATTCCAACTAGGACAAAAGTGACTGTGCTGTGTCTACTGGACTTCCTGCATGGTTGAACAGCTGAAACACTTCATTGTTTCTCAAGTGCTTTTATATTGCTGATTTATGAAACAGCAATATATTCCTGTTATTCCAGATATAAGAACAGGGACAAAGAAGCATTACTGAAGATAACCAAGGGAACCTGAGTTACAGTCACAGTAAGGTCTGAGCTATCTTCCACCGTTCACGTTCATCATACTCTGAGGCAACTGCATTAACAGTGACCATTTAAAGCTCACTAGAGCATATATAAACAGAGGGAGCTCCAGTATTCCTTAAGGTGGGCCACAGATCCTACAGAAATTCTGCTGAAAGGGGGGTTTTCAACTGCTATGAAAAAGTGTTTGTGCAGAAAGACAGGTTTTCTAGGTAGAGATTTTAGCCCCCCTAAGCTGGAAGACAGAGAAGGGGAAGGGACTTCATTGTTCTCCACAACTCCCTGAAAGGAGGTTGTATTGAGGTGGGCGGTCTCTTCTCCCAAGAAAGGCGTGGACAAGAGGAAATGGCCTCAAGCTGTGGCAGGGGAGGTTTAGATTGGACGTTAGAAAAAATTCCTTCACTGAAAGGTTGATCAAGCATTGGAAAAGGCTGGCCAAGGAAGTGGTGGAATCATCATTCCTGCAGGGATTTAAAAAATGTGGAGGTGTGGTGCTTAGGGATGTGGTTCAGTGGTGGGTTTGTCAGGGCTGGGTTAACTGTTGAACTTGAAAATCTTAAAGGCATTTTCCAATCTAAATAATTCTATGACTTGTGTTGAGTATCCTCTTGTTAGAATATGTTTCAATGTGTTTATACCTCCAATGACAACAGAACACTTTCCTTTCTACCTACATGGTAAACATCATACCATAATGCCTGTCACTGGATTTTCTGTTTGTTTCATATCACATCTCTATTAGATAACAAACTTGCTTTGAAAGAAGATACATCTTTCAGTGACTTGTGAATTGACTGTTTTCACACTATTTTCTGTAAATAACATTAATGCCCATGCTGGATGTCAGAATACTGCTTCATGTAGGGGCACCTTATTAGTTTGGAAGTGAGTTTAGGAGATTAAGTAATAATTTGCCCTGCCTGGGCTAAATAATCACACCTAAAAAGTACAATTTGACTTATATTTAAGTCACTCTCCTAGCAGAGCTGTCATTTGACATGGACAGGTTGGCTGGTCTGTTTCCACAACACTTCTAGGTGATAGAAATGGAGCCAGAGCAGAAGGATGCCAGGACATTATCTGGCCCTGTAGAAAATCTGGCTGTAGTTTTTAGCTTTTGAATACATAATCACCTATGTGAAGTGTTTCACAACTGAGATTTAAAAGAACAAATTGAATTTTTCTGCTCTATTCCATTCTGCACTGAACTTTATCTCTGTGTTTTCCTTTTAAATGATTAGTTACTGCCACACATAACAGGTAGGCTGAAATCCTTTTTCATCCCTGCTTAGTGTCTCCCTACAAGGCTTACTTCCAAAATGATTGAAGACAAGAGTTCAGAAACAACAGACACTGGCAGCCTGCCAGTCACATGCACCCACACAGATGCAAAGTTAAAAATATATCAATTCCTGCCTCATACAAGTGGGTGCACAGGATAGAGAGGGCTGAGGGAACAGATTGAGAGGGAGAAGTGTCTATTCACAAAGGCCAGTACACATGTATCTGTCAAGCAAAAGGCCATGAGGAAAGAATGGGAGCTTCTGGTACTTCTGTGCTGTGGGTAGGATGCCTTAGTCAAAACCTTTATTTTCTGGGATTATTTATGCTTAGAAATTTGTACCTGTACTGGGAATCTCATCCATCCTTCTTTCTTTGTATTAAGGTCACAGAAAACTGCCAAAGAATAGTAGGGGCCCAGTACTGAGGGTATGACATAAACCCTCAGTACTGAGGGTATGACATAAACCCTCAGTACCAACCCTCAGTGTTGGTAGGAATATCTGGTTTCACCTGATCTTCTTGACAAGGGGATCAATGTGACAGACTTGTTTTCTGTGATCACCTGTACCTCTGCTGGGCCTAAATGAATGGATTTTTGACTCTTCTTTCACTGGGACTGAGCTGTACCTCAAAGGTGGAACATTCCTCCTACAGAGCTCAAGCTGGATTCAAGTCCTGGACAGCCTAAAAATAGAAAATTATTTTTACCAAAACCCCAAAGACTGTACCTTAATTTTAGGGTGTTTGGGTTTTTCATTTGATGATTAACTTCTGCTCCAGATTCCCTAATTTGAACAAATCAGTTCTTTCTGGTACCAAACAGTTCTGAGCAAGCATTCATCTCCAGTCTGAAAAGTGCTACTTCTCAAGAATTGGTGGTTCAGACTCAATCGATATCATACAGACAGGAAAACATCTCCCCTGTTGTCCTCTTAAAATTCACACTTTTCCAGGGTCTTGTTTTAAATCTCCTTTTAAGAGACTTTTATTCCAAACAAACAAAGGGAACTGCCCTTTTCAACAACTTGAAGCAGTGCAGCGTCAAGATTTTTATCTATCCTAATGGCAGCACTTTGAATTGTGTACTGAACCCATTATCAAAGATAGGCCATGGAAATTAGTTGCATAACTGTATCAAACGGGTGATGCTTTCCTGAATGCAACCTCCCAAGCAGGGGTAAATCTGCTGCAAAATATTCTTAGGATTTGCTAAACAAGGAGCTTCTCCCCAGACCCCAGGGCAGCAGAGTTGACAGTGCACAACCTGAGCACTCTCAGGGCAGCAACTGTACAAACAGCCACAGAAAGAATGGGTTTAATTTTATGTTGTCTTAGGACCTGTTTTTGTACTAATAAAGTCAAGCCCCAGGAAAAGTGCGAGGCTTTGAGGCAAGCAAGGACTGGACAGGGCTAAGGTTGGCAGGAGGGTAGGTTTATAATGCTAATAAACTAGATTCTGATTCCTAGCATGAAGGGGGTAAATTACAAGCTGATGAAGCTTCTCCACAAATGTGATTTCTATTAACATTAAAGCAACCACGGGCATATACAGAGGGGAAAATAGGTCTCTGGAGTTTGGTATTTTAACCACCACTCATAAAGTGCAATTGGTGGAAGAAAATAAATGGTGTAGCAATAGCAACTCTAAAGGCAGATAGAGGACAGGAGAAGTAAAATATTAAATAAGAACAGTCACTATGGAAACTGTTGGATTTTACTATTTTAATACCTGGATGATTCAGAGGAGTGGCAATAAGACATGGAGCCTTCTGCCTTTGAAGGTGGTATCAGTTCAAATTTTGCCCAAACTGGGGGCAATTGAAAGATCATCCCAGTTGAAATACAGAAGTAACTGTTTATGTGAAATGAGACTTCCCAGTTTCAGTTCATTTTCAAGAGTTAGTCTCTGTCCAAGAAATATCTCCACCATGCAAATATGCTTCTTAGAAGACCCAGCAGAAGGCCTGAAAATCTACCTGGGGAGACAGCGTTTTCTCACTGCTTTTACAAGTTCAAGGCTGGGACTTGAGGAGGTTTGTTTTGCTGCTGCTAAGATGATGCCTGAGACACCCAGATTTCAGTCTCCGGGCCTCACACCTATGCTTCATGACCAGCAAACCAAAAATGAAAGAAAAGCCTACGTTGTGTTTGCAAAATGGAGAAGGGATGAAGCTAACGAACTGCAGAAGAGAAACAAGATCCGAAACTAAACCTAACAAAATCCTAACCTTGGGAATTGATCTAGATTAGCTTGTTCAAGTTACAGATTCCACCTATTCTGCCCTGGCTTACATCCAACATAGCTGGGGTAACAAATGCATAGGAGTGTCCATAAAAGGCAGAGACATTGTGGGAGGAGTGACTGAAACGCATTTTCATTCACTGTTCAGATAATTTTGTTAAAGAGCTAAAGTGCTTGAGATTTATTTAGTTTTTAAGACTGGAGATATACAATAAAGGAATACTTGAACAATTATCTAGAAAAATGTCTCTCTAATATATTTTCAGTGACACACAAGTGAAATTCTTTCTAATGGTATTTAAGGTGTCCTACTTGCTTGTACAGAGACTGAGAGGAAATGTAACACTCCTTCCTCCGTTTCTTTCCTTCAATCCTACACACTAGACACAATGCAAGTCTGGACTGCCGCCTTGGTAGTCTCGCTACCAACTGCTACTGGATCCTGGAGAACATAAAGCAGATGGAGCACATTACCAACAACGTGTTTTGCCAGCTAGTCAATCAGCTGAAAACATCCATGATATAGCCAGGTTTTTTAGGAGAAAGATGCACAGAACAGCATTAAAATGTATTAGTTGACTGAGCACATAATGGTAGAGGTGAAAAAACCAGAGGTAACCTCACCAGACTGCTGTTCTGCACAAGTGATAGCCACAGAAAGGGACCCCATGTGCTCTTAAAAAAAGTCACTGCTGAAAATAAGCAGGTAAACTCACCAACCTCACCCATCTAACTTACCAGGTGTTCTTAATGATGATGTGAATATTTTCAGTGGCAATACCACTAATTGCTGTACTACACCCATGAAGTACTATTATGAAGACTGAAACCAATTCAAGCAAAATGACAAAAAGTTAGAAAGAAGAGGCTGTATGGAACAGTGTGCTGACTCCAACCTGATCAATAACTTCTTGACAACTGTATTGCAAACAGAAGCTTCATGGGGAGACCAAAATGCACTGAGACAGAAATCGTGATTGCCATATATCTGAATTCTTCATAGGCTACCAAAGCAAGATCCATAAAATGGGCTGAGCCTCTCAGGCCCTTCACAACTAGAAAGACACAGCATTAGGAAAAAGTTAACTACATTTTCACTCACTTATGGGTCTGTGAAAGATATTGCATTAGCAGAAGTCAAGAACTGGTTTATGTATTGGGTCTGACTGATACCAGACCAGTGTTTCGGCTACTGCCAAGCAGTGCTGTCCCTCTGACATTCCTTCCCCCACCAAAGGGGATGGGAGAGGGTGAGATCCTGGGAGGGGACACAAGCAGGCCAGCTGACCCAAATCAGCCAAAGGGATATTCCATACCATATGACGTCAGCTCAGATATATAATCTAAGGAAGGAAGGAGGAACCGTTCCACGTGCTGAAGCCCCGCTTCCCAGGAAGTGTCCGAACATCGCTGCTGATGGGAAGTAGAGACTGATTTCTTTTTTTTTTCTTTAGCTCTTGTGTGCGCAGATCTCTGCTTATTTCTTTCTTTTGCTGTAATAAAACTGCCTTATCTCGCCCTGCTGGCTTTTTTTTCCTTCCTCCTATTCTCTCCCCTGTCCCCGTGGGAAAGGGAGTGATAGAGCGACTGAGTGGGCACCTGGCACCCAGCCAGGGTCAACCCACAGCAGTTTAAAGGAGAAAAGGTGGAAGAAAAGCCACACAGTTGTTGGAACTACTGAACCACAGGGAGAAGCCCTTTAACCATCAGTCTCAGTCAGATTCAAAGGCAAAAGAGAGTTCCAGCACCAAATTCACTTATGATTACAATCCCTTACAAATAATTTGAGTTCTTCTCTAAATAAATAAATATTTCAATAAATGGAATATAGAGTCACATTGTGTTTAATGATACTGCTGGATCTGATACACAAAAGCTCTAACCATAGCTGCAACTGTTCCCAATTTTCCAAGACACACAGTAGTACTTGCAAACAATGGGAAGGCAGCTTCACACCCTTATGCTTTGATTAAATAGCAGTCATGTTATTTTGCTGTTTTGCTCGCTATGTATCATACACATCTGTTATTTCAAAGAGAATTTAGTCTACATGAAACCTCAAATAGGACTTGAAGGAGAATCGGGGTATGGGTGCAAGATTTCCTATCTCATTACATTTTAACTGGAAAGACAAAATTCCCTTTTCAGTTAAACAAATTTTTGTTAAAAAACATGCAAAAATATGGAACCCAAACTGTATTTCAGCTTTTTAAAATGCATGAAATGAACTGAAATCAGAATAATTCTGGTATTTTAAAATTTTGCTTGCAATTAAAAAGAAAGATCTCTCAGTAACAAAGCAAATGGAGCAGAAATCTAGCATCTTCAAACTGTTCATTAGCCCAGAACAGTAACAAATATTTTTGTGCTTTCTGCACTGGCCTCAATTTTCTTTTAGGCTCAGAGCAAGTTTTACAAATATGTTATGATCCAGAAAATGTATCATTTTTTTGGTAAAACCCTGACATGATTCAGATACCAAGCTTCTTTCTTGAGGTTCTTTTAATCTGCTCTCCAGGTTCCTATTTATGCTCTCCTTTAGATATATGTGCCTCTTAGCAAAAAGCAAAATTTCCTATCATGTCCTGCCTGGGTTAAAAAGTATTAAATTCATTTCTTATCACAAACTATGTGTTAACTTAGGCATTTAAAATGTTTATGAAAAAGTGCTGTGAATTCCTTCTTTTTGTGCATCAAACTCCAAACCCACTGCATTTCTGTGGGTGTACAAGCAATTTAAATTTCAGCAATTTTATGTCAGTCAGTATTACTTTTTATTTCAAAGTAGTGAGGAACTCAACTAAAAATTATGATGGGAAAACTTCAAAGGCTTTGGACTTTGAGTTTGGTTTGGCTGTTGATTCCTCCACTGTTAGACACTGCTTCAGAAGTAATGTTCTCCATGGCATCAGAACAGGTTTTTTCTAAGACTGACAACTGCAAAAAACATCAGAGATATGACGGTGACCCTGCCCTCGTACACCCGTCTGTAGAAGGGCTGCAGAAGCCACAGGTGTTTCCCTGCTGAATTCCAAAATCCCAGCCAGGCTCACTAATATCCAACCACTGCAGAACACACAAAAAACTTTGTGTCTGATTCCAGATTTTGCAACGCACTTCCATAAATCAGGCTGGAGTGATTGAGGGTTTTCTTTTCCCTCCCCTTGTCTGATTCACTTGGCAATAGTATTAAAACACATGAAAATATGGGGTTTTTAATCTACAGTGACTCCCACGTTACCTGATTAAGAATGCTATAGCACAGCAGGAGATTATCATCATTCCTATCTTTCAATGAGGAGTAAATGTTATAATCAGGAAATTTATACCACTGTAAAATCTTAAAAGCATGGAAACAGAATTCAGTTTTGTGGTGGTGTGTGTATGAAAACAAGATGACAATGAGACAGCTCACCACTAATGAAAATGTAATAAAATGCCTGTCTAAACTACAGGATAATGAAGTTAAGCATCAAATTAAAATGAGAAGGCTGTAGCATAAAATTAATGACTTTTGCAGTGTCTCTGGTGAAGCATAGCTGTTTTTCAAGTGTTTTATCAGAGGTGGTCATTTAAAATGTGCTGCGGCTGTCCATCACTTAGAGTTAGTCCTATTTACCTTTGGTGGGATATCAGACCATCAGTTCCAACTCCCCAGGTACGATTTCTGGAAGGGGCAGACATCCTCCACACTGTACTAACACATAATTTTCTGCACAGAAAGAACTGTAGTCATCACATAACGTGTTCCAAGAAGGCGTTATTAGTTAGATACATTGACTCACTTAATTCAGACCTGGTTTTGTTCAAAAGATGGAAATTAAAATAAATGAGCTGACTGACAGAGAAGGTGAGCATGAGAGCAAGTTTGCCCACTAGAAATACCATTAAGGTTACTCTTAACTGAATGGAGAGATACTGCAGCAGCCCACATAAATCTCCTCCAGCTGAGCATATCAGCAATGCATGTAAGAGAATTAAAAGCTTTTCATTCCTCTTTCTTTCAGGAAATGCTACAATCCTGTTGTTAAAGAACTTCAATGGATAGGAAAAACCCCAGCCTTCTTCGGGTTTAGAGAAGGAAGTTCATATAAAAAGTTTTCAGTGAATTCCCAGACTCCCAGGCTGTGCACAGGCTTCAGGACACAAGGGCTCCTCACAGCCCACTTAGCCTGGCATGCCACAGCTTTCTGAAGAATTTTGATTTAGTTTACAAATTATCAAGGAGAATTCTCTGAGCCAAAAACCAGAACAGAGAGAATGTGAAATAGCTCTGCTCTCTTAAAATGCCTTAGTTGAAGCTTTTAAAATGCCTCACACAGTCATCTGCACAAATGTCCATATTTAGTAAAAAGTGGTGGAATGAACTACTGGGATAGAATTATGATCCTGAGGAAGTTGTAATGAGAGATAAGCAGAAGGAGCAAGACTCACTTTTGGTGATTGACAGAGACTTTTAACAGCTTGAATCTTGACATGAGCACCTCAGCTAAATGCTTGTCACTCACAATGCTTCAAAGGAATGACCTGTCACAACCAGACTAATGCCCAGAACTGGAGAGAAAGAAAGATAAAACTTACTCTTAGGGAAGTGCTCTTCATTCAGAAGTCATCCTGTTGGTGGATTATCAGCTAAAACTGGAAATATGTGGGAGGTCTGAATGCTGTCTTAGCTGAAGGAGAAACCTGAGTACACCAAGGCAGTAATCCATAATCCGTAACAGGGTTCCATCAGGATGCAACTCTCTGGGGATATTTACCAAGCTGACCTCCTGTGAGTTCTTTTAGTTTTATTGTGGAAAGCATTTCAAGGAGAAAACTTAGTGTTTTACACTTTGTATGTGGATTTCTATGACTGGACCACTGGATTACATTCAGACCTAACACAAAAATGTCAAGGGAAGTCACTGCAAGGCAGGAACCCCTTAGCTCCTACTGCCTTTTCTTCTGACTGCACACCAGAGGATGCTCTAATACCCCAGGAGTTCATTCCCTGTCACTTACATCAATTCCTAAGTGGACAAACTCTTTTATGCTTGACATCAGAGATAGGTTAAGTGACTGCTTTGTTTATTCTTAGATGTTAGAGGTATTTTTGGACCTAAATGATTCTACAACTCCATGATTCCATTTAGCAAGCCAAAGGCAGGTCTTCCGGCAGCTTCCCACTGCAGTTTTGTAATCTGCTACAGTTACTTTCTTCATCTTGCTGTTTTACTTGGTGCCATAATTATTTTCTCATTTTTAAATTCACTATTAATTTTGATTAAGCTCAGCTACACTCATTAGTTGAGCTAATCTATCTTCACTTTTAAACTCACACACACATACACCAGCCTTCATGCTGACGTAGCGTTGGCATGGAAAGTTTTATGCAGAGAGGAAGAAAGACCCACATAGGTAATGAAATAAGAGGGCTTATAACTGCAGCTGGTTGGGGATTTTTTAATTAAGCTTTTCCTATCCAAAAAAGCCAATTAGATAGGATTGAAAGTTTTCAGAGACCTACATCCTGTTTAACAAAATGTTAATCTGAAGTTGTGTCGGGTGAAAAGTAAAGAATAATCACTAGCTAATGTAAATCAAACCTAGAGGTCAAATCTCATCTACAACAGAGGAGGTACTGAGCATGCTGCATTTGATTACAAGAACAGCTCTGAGTCCACAAATGCCAGCCTCACAAGTCCCTCACTATGAAGCTCCTCGAGTGATCTCATTTTCATTAGATATTCTGGATTTCATTCAGCACTAGGGCAAAAACTTCAAATCTGTGAATTTTTTCATGTAGCTGAAAGTCTTGTTCTGAGTTATCTATCCATTTCCTTCTATAGCTATACTTTTATGGACTAAACAAGTAGATAAAATACATTATTACTATGACTATTTTTATTTTCTGACATCACTTCCTCAGAGATTTCAAGTGGTGCTTCAATGTCTGAATAGGCCATAAAGTTTAGCAAGGAAGTTCTAACCTTGTCTGCATCCTGCATATAAAAACAAATGTTCTTGTTTAACTAACAACACGATCAATGCCAATTAACCACTTCACAAGCTGCTGAATCAGAGAATATTGTCCATGGATTGCATCAGTCCATTGTTTACTCTTCTACTTTGCTACTTCAGCTTCTTCCCCAAGTCACAACAATTCTTTTATGCTTATGCAGTCCTTGTCAGACTTTCCTATTTACAATATTGTGTGAAGAAACAAGGTATGGCCAAGGTGGCCATATTATGTTATCATGCAATATCCTAACAGTTGCTTGTACCAGATGTTTCACAAGATGATAAAAGACCCTACAGGAAGCAGATGTGAAACAATCTGCTCTGCCTAACTCACATGCAGAACTATATCCATGAGTTCATCTATATTCTCAGAGCTTGAAACAAAGGGCCTATTTCCAATATCAGCATTTATTCAGATGTAGGCTCACCAGCCATATCCTGTGAGTCTTTTTCTTTTTAACCTTTTCTCCCAGTTGTTTCCAATGTCCATTTCAGGGACTCACTTTACCTACAAACATCTTTTCATATATTCAGAAGAATATGCAAGTATTGAAAAAGGTTTAAGAAGCTTTAAACTGTTCTTTTTAACTTCTTTCAAAGATAAGAGATTTCTCCAAATGAAAGTCAATGTGCTATTTGGAAAAGCAAAGCAGAGGCAAATTGATATGATTGTTTTCACTATTATAGGGAATAATGTCTGTAAACTTGAACTAACAGGTCATCCTCAGGTCTTACTCTTCTGCGTGAATCAGGGAAGCTACATGAAATAAACATTTTCATAAATGTTACTATTTACAGTGCTTCTGTTTCCCTTTCTATGGCCTCCACTTACTGCAGACATAATTCTCTAGGAGTTGGTACAGTTAGAATTCATCTTTGGTAAGGGAGGAAATACCTGGTTGGCATCTGAATACTCTGAGGACTACAGGACTCACATATTCATGTATTCAATTTCATGAACGTCTCCAGAGGATAAGACAAAATGGAATTTACTTATTTTTTACAGCCTGTTCTAGGTTTTCTATGTTTTCAAGTTCATCACAGGCTACCTCTTTTTCCCTAACATTATTTGGAACAGACTCAAGACTGCTTGAACATGAGCTCCAGCACAGACATTTCTGGTTGAGAGATAGTTTAGACATGTTTTGGTGATATAGAAAATGCCCTTGTATTTGTGTGTCTTTGAATTATATTACAGATGTTGGTAGAATAGTGTCCCCAAGCTTTAAAATGATTGCCCACTTACACAGACTCACAAGCACAGAAAAAGAAAAATACAGCAGTCAGCTTTTTCTGGCCCCCAAATCCATCTCTCTGTTGCAGATTTACATTTATTTGTAGAGACCCTCAGAACTGGCCAAGAAGGGAGGAGTGAGCAGAGGGTGCATTATGAACACTGAGAGAAATGTCAGCATTTCCACCTAAGACCATATTCTGTTGTCATGACAACATGATGTAAAGTGTTTTCTTAAAGAAAAAGATTGCAATGTAAATGAAAAAGAAAAACTCAGTTAATCGAGCAAATTCAGATGATGTTTTTATGAGGTTGTGACATGGATTACAACACGTCATCTATTACCATGAAGAGATTTTTTAAAAATCCCATACAGAACATTTGCTCACTTCACAGAAATGGTGTTGTATTAAAATCCCATTTATCATTACAAATGAAGTTTACAAACTGGACTTTAAAAAATATTCAAATTAATTTTGTATATTTTCTACCAGCTATGCAGAAAACATATGATGGTTTACTCACTCACTTTCTATGTAAACTGCTGATTTAAAGCAGCTTGCTTTCTTATGCAACACCAAAGATCTATTATGTGCTGTAGAAACACTTAATGTGACACTGGCCTCCAACCCTGTAATTGCAGTGGTCAAAAGGTAGAAAAAGGGAATATCATTATCCCATTTCAAAGCACGAGCAGAGGCACAGGGCACGTGAAGCCGGAGGCCCAAAAATCAGATGAAAAGCTTCCAGCCGTGTTGGGAATTACATCAAGATTGCTGCAGCCTGGCTGTGCAGTTTACAAAGTCATTCTCATCTGTTCACACAAAGAGAGAAATTGGTGACTATTTTCCTTTCAACATGTACTGAAGTTTACAGTTATTAAAGCTTTTGTCACTTAACTAAAATGTTAAAATTTTTGTCATTGCTTGGAAGTGTGACCTGTGCCTCAGGGCAGGCACCGGAACAGAACAGCAGCGACAGAAACACCGAGGCGGTGCTGGCGGCCCTTGCTCACTGGCCATTAAAATGAATAGATTACATCTCCCACAGCAGCAAAAGAGAATGTGTTTTTATGCCAATCTAAGTGACCTTGTATCATTTAGATGGAGATGGAGAATTTCTCCATGCACCCCTCACCTCCACATACCAAAAAAAACCTCAACAAAAATCTTGGCAAATGTCTCAAACTGGCTTTCTTTCCTCCTTGCCAGTGCAGTCTGCTGTACCAAAAAAAAACCAAAAAAACAAAAACAAAAAAACCCCCCACAAACAAAAAAACATAATTAGAAAACTTGGATTTGAAATTTTTCTTGACAGCTCTCAAACAGGATGGTTCTTCAAGAATAAACAGAGAAATATGCCCCTGGCCTGCCTGCTGCTTCTGCAAACAAAGATCTTTGCAGCCAAAATTTCATCTTGCCTAGATCTGACCTCTACAAGTGTGTGCCCTGGTATTTGGTATTACTGTGATTTATGGTAGTTTTTGGGAGTCAGCAGCAAACAGGGCCCCAGAAGGGTGGGAAACACCTGAGTGTGGATGAGGAGATACCACCTGCCCCTTGGAGAGCACAACAAGAAGAAAGCAGGTTTTGGCCTGCAGTCGTGGTAGTCTTACAGTGTTACACCCTTTCCAGTGGGATTTTGTTAAAAGGAAACATGGAGAAGCAGGAAGAGTTTGAGACTCCTGCAGCCTGACAAGGGCCAAGAGGTGGGACACAGTGAGTACTGCCTGTAGGCAATGGCTTTACACTGATTGAAGGGGTCCAGCATCATACAGGACCAAGTCTCAATGCTTTAAATAAGCTGCAGAATTTAGATCTGAAGTCTCCTAGAGAAGGAGGGCTGAATTCAGCTCTGTTAAAAAGGGGCGGTAAGAGCAATTTACTGGAAAAGTCCATTCTAAGAAGATACTACAGCAATTCTGGTATTAAAGATTACTTGTCTTGTTAAAAGCTTACAAGCTATTTGTCATCTCAACGCTCTGTTCCCTACAATGTCAGTTTCTGGAAAGCTGTGAACTGCCAGGTAATGAAACAACTCAGTGTGTGGTAAGAAAAGTATCTTGTATGCAGAATTAGGGCTTTGCAGCCGTTTCTAGAAGGTGGTGATTATGGTATCCCCGTCTCTTTCAAAAATATGTCTGTGAGTCCTGTGTTATGTGAGACATTAATAAAGTGGGATATTGAGACTCCTGTGAGCTACCTTTTCCTTCAGTTCAATGAAGGGAACTGCCAGTGAAGCACATTGGGATTGCTGCCCACCCTGAAAAAGGACAG
Organism: Aleadryas rufinucha; assembly: GCA_013397815.1. Taxonomy (NCBI): domain Eukaryota; kingdom Metazoa; phylum Chordata; class Aves; order Passeriformes; genus Aleadryas; species Aleadryas rufinucha. Next base: position 233,085 of record VZTH01002398.1, on the reverse strand, counting down.
AATGAGCTTGGAAAATCCCCCTAGATGTTCACCAAAGGGAATTTGCATCAAAGCTGCCTGTAAGTCAGATGTGGCTGGTTCTAGACCTCTCAGTCTGCAAACCTTCCTGGGTGATACCCTCACCGAAGGTCTGGAATAACACTGCATTAGCTCTGGCACTGCTAAGGCTTCTCTAGTAGTTTTTAGCAGGAGGCCTGCTGGGCAGCATGACCTCTGTACAGCAGCGAAGACAGTCACAGGTCATTTCTTAATCTTCTTCTGTCACTAATATGACCTAAACCCAGTTTTGATTTTGTCCTCCAATTCTCTTCCTGAGTAAAAAGGGACATATTCACTTTCTTCTACCCATTGATTACTTTATGCTATGAGGATTATAAATTCCATTATGTGGAAATATTGCTTCACCCATGTTTGCAGCAGCTCACAGGGACTCAGGGGCAGGTGGAGTCTGTATAGGAGTACTATAATATAGTAAAAATCATGTGAAGTGTGTCTCCCCACACAGTACTGAGACTCACAAAATGATTCTAAGAAATCCCAGAAAATTCTTATTCAATGACACATTACTCACATGAGTTTGGAATCCAGCATCTGATGTTTGAAAAGCAAGTTTTTATGCTACTTCCTCTTTAGAGGATTTGAGAGGGAACATAATTCAGGAATCATTGCTGGGGCCTACCCATGGTTTTTGACCTAGAAACAAGATTGCAGAGTAAGAACCTGCTCCTCCATCTGGTATATACACTAATATTCCTCCCCGCAAGAGCAATTCAGTTAACTGAACTGATTCTATAACATTATTGCCATGGTGGGCCCCTATAGGTGGTCCTCTAGATCACATCAAATACAGCCTGGCTTTCAGATGCAAGTGTGAGGTTAGATGAAGCTGGCAGGTAGAAAAACACATCTTTGTATTCGTAAATCAGCCAATTTGATCAGGACTTGCTGAGAAAGAACCCCATGACACCATTTTAGAAAGGAAAAGAGATAAAAAACACAGATTCAGTATCCTATTTACTAGAGATTTTAACTTTTAAAAGCATAACTGTGAGAAAAATAAGAGACAACACAAAATAGACTCAAAATTATCATCTTATCTCTATGTCCACACCTGTGGCTTTGTTGACACGAGGCTACATTACAAGAGATTATCGAAGTTGGAGCTAACCTTCATATCTTCGTAGCATCAAGTGAATGTCAAAGTCATCATCACAAGCACAGCAGATCCTATTTGCTCTGTTAACTGCATCAGTAACATCTTTTCAACATATGTCTCTGAAATACACTTTATAAGAAGGAAGATTGCTCATTGGAACAGCAAGGAAAGAAGCACAGAGATATTTTGCTAGAAATAGAGAATTTGAGTTATGACATTTAGATCAATGGAAATTCAGAGAAAAGCCTGAATTAGAAGTCTAGGATTTGACCCTAAATCAGCTTACACAATTTTCAACAAATTGAGTTTGTACAATCTGGTGGAAGCTCTAATTATGTTGTCATAAAAATCCCAGCACTGTTGAGATCTTATTTCTGGAGCTCCCAAAGAGGCATCTGTAAAGGATTTTCTTTTCCATTTTGTTCCGATAATGGACAATATATGAGGTGTCAGATTAGAGAGAGTAATCTAGGACATGGCCCCCCCATCACCTCTCTGACAAAAGAAGCCAATAAACAATGGCTGGGTTTTATTAAGCTGCATTAATGACCAAAGTCTCACGCTCCGACTCTTCACTTAGACAAAGTTCCCAGAGACAAGGACAATTTAAAGTATGTGTTTCACACAGTGATAAAAGACTCCCCTCTCCAAAGATGAAACAACTTTTTAAATGCCTTAATTCATGAGGTGCCATAAGTAAGTGTTTAAAGACAGATACCACAAACATCAAACTTCCTTGTGTACCAGAAACATACAGAACTTCAGGAAGACAGTGCAGAAAATTTCAGGGAGACAAGAAAAATTTTTCACAAGTTCAATGAGAACAGATGTTTTATAGAAATAGTTCAGGTTTAGCAAACTTCAGCCAAAGCCCTGGGAGTTTCCATGAGAAACCCACAGATGTCCTGGAAGCTCACTTGCTGCCTTTTGGCAAAACTGGCCTTCCCAGGCTGCTGCTAGGGACAGTCCATGGACACAACACCTGAAGAGCATCTTCCAATCCATGGCCTCCAGCTGCCATGGCCTTGGATGGGCACAATGAGGATCACAGGGCTCTGCAAGGAGGCCCAGAGGGCAAGGTAGGGAGGCCCCTCACGGTCAGGGCAACTGGGTACTCTGCTTCAATTATGAACAGATTGAAAAAGGGTAACAGTTACGTTTCCAGTTCAAGCATTGCAATGTGCTCAGCCTCCTCGTGAAATGGAAATTCTCACTTGAACAGATCTGTTCGAAGCCTGCTGGTGTAACTCAGGTGTCTAACATTCAAATTATCACAAAATCTTTATTACTAATACTTACAGCTGTGGCTTCAAATACATCACATTTAGAGCAACACAGCATAAATGTAAAACACATATAGGAGAGGTAACGACAGATGGGTGTTGACTGGCCCCACCAAAAGCTGGCATTACTGTTTCATCAGTAGCCAGGAAATAATTCCCTCCCAAGACTTGATTCAGTTTGGGAAAAACATTGATGTTCAAATGAAATATATTCTTCTATGATTTTCTCTCTTTTTTTTTTTTTTTTTTTT
>VZTH01002398.1:192685-230377 GCA_013397815.1 Aleadryas rufinucha | reverse complement strand
TTTTTTTTTTTTTTTTTTTTAAGGCAAGCATGTGTTTCTGGCCTGATTTACTCAAGAAATTCCTTTAAAATTAGAACCAAACAGACTTTCATTTTAGCTGTGTTTTAATGAAATGATATTAGATAGAAGAATTGTCTGCCATGGAGAAGGTAATCAGTATTCATTGCCAGCTGAAAGGTGTCGGCTAGGCTGACATGTTGACAATGTGTATTTCCACACATCTTGTTTTAATTTCAAAGCACAAATCTGTAATGTAAAACTGTGTATATTCCTAAGGCTGCACTATCATTCAAAACTGGCCATGTTTGGTCAGACTAAAATTCTCTCTTGCCCAACATCTCCAGATGCCCAACAAAAAACCACAGGGATTTATTGAACCAAAGCTTTTTTTAACACATCCTTCCACAGCCGTTGTTTCCTTACCAGAGGCAGTATCCCCAGTTCCTTTGTTAGAGCATAGCCTGTGAGGAGTACACCTGTAATTTGGGATACATTGCTATTGCAAACATGAACTCCTCACACACTGTGGGAGCGGAGCCTGGCTGTTCGCCCTGAAGCTTACAGTGCACAGACAGCATTTAGAGTTTATATAAATAAACACAACAAGCCATCCAATCCACTTTAACTATTTGCATAATAGTCTCTGTATTTTGGCTCACACTCAGTGAGTGAAGAAAGTACCACAACAGCAGAGCGGGGAACATGGAGGCATTGGAAGTTTTAAAGGAAAAATGTTACATTTTGCTGTAGACCAAGATCTTATAGATATCATTTGTCTATTTGTACTAATATATTTTAAAGAAAACATTGCTGAAAGTGTACCACGCAGCCAGCCAAGAAGCATGCACAGGATAAGCCTTACACCTTAATTGCATGGAGCAGAACGCCATGGGAGAAAGAGCTTACTGAGAGGAAAAATAAACAGAAGAAGAAGAAGAAGCAAGTTTTGGGGAGATATATTATATTATATTATATTATAGTATAGTATAGTATAGTATAGTATATTAATTACATTACATTATATTATGTTACATTATATTAATTATATGGACTGCAGTGATCGAACACAAAAGAACTCACAGAATGCCCAACTCACTTCTAGTAGTGCTCGCTGTCTGCCCCAGCAGTGTCTGCTCCCGGGAAAGGGTGAGTGACATCGCCACACCTTAGTCCCAGTTGCATACAGCACCACCAGTGCTGGAAATGTGCAGTACTGAACATCCTGCCAGGCAGGACCAGGGGCTGTCCAAGAACTGCAGCCTCTCACAGCAAGGAAAAGGGCTGGGCAAAGCCTACCTTTGCTATGGGTAACTCCATCTCCTCCACTTTCCTCCTGAATGACTAAGCACCCACTTGGGCACACCATATGCATGCACTTGCACCTGATGATGACACTCTGGAACACAAATCCTGCTCATCTTTTAAGTGCTACCATTTCACAATGTGCCAACATACTTTATTTTTGGTAATAGCTCTTCATCTAACAGAGTGAGACAAGTGTACTTGCTCAGTCCCTTGATACTCTTTAAATAGCATTCCTAGCAAGGAGCATCCTTTGCCAGGAGCGCTCCCTGCTCACTGGGCTCACCCTCCCTGGTTAGAGGACAGGCTCCCAACGGTGCTGTGCACAGTGTCCCACTCACTGCACCATGGCAGGATGGGGGGCAGAAGCAAACAAAGCTGCTCTGCCCCTTGGTATGCACTGAGGAGTGAGAGGCCCATGAGGTCCATGCCTTTAAGAGGTGGTCAGTGCAGCAGCTGCCTCCCCTCCTCACTCAAAAGCTGATCGTGGGGTCCATGCAGACCCTGAGCACTATTTCCAGACTCTCTCCTGTTCCCCAGCAGACTCCTCTTCCCCATGCACCTCCTAACACAGGGTTTGCCCTTTTTATTACAGCTCAGTTCAAAACAAATGTGAAACTCCTCAGTATGTTTGAATTGTTCTCACCATTTTTTTCAAGTGACAAGGCAGCTGCTCTCCAGCAGTTTCCTTATCTACAGCAGAGATCAATGCAATATTCTACTTACCTGTGATAAGCTGCATCGTCAGGCCATAACAAACCCCATTTTATAAGGGATTTTTCAATATTGTCTATATATCTAGCAGGTAAATTGAAATTAAAGAAATTTAGAAAATTAACATTTATACTTCAACAATAAATCTAATATTATATAAACACATAATGCCTTCATAGATTTCATATAATTTATGGATTGCTCTTTCAGCTTTTTTTTTTTTGGAAGTGATAACATGCTTAGCTTTGTCTTGTGTTTGTCCAATTTATGTATGTCTAGCTGCAGCACTAGATCTAACAAGGCTTATTTTTTACAGCTTGGATGAATAAAACCTAATCAACCAGACTCAGCAAAGTCTCACCCTTTCTAGAAAACACCCTTAACTTTGGGTAGAGAGAAACTCATCAAACTTGTGAAACACAAATCTCAGCACTGCCGTGGTGACCCAGGCCGCCCGGTGAGTCTGGTAGGCGACATTGCTTCTGTCCTCCCACATGGACACTCGCCAGGTGCGACAGTCCTATTGGAGGGATGAAGCGAAAGCAAGCCCAGATGGTCGCTCTAGGGATGCCAAAGCTATTCCAAAGAGCTTAGTCCAGCGAGCTCTAATGGGCCGGCAGAGACAGGTTGATGGAGTGCGGCGGCGGAGGCAAAGGACGAAGGAGGCGCTCTCTTATGTTGCATTATCCATGTCTTTATTTCCCTGCCCCAAGCAGGGGAAACAGGGAGGCTTGAAGGGGAGCAACCTGGAGCCTGGCCTTCTCAGCCCCCGGACGTGACCGGGGAACTGATCTTATGGAAAGGCTCAGGAATGGCGATGGAATGGCGCCGACTGGCCGTTGCAGGGGGAAGTTATACAGGGGGAGGAGAATGGGAGGTACAACAATACAACCAATAAGGAAAAGACATACAATGACAAGTAACCAATCATAACAAACAAGAGGAGGAACTCATTTGAATAGACCAATGAGGAACACAACAGAACAGAACTTTCTAGACATTAATTACTTAATCAATGAACTTATTATTAAACATAAGTTAACTTAACCAATGAGCGACTTAGGGGCTAGGAGGGTTCTGGAAACAGGGAGGAGATGAGCCTTGGAGTGATATCCAGTGGGTGGAGAGGGAAAACCCTTGTCTCCTTCTGGGATCCGCCCTCAGAGGCGGATCCCAGGGCTAAGAAGTCCACCCACTAGACGTCTCCCCTGATGTACAGCCCAAAATGGGCTGACGCACTGCAGCACAGCACCTCAGGAAATAGTATGAAAAATAAACCCCCTGCCTGTAGAAACACTATAGGAAAATGCACGGAGGTGATCTCAGATCAGGTTTCCACAGTTAACATACATTCTTCAGCATTCAGGAGTGGATGTTCTCAAAAGTTAGAAATGGCACATTCTCTTTCCTCCCTTTTTGTAGAAACTTCTCTACTTCAAATGTTAAATTGATCTCTTTTTTTCAGTGAAAATGTCAGTGGAAAACTTCACATGGACAGGTGGAGTCAGAGGAGGTAGGGGAATGAGATGGCCAAGTCTCCAAACTCTGTTAATCCTGGAAGATTCTAATCCTTGAGGATCTGGACAGAAACTCAGTTACCCAGACTAGGGGAGCAACTGGACATCAGAAGGAAGGTTGAAGTCAGGGAAGACTTGTGCAGTCCCTCTGTAATAGGCAGGATCAGCACCGCCTGTCAGCAGCAGCAGTGGGATGTAACAGCTTTTCCAGGTACATAAACATCCCCAAACTACTCAGAGATGAAAAACACACCAGTTAAATAAGCTAAGGCTTATTTATACATCTGTAGAGCAAGGCAGCTTGGAAAATGTGTTGCTTTCGTCTGGTAATTAAGAAAAGCAGTTTGTGCTACTCCAGCGGATTATCAGGGAATGTAAGTCCAGCCCTTTCAATTGTCAACATTGTTCTACCACCCCCCACGTTTTAACAAAGTCACAGTGTAAAAAGGACTAATTAGTATGTTATGAAAAGGCAGACATCCAAAGGATGATATGTGAGGCATTTCTGTACCAGAACCTGTAATTAATTACTTTGTGCTGGAGTTCAGATAGGTATATTGAAAAAAACCAAGAGATTAACATGCCTGCTAGCAAATCTTTTAGGGGTCATTATTAATATTGTTTTTGTTATTTTGACTGACATTTCTCTTAAGTGCATTATAATTTTGCTCTTAGGAAAAAGGAACTATATAGAATGTTTTCTTTAAAATTTTCAAAGTATTTTCTAATTCTTTCCCCTTCACAACACATCTCTTGCACTGTAAGCCTTTTCATAACACAGAAATGAAAAACAGCAAAGATATAAGAGTATTCATAATCCAACATTTAGGTAAAATGTTTATTTAATATAAACAAATTCATCATTTTATTCTAGTTATCAAGATGGTTTAAGCAACATAGGATTTTCGGCAAGCATGAAATTGGGGTCATGGCCTATAGAGCTCTGTTAGAAACTTACTTTGGATGGTTTTTTGCGCTACCAGTTATACCACAAGTTTATTTCCACACATGTGTGCTGGTTTATAGATACACTTATTAGAATTATGAAGCTGCAACTGGTATCACAAGAGCATTTACATACTGCTCAAACCAATTATTTGGACAGAAATGAAAAATTGTGCTTTAAAAAGGAAAATAGCATTGCCAGAGTTTCTAATGTGAAGAAAGTACAGTTAAATTGAAAAATTTTCTCTCTCATCCTGTCCCAATAACCTGTCCCAGTCTTCTGAAATATTCATAAAAGAATAATTATTGCCATTTATGGTCAAAATAAAATGCTGTTAATGGCATATTATTTTATAGCAGTTCCTAGTATTTTCTCTTAGCAATTACCCATTTATTTGACTTGCACTTGGCACCAGCTTGTTATTGCCCTCAGCATTACAAGAAGGGCACATTTAAAGAGGAAAAAACCCCATGTCATTAGCATCAAGATTTATCATAAAAACATTGATTTCTAGAATAAAAAGAGAAAAACATTTTGGGGGGAAAATGTGCTATCTAATACTACACCTGAACAGCCTGAGATCTTGTTTAACCAGATCAGCTCTGGGTATGGAACCACATTTACTGAACAGACTTCACAGGGAGCTCACAACAATCCTGCCTGGACTCTCTCCCCAGCTGGATTCCCCAGCTGGATCCCCAAGCCACCAGCCAGTGGGGAAGAATCTTTGTGGAGATTATCTGCCAGTGGCAAAATGATGTTTAACTCACAGCAAGACATACGGGTGTTACAGTGCACTCACTGGCGCAGACACCGAAGGAAGACAACATCCCTCTTCCCTTTGCCTTGTGATTTTGTTCTTCCAATTTTTAACACTTCAATGGTAGCCCAGTTCCAAGCTTACTGGAAGCAGCACCAGTTACCTGCCAAGGTTTTCAGGAGGTGCTGGAACCCATCCACTCAGATAAAATCGTAATTGCAGGTCCAAATAAAAAGGGAAGTGAGGTAAACACAGAGTGATATTCTCTTTGCTATAACCTTTTTTGCTGGAATTGAAACTAAACATCCTCCCCCTCCTAAGAAAAAGTCTAACTTAAATTTTAAAAGTTAAATTTTAAAACAGTCCTCAAGCCTTGAAACTTTTTGAATATTTCTTATCATTATATATATTAAAAATGTTACATTAATAGACACTCCATCTAGCTAAAATTTTCAATTACTTTCTCTAAGAGTAGTCATAGACTTTCGCTATTAAAAGAACAGGGAAATATAAACTGCATGTGTTTCCTCACAATAGTCTAATTGTAGCATTTGTGCATTAATTCCCAGAAAAATAGTTTGTAGTTACATGTGACCATGTTAGAAAAAAATCATGCACTGGATGCATTATTATAAACCAAGATGTTACCATTTTCCTTTTTGCATTTTGCTTCATTTCCTCACACTAGAAACAGAAAAAATTCCCAATGATCCTTAGGATCTGCTTTAAAAAACAGACAGCATCTTCAGGCTCTTCACCAGTGTAAGGTTTGTAACCCACAGCTAACACAGGTGCATGCAGGATGCAGGGACTGTCAGGAAATCCCACCCTGTATCCCACGTTCTCAGAAAAAATGTTTGCCTGTACATGGGTCAAAATACACAGATGATTCCTCCTGTACAGGATAAGCTTAGAAGAGAGAACGTTTCTTGTTTAAACAGACAAGCCACAGAGCAACACTACCATTTTTTCTCTTACTTCTCTCATAGAATGAAGAGTCAGACAAGAGTGGATTTTCTCCAGGGTAATCTCTACAGCATGGCTTTGCAAATACAGATTTCTAAGAGTAATATACACTCCTCACTCATGTGAGTGATTTCAGCAAGACTCAGTGACTTCATCATCATTGCCTCACAACTCAGCAAGACACAGCAAGTAACAAAACCCATCAGTTTTCGATATCACGCAGGTTCACTCCAACATCTCCTCCTAATTTTTAATGCATCCTGCCCTTGAGCATAGCTATTTGCTATTACAGGTAAGGCTGCACAAGCATATGGTGAGTGGAGACCCAGTGAGCTGGAACATCCTGTTTCAACTGATATTCTGCAGAACTGTTTGGCTGTAGGAGCTCAGCAATATATTTTGATAGGCTTGACTATGCAGCTATAGATCTAGTTTGCTTCCCACTTGTACATTGTTCATGCTTCAGTTATCATGCACAAAATTAGCGATAAGCAATATTAAGCAGAGCACTCTGTATCGCAGCTCTGCCCAAGAGGGCTGATAACAGACCCCAGTCTCTTTATGCTTTTTGCCTTTACAGGAACCTGAGTGACTGCTTCCCTGGGAAGCAGAAGGCAGTAAGTATTCTGAGCTTTATGTTAATGCAATGTCTGTCACATCCCTCTTGCACCAGGAGCTTTAAAGTCTTGGTGGAAATCCCAAAATGGAATACCTTTTTGCTAGTGCTTTTCCAGTAAGGATGCTATGATGCAGAAATAACGAGTAAAGATTTTTTAGCAGCTTGCTATGCATAAAAAATGCATGATCTTCAAAACACGACTGCTGATAGCAATTAGCATGTATTTATAATACATCTATGTGTTACTGCATTCTTACCTGGTTATTGCAGTATACAGAAATAAGCTTTCAGCTTGATGTGTTACAAACCCACAGATTTCTTAATTTAATGCATATTCAGCCCAGTAAGAACAATAAAGAATCACACACAGCTATCCCATTTTTTATAGCACATTTATAGCTCACTCTCAGGAGCCTACATCCTGGCTTTTCTTCCCTTGTCCCATTCTATCAGACAGAGATTTTCCTAGAAAAGACTTAATTATCTGTCTCCCATATTGTTTGAGTATGTTATTTGCAGGCTTGGAGTTCTTTTGGCCTTCAAATTTTATTCTCGTGGCCTGATATTTTCCTGAAAATATCCAGAGGTTATACATGTCCCACGCTGTCCACCCTACGGTGCTGGTGCCACCTTACAAACATCAGCACACAAGCCCTTTGCCTGTAAACAGGCTGCCCTTTTCTTCCTTCCAGATTATTCAAGATCACATTAGTAAAACTCTGAATCGAAACAGTACATGCAGAGAACTGCAACAAGACATGGACCCCTTGCCCCTTGGCCAATAAAAATACACAAAATTATTCCAAATTTCCCCAAGTGCCATAGCAACTGACAAAGGCTTTCTTGTTCTTCCACCTTGCATCTTTGACACTCTTGTATATTTTGGCTCTAGACCCAATATTCCAAAGCTTCATGTATTATTTGCTGTCATTCCTTAGTATTTTACTATTCAGTTCTGGATTTACTGGGGCCAAAACCTTTTATTTGGAAGGATTTGCTTTCAGCTCTAAAATTATTGGGCATATCAGAGGGGAAAAATCAAATGCATGGTCAGAAAAGAGACTGAAGATAAGGAACCAAAGATAAGGAACCACAGGAGAACAACACTCTTTGTATCACTCTGGCATAGACATATTTTATAAAATTGAAGAGGGTATCTGATTAAGATCATAAGGTAAAAGAATCTTTATGTTACCTACACTTAAACTTACAGCATGATCTGGTAAACCATTTGTCACAGTGCCAAAGGAGCCCCCTTTTCCAAATCCTTATCCTCAATGAAACAATAACATCAAAATGGGAGCATTTCCAGTGGTTGCTTTGCATTGGAGCATATCTGCCCTGTTGCAAATGAACACTGAATCCCAGCCATTTTTTTGTGCACCTCTCTCTATCCAGCAAATTACAAACTGCTGAATTCATTTGGGATGTAGAACAAGAGTCTCAGTAGATGCAGGTATGTTGACTTACCATAAACAAAGGTCTAGCTCCTGCTAAGAAATGAAAACCATCTAAATCATTCAAATGTACTCTGCAACTCTCATAAAAACATTTGGAGTCACCTGACTGATAAAATATGCTAATTAAGTTTGATTGTTCTAGTTAATCTTAAAAAATGTCTGGAAACCTTGGAGGATATTTTGTTTGGCATCAGGAGAACGTCAAGAGAACAGCAGACACACATGAATGCCAGACTCCTGCGTGACTGGTTGTCCTGTCCCAGCGCCTCAGGAGTCCACATCAGCACCACTGCACAGTTTTGAATTCCTGTACAAGGAAAAATGGACAAAACATTCACATGTTGGATTCACCTACTTCAACTTTGTTTTTATATGCTGTAGCAGTCTCCTTAGCATTTTAGGTAAGACAGTGTGCTAGATGGGCTATTAGAGCAATGTGCTTAGTTGAGAACCAGAAGTATGAAATGAACAACCACACAGATGTGCCACAATGGCTTAATAAATTGAAACAAACAAAAAAGCCCAAACATACACCACCACCCTCCCCCTCCCTCNAAAAAAAAAAAAAGAAGAAAAAATTGTTGGAAGGGTCAAAATAGTTTGTGTAATTTTTTTTTTAAGCTTTGGCCACCTTGTAAGAAAGAATCCTCTAATTTTCATCTGGATTAACACTGGTTCCTGGATGAGAGAGCTGCATTGTCACTTCTCTGAAACCCATGCAGGAATAATGAGCAACTCAAGAGCACATCTAGGGATGTGCATTCTATCGGTCTATTGCCTTGTGAAGGTCCCTGGGGTTTCTTAAAAAGATTCTAATAGGATCCAACAAGGGCAACTTTGATTATCCCATGTGGTTTGAAAGATACATCAACCAAACACAGAGACCATGAATCTGAAAGGCAGCTGACAAATCTAGAAGAGAAGTAGAATTTGCTAAGATTCCAAAAGAAGATTTATATGTCAGATTACTGACTATATTTCAGAAGCTGTCATTTCTAGGAACATCAGTTGGAGATACTATTATTTATTACTACCCATACAGAGCCCCATAGACATTAGGATGTATGTGCAGACATTACAGTCAGCAGCCAAAAAGAGACAGAAAGAAGGGAAGTAGGAGGAGAGGGAGAGCAGATTTTATATATATATATTTTTTAAAAAGCCTCTGATAATTTCTTAAGAGTTAATCTGGATACATATCACCTTTGATGGTTTACTTTACCATCTCAGCTCACAATTGCATTTTGCTCATGAGTTCCTATGTACTATTCTTGTGATTTTTTTTTAATAGGAGTCATGCTATCTCGAGGCAATTACTAACTTCAATTATAGTAAACTTGTTACAAATAAATTCTGGTCTAGTTCTTGAGGACCTTCAAGGAACCCTGCTATCCCAAATTTCCTTCTGTCAGCGCAGCCTCTTGCTTGAAGCCTCTCAACACCCAAGGGTTCTTTTTTTCTCAGAGAAACAATCGTATACATTATTGAACATGCTGTAGCAGATATACTACATTATTTTGTTACCACACTGCCTAATGACATTCAAACAGAATGTTATAAACACATAACAAATATTAATCTTGAAAAGATATTAAAAATTCAAAGATAATAAATTACCCCATGAATTAGAGTTATTATAAATTAATAACCATGAAGGAAGCTGAAAATCTGAAGTTCTGAACAGGTAATTTAAACGTTTCAAAACTTTTATAAAACACTTGGGAGAACAGACAAGGTTTCTAATGTCACAATTTTATCCCATCTTTGCTGAGTAGGAGTACAAAAATATGTAAAGAAGAGTCCAGAGAGAATTACTTTTCTGTAGCTGCAACTTTGTTTCACTAATCACAGCATCACAGAATGGTTTGGGTTGAAAGACCAGTTCCACTCCCCTGCCATGGGCAGGGACACCTTCCACTAGACCGGGTTGCTCCAAGCCCCGTCCAACCTGGCCTTGAACATTTTTCCAGGTATGGGGCCTCCACAGCTTCTCTGGATGCCCTGTGCTGGGGCCTTACCAAGCTCATAGTAAAGAATTTCTTTATAACAGCTAATCTAAACCTTCCTCTTTCAGTTTAAAGCCATTCCTCCTTGTCCTGTCATTCAGCTCTTCTGTAAGCTGCCACAACACTATAAAAATCACTCATTTCTCAGTTTATATTAGGCCTTTAAAAACAAGAAAAAGGTTTCCTGACTAGAGGAAACTCAAACTTCCAAAGTCCAGCTTCTGTTCCCTTTGCAATTCCATGTGCTGGGGTTTCATTCAATTTTCATTTTGTCCCAAGTCTTAAATACACCATTTCCTTGTTGAAGTAGTAATCAAGCAATCAAAAAAAGGGATTCCTCCGCTGATATCTGTTGAGAGAGTTGCAGCTAGAAAGCAGGGTCACCCTTTTATTATGGAGTTGAGGTTTTTTGCAGGTAGGTGTTGAGGATGACACTTATGGCAGCACCCCCCACTGCATCCTCCTCCCACCCCACCCCAGACAGATCTGGTTTTCAGCTGACTCCTGCAGTTAAGGTGAGCAGGAAATACAGCTCTTGGTGAGAGCAGGAGTAAAGAGCTTTGATTGAGATGTAGTTCTACATACACAGACTAACACGAGAACAGAATACAGTAGGACCTTTATCATATATATGTTGAAAAACAGTGCACATTACCATAAATAAATGTCACAGTCTGCTGGGTCCTAGTAATGACTTTCCACTCACTGTGCTTTAAGATTCAAAATACACCACCAACTTCAGGTGTTGCTCACAGAATTGTGCCCAGTGTTCCTTAGGAGGGTTAGAAATTCATATCCATTTGTTTTGTGGTGACTAAGATATATTTTTCTTACTTTAATTGCTTGTAATTTGAGATAAAATTTTGGCTAGTTTCTAGCAGAGTGTCCTTGGTAAGCAAGGCATTCACACCCAGATTTTAAATTTTCCTAAGGATTTAGTAGCATGCAATCCATCAACAGGGTGCCTGCTATCAACACTGTGCCAAACCTTATATATCCATGGGACATTGACATATAAAGGGGATGCACACACAGCTTTAACAGTATGGATGTTGCTATAACAGTCTAAGACACTACCACAGTATCTTAGGTTTCAGTGTAAGATGTAATCAAAAGTATGGATTCTATCACCATCTTCATAAGCTGTTAAAACCAGGTGGGGCAGTGTTCTTTATCTGCCATGACACATCCCTGATAACTCCCTCTGGAGAGATATTTTCTGTTAGTGGGCCATCAAGGCCTCACTGCACGACTTAAAAAATTACATCATCCCATTGTAAGATGCTCCTCCCAGGGGGAGGAACCAAGCATTCCTACCTGGATATAATCTGAGGTTTGGAACACCACACTCAGCCCTTACCTACTGGATTCCTAGAGGACAAGAGCTACATAACCACCACTGGACCTTCAGAGGAAGACCAGAGCCTTCTACAGGATCACCGCTTCAGCAGAACCACATCTATCACTTCAACAGGGCTGCAGCCACCATTTAATTGGACTGCTACCACCACCCTGACCAACAGGGTGTCAGGTTGTATCCTGACTCTGTCAATGTTTCTGTGCTATTGCATTTATTTTAATTTTCCTATTTAATGGTAGTTCTGACTTGGAGTCTCTCACTGTTTTGCTTTCAAACTAGTACACAAAGCAAGGTCCAAAAGCAGATACAGGACTGTTATTACCCCAGGTGATACCCCTGAGGGCAGAAAAAAGATCAGTTTTCAGGTACATATGTTATTCTTCAGCTCTCTTCTTCAGGGACACTGGTTCCAAGTACAAGAAGCTGTGTGCAAACCTTATTTCTAACCATAACAATTAACTAAGTAAAATATATGGCCTCTTTCAACAAACCCTGCCTTGAACTTTCTTTCAGCTTAAAAAATGGGATCTTTCTCTTCTTCAGTGCCGTAATATTTAATACGGGAACAGATTATTAGTTTGTGTGCTGCCTAATAAATTATACCGAACTGACTAGATTAATGCCTTCTGGTAATATTCATTGGCCATGATGCCGTGTTATCCTAAAGCCTGTGTGCTGAAAAGAGCAACCAAAGAATCACAACAACTGCTGTAAATATCAAACCAGTGCACGGGGTGGAAAACAACGTGGCAAGTAAAGGCAATCCAGTCTGGCTTTATTTGGCTCTGCAATTACAGTAGTTATGATCAGTGGTGGTCATGAAGCATAAATTTGATATAGATTTCCTATGAATGAATAAAACTCTGTAGCCATCAAATTAACAAATATACCCATTTCATTAGTCTTTGCTTGTCATCACCAAAAAGTAAATCTCACTGTTCCAAAAATCTAAAGCTTGTGCATTTCCAGTTACATCAACATGTTTTTAAATATTTTTAATTGAAAGTAACTGATAGAAGGTAATGCAGCATTCATCTTGCTGCGGGTGACACGAGGCATATAGCAAAATGTTTTAACAAATGTTTTATTTAAAGACAGACTTGAAAAGTCTGTGTGAGTAATTGCCAGTTTGTCAGCTGAATCACTTTTTCCTTTG
The DNA here is from genome assembly GCA_013397815.1 of Aleadryas rufinucha. Lineage (NCBI taxonomy): Eukaryota > Metazoa > Chordata > Aves > Passeriformes > Aleadryas > Aleadryas rufinucha. The sequence continues at coordinate 217,571 of VZTH01002398.1, read as the reverse complement.
GAAGAGCTTTTTGTCATTATATTAGATGATTCCCAATTTCAGTGCAAGCCAATTTATAGGATAAATGTACCTCAGTGTCATGCCTTCCATTCTTGAATACTAAAATATTATTTGGGGGGCTTGTTTTTACAAAATTGTTATCCTTCTTATCTTGAATGACATGTTACAAAATGATGTATGCATTGAAAACCTGTGTTTTTATAGGAAAAAGAACAAAGATCTCCCTTCTTTTTCATACATTAAAAAAAAAAAAAAGCCTACTCATTAGAGTCTTAGTATGAGAAAATATTTATGCATAGTGTAGCAGTTTAATCCCACCTGAGAATTTTTATTTATCTTAATGGAACTGTCTGAATGGAAGAGCTGGCAGAACTGGACCCTTTGTGCTCAGAATACAGTATTTACACATCAGATACTACACTTGCACATTGCCAAAAAGCAGGCCATATAAACAGTGTTTCTAATAATTGTAAATTAATTCAGGACTCTTTTGTGTTTTTAAAATGCTTATGCTCCTTTGAAAGAGAAAGATATTCTGCTTACGTTTAAGAGACTGGCATATATTAATCCTCAAAATGTGGCACAAACCCATATATTTTTAAACACTAGAATAAAATAATCTCAAGAATCTTGTTTGAATTCTTTGGTTTAAGTAAGCAGAAATGCAGAAGATTTACCGTATCAATTAAAATTCTATGAACTGTATTCCTTGTCAAACTATGTTTATATCTGGATTGTTCACCTATCTGCGTACAGAAAGAAAATGTGTGTGAGACTGACTTGCACAGATATCCGTAGGAGAAACTGCAACTTGTATTTTATGTAGGAGGGAAGCAGTTGGGAGATGAGCAAGAAATACATGAATCATCTTACGACTACAATCTATATCCAACTTCCTCCTCACAGGAAATAAAGTTACCTGACAATTTAGCTAGTAGCGTGGGTTTCTGACAACTTTGCACAAAGTTTGTTTGAAGAACCCTCATATTTTTAAATCTCTGTAAGAACATTTTTGCTAAATATATCAAAAGCATTTGATCTGAACAAAATTAAAACTGGAGAATTTAAAAAATGACCAAAAAAAGCCAAGTCTTTGCAACGAAAGCATTAGCTTGCAAATCAGAGCTATAGTTTGAAACAAAACTTCAGCAATGTTGCCGTATGGGTCTGATTAATTTGGTCACTGTTTCTACAATCAGCACAAATGATTTCACACACACCTCCCCTTACCTTACCTTACCTTCCTGCTTTTAAATTTGCATGGCATTGATTTTAAGAAGTCCCTAAATAAAAAATTCCTTTCTCATGCTCTTTGAGTGGTACCCACTGAAATGATGAATGAGCAGCTTTTCCCACCTTCACGTTTTCAAACGATCAGGGAAACATAACAGATAGTTTAGCAGAAGCTTTGCTTCGACTTTCAGACCTGTGCTTTGATCTCCCCCTGACAGGTGCTGCCTTCGCCGTCAGGAGCAGCTTTTCAAGGCTCACTTGACCATTGAGAACCAGGACAATGCTGTTCCCCTGGAGGTTTGAGCACTCCCAGGTAAGTCTCTAATGGCTGTGCCTCTGCTTCTCATTTTGTACATAGCCAAGAGCTATGGTAGCTCAGGCAGGATCCCTTCCAGGGTCGAGGGCACAGCTTCACTGGGAAGGATTTCCATTCTTGCAAATTCCTATTGTTTTCTACATTGTATATCTATATAAACTACATTTTTATCTTTGGTATCGCAGTTTTATGCAGTCTTTGATACAAGAAGCATAGACAAATGTTACTGAAGGAATACCTGCACAAGCAATCTGGTTTTTGCAGCAAAATGAACCTGCAGATTGGCTCAGGATGCTAAGAATGGAATATCTCTCCCATTCCAATCTCTCTGACACAGCTTGTGACAGATTCTTCCCAATGATTTTTTGATATTTCCTTATTACCAAGGAATTAATTTCCCATGAATCCATGCTTACATTAGCCACAGAAATACTGTATCTATTTTTAGGGAAGTTGAATTTTTGAACCTGAAAAGAGACCAAACTCTGCTTACAAATGTGCTAAAATCTTCTTTCAAAGGGTATTACGCACTTTTGAAAACAGAACTCTTCAGTTAGAAATATATTTGTATTTAAAAGAAAATAAAGCCTGAAAAATTTTAACTTGAGGGCCCAGAATTCTGTTATTCTCAGAAAAAGAGCAAGGCTTGATCAAAGACAGGAACTGAAGGAGTCCCTGCTTCTCACTCTTTAGGAAGGCAAGCAAGAAGAGGGAAGTAAAAACAGCAGAGCAGCACACGCTCTCACTTTCACTCAAATGGAGTACTTTAATGAAGCAAATGGGGAAAAAGTGTTAAAAAGCATTATTCTGCATTTTTAAGGCCTTCCTCCCAACTATTACCTTTAATAAGTTCTTTAACAAATGGATCTTATTTTTTAAAAAAACCCTCTTGAATCAAGAGCTGTGTAACCAAACCTTCTCCTTGAAAAACATTTTTGATAATGTTCAAATGCTAACTTCTTCCTTGGGTTAATAGCAGGCATACTAACAAGCTTTTTCAGTCATTCCTCTGAATTTCTGTTTGTCAGCTCAGTTCTGGACTTATGCTGACAACAGCAAAATTGTTACATTTCTACCTAGTGTAAGTTCCAGCTGCAAACATCAAATGAATATTGATTTTCTTCTTACAACTCAGAAAGCTTTAACAGACACGGCAATAGTAATTCCTGGTAGATAAACCTGAATTTGGGACCAAAAGTACTGTTGTGTTATCATTGTCAGTGCTGCTGGGAATGAGAACTGGAGAAGAGCTGAATAGGCAAGTGATTCACAGTATTCTTTCATGTGCATACATGGATTGAAATCATTTGGGTGGCAGCTAAAGTAAAATCTTTTTCAGAGAGTTCCTGCATCTCAAAAACTCACCAAAATTATGCTTGGCAGGCAGATCTATCTAGTAGGAGCAAATGAGAACTGGAAGTAGGTTGCAGACCAGATGAATGCATTTTCATTGACTGATTATCTCCATCTTAAAACAAATTAAGTCACTCAAAACAGACCCAAAAATTCTGGTTATATCAGTACTTCATTTAAAAAAAGTTTATATTCTTTGTGGTTGTGAAAGAAAGTCTGAATTCCCACACAACCTTATCTTTGTTTTGTATCTACAGAAATTCGACAAATACTTTGTTTTTCAAGAGAAATTAAAAACCAACTCCTTAAGGATGCTCTTAATACTAATCACATTATCCTCCTTAGTGAGGAAAACCAATGAAAATTAAAGGTAACACATCTGAATTGTCTACCTCAGGTCTGTAGTGAATTTCACACAATACTTCACAAACATCATCTGATGATTCATGACAGAACTACACATTTCTAGGAGTAAGGCACCTGTCTTCTGCGGGATTGCTAAGAGCCAAGTTAAATGTTTTCTCCCAAGCCTGATTCATACAACTTTGAGTTCCAAGCCCTCCCTTCTTTAGGCCTTCTCAAGCCTTTCTTACTCACCCTTTCTAACACTGCTTATGTGACTTGATGCAGAACTTTACGACTGAGGTCAGCCTTAGATCACAAGGGAATCAACCTCTTCTCTAAAGAACATTTCTGCTACTCAATCAAACGAGCCACAGGTAACGAGGAAGGTGCTTAGGTGGCTCATTTACCTAAAGTATTGTCCAGTTAATCAGGACTCATTGGGTCTGTTTCTAACTCAACTGCTGACTATGCAGATAATTTTGAACATTAGGCATCTCTCAACAGGTGTTGTAAGGCTTTGCTAATTTAAACACATAATATGTGCTTACAATTTAGCAGAACTTTTCTCTGTAGCTCTTTAAATGTTGTAATTCTAATAAACTTAAAATAATAGATTGAAAACTAATTTACTTAATTTTATTTTCAATAAAGGACAAGTCAATTTTCTAGGGATGAAAAGACATTACATAAATTGAGCTGAACAACATTAATTTTAGAAGGTAAGAGGTTCATCAAGTTTAATTTCTTGATCGGCCCTGGTTGACAACCCTGCCAAGCCTTCCAGGACCTTCCTTCTCTGGCCTCTTTAGGATGTTGTACTGAATATTCTAAAAATCAAATGAAAGAAGCCCCCAGCTAGAAGCACCCCAAAACCTTTATTTCCTCCCAGCCACAGACATTGTTTAATGGAAGATTTATGCAAATGTTTTAGACAGTACAGCTCCGTTGTGTACCAGGCCTCCACAGACTTTTCATGCAACTCCTTGGGGATGCATGTTCTTTTGTACCATCTGGTCCAGGCTCCAGAGAGGAGCTAAACAAGAACTGTTTGGTTCTGAGACTTGCCCAGCTCGTTTAGGGAGCATGTAAGAAGAAAAATCAGAAAGCTTGCGCTGAGATTACGGGGGGGAAAAAGAAATAGAGGTGGGTGGGAGAATAAGGATACATATGCTTGAAAATATTGTAGCTTTACTGACTTAAAAAGGAATTGTAATTGTTGTTAATGACTTGAAGTGACATGCTGGAACAAAATGTGTGAAATGTCCCCTGATGCCACATAACCAAGTTGCCATTTAGTCCTCCAAGCAGCCTTGTTTTTAGAGCAACTATGCAACTTCATTCCTCACTCATATCAGGTGCATTTACAGGAACTGAGTCATACAAATAATGACATGAAATACATAATACATTTTTATCACTCTTACTATAAAGCTGTAGACTGATGTTGGAAGCTGAACAAATAAAATGTAATAAAGAGTATATGTGCAAAACTCTGCAAATTAGTCCCCTTGTACTTACTTACAGCACTTCACAAATATTTTGAGATACTGGAATGGAAGACTTGCTTTTATTATTAAAATGTTAGGATGAATAACAGTGAAAATGTACTACGAAGTGTACGATAAAGCAGTATCTCTATGACTGAAGCACTGAAACAAGATGGGATTGCACTGAAACAAGATGGGATTGCACTGTAGCACTGCTCCAACCAGGTACAGAGCACTAGGCTGGACCTTCTGCACTGTGTTTTACATCCAAAAATACTGTCTTCTGACTTTCTGGCACACATCTCTGCATCAGTGTAACTTACTGTGGTTTTAATAGACTTACAGATCTCGAGTTTTTCTCTTAGTTTATTGCTCATAAGCACAGTTTGGGTCTGTGTCATCCTTAACTGAGTGTCTTTTAACATGGGTAGAGTATACCCATCCATCCAAACAGAGTTTGAGATTTAAAGCTTGTTTTACTTTGCTGTGAGAGTATGGGAAATCCAGGAGTGGAACAAAAAACCAAGGAAGGTCCCTCTGTATTCCACTGTCACTGACCTGCACAACACAAGTGGATCAAGACACATTCTGTAAATTTAGCCATATATATATCCCTGTTTGCACTACATTTGTCACTCTGCCCATTCAGATAATGAATACAATAGTGCTATGATAATAATCACATATTTGTCACCAAAATACAGGGAAGATTTCAATGGCTGCAAAGAACAGCCCCCACTGCTGACTTCAGCAGAAGCCAATGACCTTTGACAGCTTCAGCAGAGTCAGGATGAGATTTTGACCATACTGTAATATTCAAAACCACACAGTAGTATTTCCTAAGCAAAGCTTTTTACCCATAAATTTAGTCTCTTTCCTACTCACAGGAATAATCCATGGGTTTCACTGAATCTACATTTCTGGGGATGTGACAGTAGGGCCAAGCTTCAGTGCTTTAGCAGGTCACTGCTTTTCTCCATCAGCAACGCTGCTGAGAACAGCCCAGGCCACCAACTGCAGGGCCAGCAAGTGGCTGTGAGTGAATGAGAAACCTCTTCTGTCTCCTGTCTCTTCCCTAAGTACCAGAAAATAACTCAGATGCTCCTAACAAAAATCTGTGGTTTGGGATTCAGCTGTTGCTGTCCCATCAAAGAAAAAAGTGTTCAAATATTTAGTGGTCTCTGACAGTAGCAACACCTGAACACAAAGGCATTATTGCAAATTACTTGGAAAAAAAAATTAATTATCTTTCTAATAAAAAATTAAACTGCAATTATGAGTCATTTTCATTTAAGGAACCAACTGTTCCTATTTGCAGTAAGATTGCATTATTGTAATTTTGAAACTATATTGGAAGGTCAAAATGTGAGAATTTAAAGTGCAATCTTGCAGATGCTCCCACAGACGTCAAAACAACCCTTCACTGCTCAAACTCTCATGAAATCTATGAATCCCCATCATCTGCAGGTTCCACCCAGAATCCCAGAAATTACTATCTTCTTTATGTTCCCACCATAAAAAAAGGTATTTCATCTTAAAAGCACCAAAATCTGGTTTAGGGAAAAGGAAGAAAAATATACAAATGAACCCTGGCTTGTTCCTTCCCAAAGTGCCAGTTCAGTAGCTGAGGATTACTTTCCACTGGAGCTACAAGCAGTAGAGATTGGATAGAAAAAAAATTACCTCTAATATAGAAGGGCCTCCAAAAGCCCAGCAAACACTGATCAACTGTGACTCAGGAAGTTTGAGTATTGAAAATCTCAAATTATGTGACACTAAAGACAAATAATCTTTCTGTATATTTAGACAGGTTTTAGTACCACAGGAGGTGCCAGATGTAATATCCAGTATGCAGGATTTTGGTCAATGAAATTTTTAGTCTGCAAGGAAATTTAGGATGCAAACTTTGGGAGGGTCCACAATGGAATGAACAAAAGTAATGAAAAAAGGTTCAAAAGTACCAGTCAACAATACCAAAAGAAGTTACACAAATTTTAGTGAAAGCACTTCATTTTGAGCTGCTGACATTTTTAATTTCAAAATACTGTTTTTGAAACTGAACTGTTCATTTTGCATGCATCTAATGAAGAAATTAAAAGGTCAGAATCAGAATGGTATTTTAATAACTTAGATTTTGACAAAATGCCAAATTTCCTCTTGGGCTTTTTTGTTCATTGACACTGATGATGTACTTCAAATATCTACTGCATATTCCAATGTTCTCAAAATGGTTTTTTTATAACTTATAATTTTGGGCATGACAATTGCATATTTTAATTGCTTATTTATTCATTAGGACCAGGAACAAAGGCTTGTAGGGTGACATTTCAGTTCTGTAAAGCAGCAGAACTATTTTAGTGGCACAGGTTTCCCTGTCATTAACTGTGTAGGGTGGGAGCTGCCCTCAAAGACTTGATCTAAAGCTAGAACTTCTTTTCCTTAAATCAAGAATTCCATACAAACATGTTAGCTCCCAGAAGCAGATGCAGGTCAGTCAGTCTGACATTAATCTACCAATTGCTTCATTCATTTTCTGCAGACTCTGATATATTCTGGCAATGCCATTGCTTTACCACATACAAGTCCATTGAGTAAAAGGGGCAAACAACCAGCATATGTTGCAGTTATTGTTTAATTATAATACTTAGAGAATAATTAAAACGCTGTTCCCACTTGATAACTGTTGTAGNCATAGCCACGATCTGGCAGCGTTAGATAACTTTTTTCCTGTCATCTGACATTAAATGTCCCAGGGCCGTGGTCTTCAGCCACTCAGAGAGGATGTGGTTTGTGTGCCTTTGCATTTTTACCCATGAGTCTTCTGTGAACTGTTATCAATAGCAATATTAATAAAAGTAATTTTTAAAAATTGGAAAACTGGTCATTTGAGGAACAGACTTTAAAGGCTGATCTTGAAGAGCAGCATTAAAGTTCAGGCAACACTGCCCAGAGTCAAAGTAGAGAGAGCAGAATCTAACTCCTGAAAGGCTATTTATTCATAGCTGCATTTCTTTCTCCTATAAATCCATATGATGTTGGTCATAGTCCAGTCCAAGCTTGTCACTATTTTTCTGTCTCCTGAATTCTTTAATTTGGATTAATGCTAAGCATTGCTGCCAGCACAGAGGATAGTAATGACGCAGTTAATATACACGGAAAACAGAATTTAGGCAAAGAAGGAAGTTTTACTGGTCTGTTTCCAGTTTATCACATTATCAAGCTGTTAAAGGTTGCCCTAAGCAGTAGATACTCTAGTTCTAATTTAATCAGTAGAAGCGGTATTGCACAACTTCTTTTGCTCCCATCACTTATATGATAAAATTAAGACCAAAAAAAAAAGGAGAAAGAAAGGAAAAACCTAATTCACTATGCAAAGATATAGGGGCATCTAGGAGTTGAAAAGACTGAAGAGGAAGAAATTATATTAGGGAATATAAATTAGTTTATTAAAGGTCAAAAGCATACCCAACAAATGCTGGCAGCATGCCCTGGGGAGAAAGAAGCAAGGGGGTTTGACTGAAGAAAAACTGGTGTGCAAGAGAATCCCAGCTGAGTGAAATGATCATTTTTCTAGTGACACTGAAATTTTGGTCAAAAACTTCATGGCCAGACATGGCCAAAGAAGGAAACGATTATCTCTATAATGACAATGAGGGCTCCAATGTTTAGGTCAAATCACTGTCCTGGGGAAAGGAAATACTGTGAAACCTGTACTTCTAGACTAATACTCAAAATTTAAAAGAAAGCATTTCACATGCTTCATCAGTAGAAGCAATAAACTGATGTCACACGAGTTGAATCACAGGAAAATCACTCAGATGAGGAAACTGTAATCACTACAATTAAGAGAATGCTTAATTAGTGCATTTCATGAATAACAAGGCAAGTTTGCAATGACAGCCTAAGGCAAAGTATATCTCCTGACACGACGGTGGCCACTGCTCACTGATGCATGGATGGCCCTATGCTACATGGGGCAAAACCTACAAAAGGTGAGTGACAGCTCCTCTCCCAACAGCATTATTTTCCAGTTGGCAGCAGCACAGCAAGACCATCCCATGATATGTTACCAAAAAATTAGAAAAAAAGGCACCACCTTCCCAATGAGAGCTGAGCACTGCCCTTGCCTACAGCTATGCAGGACCGCTAAGGTGCAGCCACAGGCTGTGGCCAGATGTAAATCCAAGGGCGAAAAAATAGCACAGAAAGTAGACAATAAGATCATGTATATACAGCATGCACGTGGTCTTCGACACTACTCTCCCTGTTAACCTCATTCCACTGATGAGGCACAGTGTGACGTGCAGAGTCTCTGTAGGTGTTAAATCAATATGCTACATTAATATGGTTTGTGATGGAAGGAGACTAATACATGAGAAGCAGAAATTTGCACTTTGAGGAATCAATTGCTCGGAATGAGACTCATATTTTTCAGTGGACAAGTAATTTTATATTTTTCAGTGGACAATTCCACTTTGAGAAGATGTGGAAATTAATGATGGAAAAGACCTTTTTCTTCTTTGATGAGAGGCAAAGGATGTACATTCCTGACCAGCAAAACTGAAATGAGTTGAAGCATTTCTTTCTAGATAGCTGAAATAGACAGGCAAACTTAATTCTGGAATTTTGTTTGCAGAACCTTAGCCCCCAAAACATACCAGTGACTGATTACAATATAACTCAGTATTTTATTTCTCAGGAACTGCCAAACTGAGAATGGGATACTATGGTAGAAACTTTACATCAGTTTTATCTCTCTCTGACAGCAGAAGTGTTCATTTGAGTTTTAAATTATTTTCTAAAGCTAGACAAAAAAAACACCTACCAGAAAAAAAGCCACAGTCACAATTAGAATCAAGAATTTCATTGTTATCCTACCCACCAGAAATTTCCTGAACTTGAGCTTTTCACTAGACCTTGATGATAACAGGAACACTTGTGATAAACTAAGACAAGCATAAAATCCAGAAGACTCCTGTGGCTGAAAATCAAATTCCTTACTAGATTTTGACTGTTCAGAGTTCACTTCTCTTGGGAAAACTTTCCTGACTACCTTAAAGTAATCAGTCACTGCATATATATATATTTAAGTAGTCAAGAGTACAGGAAAATGAGCGATGAAGGGACATACAAAGTTCACCTTCATGCTACTGAAGTTATGTCTCGAACACTGATTCAGCCTCATCCAGGGAAGGATTTCACAATTCCTGACATTTGATTCTACTCATTGCTAGTAATGGAATAAAACCACACACACTTAGGAAAGGTTATGTTTAATATTTCGGTATATGCCCCAACCAGTCAGAAATCATTAACTCATTTGCTCACGAATACTTGTCTGCTGTGAGCTCTATTTTAAACTTGTCTGCATTAGGACTTATTTTTAGTTCTGTTTTATTTCTGTGGAGAGTATAAGAAGCAGAACATTTTATCTCCTGTTCATAAAGGAGATATAAATCATCCCATTCTAAAAAGGTGGAGTACATTAGCTCTAGTTTTTTCGCAATCAATTTGATTGAGTCTAAAAAAGAGGCCTCATCCTACTCCTAAACTGGCTTTCCTTATCTAACTCAGAGCACCATAAACGTTCAGCAATCTGCTTGCAGTAGAAGAAATTAGGTTATTTTTCTACTCTAATTAGTGCTCTGCTGTAGAAAATTGGAGGATTAATACAAAAAGGCAGGAGTGGCATTATATTTGAATAACCCACTTGCAAAGAGATCAGCTGTCACTCCTCACTCCCAATCCCTGGAACTAGATGGGCCTTAGGGTCCCTTCCAACCCAAACAATTCCACGGTTCTCTGATTCTGTGACGACCCAGCTTACAGATCCCTCGGGCTCAGTTTTTCTCCAGGCCTTGCTCCCATCTGCTCCTACAAGCATTCAAGTGACACCAGGAAATTACTCTGGACATAGAGCTCCTTGCTGAACTTGGAGCTGCAGAGCCTGAGACTGACCAATAAATATCAATCATGGTAGTTTCACAAGAAAATTTCATTCTCCGTTGAGTGTGACTGGAATAATTAATCTGGCCTTCAGTGCTTTCAAAATGAGGCTAATCAGTGACTTATTGCCATCAACAACAGAAAATCATCTCGTGGCAGCCAGTGCCTACATCAGAGATAAATTCTGAAATTTACATTTGTTTTTATTTTGGCACTGATTGCACTTAAGCATGCTAATTATCAGAATAACGATTTTTTTTCACATAAAAGAAGGCAGAGAGTATCAAGATTTGTGGCAAGAAAAAACTCTGGAAGAAGCAATAACCATATGATAGAATGCACAACTTTTTCAGAAAAATTACTGATGTAGAGGGCTCCCTTTATATAATTATAAAATTATTGTTGGTATGACTGATTTAATTTGAATAGCATTCCCTGGGGAAATATAGTGTGCTATCAACTTGAAATGATTACAATTATTTGGCCTTCAGCAGTAGTGGGATAAAGTCAGCAGTAGAGCTGGATGGCAGTATGCCCACAGCTACACCTAATGAAATGAAGCACATCTGTGGCTCTGACAGGAGGAAATACCAGGGAACAAGCTCATCTCAGAGCAACTCATTCCACGCCTGATGCCAGCAGAGTCTCCAAGCACCCACAGGCAATACCCCAAGGTCCTTACTCAGCTTTTACTCAGAAATGAGGGAATTTTGATCACACAGTGAAAACCAAGAGGGGCAGATGTTATGCCAGAAAATATGAATATAAAGAGATGGCTGACTCTTCGCCTTCTTCAGTTTGGCAGAAGATGATGAGAGGGGTCTTCTGTGAGCTGGACTGCAAGAGCATGAGGTGACCCTCAGTAAATCGTTTCTCCTTACAGAGATCATCAAATATGAAAACTGATATTTTTGTGATAAGTTAAATTGAGTGGAACTTCATCAAACTGGCAATAACTGCTTTATTTTTAGCCGTTCTCCTAAGATCAGCAGGCTAATTTTATACCCTGCAACATTTGTGGGGGAAGCCTTAGCCTCTGACATGAAAGAGGCGAACAGCCCGAGAGAAATGGTTCTTGGAGGACTTCTGCTCCACTGAACAAGCCTTCTGTGGCAACTTAGAATAATATGTTTTTTCAAATTGCATTGGCAGGTTGCACAATGTTTCTCTGCTGCTCTTGACTAACAATCTAGCAAGCAGATGAAAAGGCAAACCTCTGCCTTTGTCAGCTTTGCTGGCACTCTGCTGAGGGAGATCAAAGCAGGCGCTTTGAAGGAAAGAGAGTGAGGATGTAGCCAAATGGTGGTTTGAGACAAAGGAGCAGCCTGCTTGAGGTCATAGATGGAAGGAAAAAGCCTGATAGAAAAAGGAAAAAAGAATCCCTACACATATGTCGTGCAGGAATACACAATTTGCCATCCTTTTCCACGGAGACTAAGCTAGACTCTGCTTTCACAATTCATTTGGCCTGCAAGAGTGAAGAGCTGCCTGTCCAGAGGCTCTGGACCATTGCTGCCCTTGATTTTGTTAATGGCAGCAAACTGCAGAGCAGCATGGCCTCCCTGTTGGCTGCTGTCTCTATAAAATGCGAGTTCCTCAGAGGAAAAGGAAATAATGCCAGAAAAAGTAAATAGCTTGTTTTCCATGTAAAAGCAGCATAGTGTTCTGACCACAGTGAGCAGTTTTTCTTCCTTCCATGCAAGGCAAAAGAGGTCTGTGCAAAAATAATCCCCTCTGTCATAGGATAAAAGCTGTACATGGTCTAAGAATGACTTAAGCTTCCTGGAGACCTTACCCTGGGACATAAAGTGATGAATTCAACTTCTGCTGGACCTGTGCTGTGGCCAGCTTCCCTGGAGCTCCTAGGAGGCATCCGGACCCAATACATTAGCTGCTTATTGTTCAGCTTTTCCATTTTCAGAAATCTGGTTCCCAGTTATCCCCTCCTGGAATGAGGTGCTGCTAAGGGACACAATGCAAAGCACAAAACATAATTGGGATGGGTAGAGCAATCCTATTAAAATGAGAAATCTGCCTGAGCGGCAGCGAAAGCCAAGAAATGGAGGAAATTATAAAAAAGGTGAAAACCTAAATAATTCTCACAAAATCATTTTGATTTTTCTGTAATCCCCTGATTCCAATAGTACTGAAACAAGAAAAGCACCTTTTGCAATATTCTTCTGGTTGGAAAGGAGGCAAAACCAATGCAATATTAATAATAAACATTTTACTAACTTGACAGAGGCCCATAAATGTTTCTGAGAACACACAAAAACCAGATAAAATATACCATCTGTCCTCAAGTTCTGCAGAAGCTGGTGCCAGCAGTTCAGGCAAAGGTGGGTGTAGTGCAGTACCCACTGGCAAGGAAACTCTGTAGGGAAGGCTGAAAAAAGAATGTTTTATTGAAGGTAATGAGAAGTATGAAGTAGCAAGTATGTCTTTTCCAGGAGAAGGGAATAATGAAAAAGGATCTGAAGGCAGAAGTTGGAGAAGGATTAAGTAGGGAGCATCAGAATTTCTCTGGAAAGTTTGTATCTACAGCCAATATAAACAGGCATATCATTAAATCTACTAGAGTAAAAACCTATAGAACTAAACAAATTCACAAAAGCGTGACATTTTAAATCTCTGTACATTGTCCATATGCAGCTTAAGTGCAAGCCTAAGTTTTCTGCATGACCTGTGTATGCCTTTGTAGCACCAAGGACATCAACGTTGTTCCTAGCAGGGCACAAAGTGCATTTCAAAGCACAGGCATTATGCCATGGCATGACTTAGCCATGACTTAGTCCACCTCAGAAATGATAAGAATATCTTGAAATATCTGAGGGGAAAATCCAATAAAACCCTCTGTTCTCCAGAGAAATATTGATGATGTATTTCCTCGACTTGTCAAATTGGCAGATTTTGACTGTGGCTGTTCCACAAATTCCGCACGTTAAAAAGCTACAAAATAAGCGACTTCTACTTCACCAAAACCCACTTCTGAATGGGGCATATGAACTGCCCTTCTACATACACACAGTGCTGCAGCCCAGAACAACACCTTACTGTGTTCAGGTGAAATTTGCCTGACCCAACATTCTTCTTTTCATACGAATCAAAAGTTTCAAATGATCTCGTGAGTTTGCATTCTCTTCGCTACAGAGTATTCTGGAAGACTTTCTATTGAAACGCTAGATGCTCTTGTTTGGAGTTAAATAGAATCTTTAATGTAATATTAGACTGCTTTAGATATTTTTAGACAGATTTATTTAGCTTGATGTAGTGCCATTTCCTCTAGACTTTGTTTTCAAAAATTTCTCTCAAAGCAATTTATTTTATTTTAAAGGAAGTAGTAATATTGCTATGGAAGAAAAAATGTAGATAGTTTTCTTATTATGAACTGTTATCAACTGCAAATTTAAGGATATATTTATAAAGGCTTATACACTTAGGAGGTGAAAGCTTGGCTAAAATATAAAATCCTTTTAAGCAGCTTGGCTTTTATAGCATGCTACAAATTCATGAAGAAAGGAATACAGGAGGATTGTAAAAATTTCATGCCTGACGCTTGCATGTTATCTTTGGGAATTCAGCCTGAATAAAGAAGGCATAAAAGGAAAATATAAAGCTTGCATATCTCCAATGTGGTGTCATAAATCAGAAATTCTGGACTGAAGGAAACCAAGATCAATAAGACAGGTGTCTCAGCATTTGACATGTGCCCACATAAACACAAGTTAATTATTTCACATGTTGTATTTATTCTGAAGAATACAATTTGGGATTAAAAATAAATTCAGTAGTAAATATATGGTGATCAGTAACATTCATATGCATGGCTAGATACAGACATAGGAACTTGAAAAGATAATTAAGATTTAGCTTCTCTATTTATAGAACAAAAGTGAAGCACATTCATTGTCTTTAAATGTGAAGTTGGAGTGAGCACAGGGTGATAGCTGCTAGCAAAAGAAGATATAACTCATTACAAAGATGTGTTCTTTTTCAATAAAAATAATATGTGAGATACAAGAAAAATGAACTGATAAAACAAAAGGACAGAAGCTGCAATGTAGGAAGTGAAGAACAAAAAAAAGTGTTCTAAGCCATTGGGACATGTATTTTTGCTAAAGAAGTAAATGAAAAGGATTGAAGAGATAAAAAAATCTATAGAGACCCAAGAAAAAATAGCAGGAGTTTCGGTAATACAAGTGTTTTTTCTTTAAATGAACTACTTGCAATAGAACTATGAGCCACTTTTTCATTGCAAAACAATGCAACAGCTACCATTATTTCACAGCTGTTGAGGCTGTCTGTAATGTTCAGGAAAGTCCATTTTTTACTATTGATAATTAAGGATATTTAAAGGAACACATTCTGAGAGTAACAGCTATTCTGAAAGAAAGGTGTAAAAAAATTTAATTCTTAATTTTCTCAAATTCCTTATTATAATATTAGTAATCAGATAAAGTTAAATTATTTCAATGACTCAATTTACATCTCAAAACATTAAAATTGTAGAGCAGAGCTTTTTTCATCTGATATTAGGATTAGCTCTTTGAAATATCCCTGGAGAAAACTTGTAGGCAGTTGGTTTGGGTTTTTTTTAGTATGACACAATCATATCCAGTTTTCTATAGAGCAGTCAGGAAAAGATGTGGCAAAAATACCTCAAGATATTTTAGAATGGAGAGATTAGACTGCTTTCTACTTTTAATTGATTTACAAAGAGCTATAAAATGGCAGTGAAAACTCCCTGTTGCAGCTTGCTCAGTGTCTCCACTGCACTGCACTACTTTGAATTCTTTTTTCAAAAAGAGGGCTGCTGCTGGGCTGACAGAGAGCATTCAGCTCTCCCTCTTTGGCAGTTCATTGCTTCTCTTCAGAGAAGTTTCCTTCTTTAAATATGAGTGGGTTTTGCATAGCACAGACGTTCCATTTGGATTTTTTGCCTCTTGGTCAAAAACTGGATATGAATATCACTGATCAGCAAAAATTACAGTGCTGGGTTTATGTGCTGAGGTTAATAAGGATGCTTTTAGTATGAACTTGCAGTTGGGGAGGGAAAGGTGGGCAGAGCAAACTATCTCTGATTGTTTAATACTTGCTAACAGAGACAAGTGGCCTTCAGGTTAGATGTAATTCAGAGAAAACACATTAGATATGACTATGAAGTAATGCATCAACAGCAGTTTTGTCATTTAGATGCAAAATGCAAAAAAGAACTGAAACGCACTGTTAATATTCCTTGCTTTAGTAAGCTGACCTTCTGCATATTGGTGATACAGTTCATACATGGGAAAGAGATGCATTCAAATTTAATCAGTCAATGCTGCTGGAATGAGGAAGGTTTTGCTGACTCCAAACTACAGACACTGACAAGAAACTGCAATGGGAAATTTGTTCCAGCCTTTCATCTAACCATGAACTAACTGCATTTAAGAACATTATGATAAGGTGAAAGCAAAATATGAGACATTGTATAAAATGTAAATAAAACAGAAAAACAGAGATACAAAGGATGAAAATATGCAAAATGTGACTGAAGATTTTTTTGAAGTCTCCTTTTGGACATATCATATTGGTAGGGTAGCTTGATTTTTTCACATTTCTTTGATGGTTTTCCAGGCTAGCTACCATTTTACATGTGTAGCATGTGAACTTGTATCATCATCACACACAACCACATAGGCTGTTCCTGCATGTAGAATGAGACTGCATTGCAGAATGAATGAAAACAGACTTTGTGTTTCTCTTCTTCCAAAAAATAAACACCAGAAAAGCCAGAAGTTTTATATCACTGCAATTTGCCGCCCTTCCTCTCTCATTTTCTAAGAGATTTGGACAACTCAGAAATGGCCATTTAAATGACTTTTATGCCATTTATATCATACTGGCCATTCAACAGCAAGGTACTTGATCTAAAAATCTGAATGCCGAAGCTGGTTTTCTCCTAATTTTCTCAGTACTTTCCTTTATCAAGAGAAGCTACAAGTTTGAATACAGCCTCTGCCCTTTCATTGAAACAGATCCCCAGTTCAGAAGCTTCTCTTTTTAGGACAAATTTGCATCTGTGGAAAATTTCCATCGGTGCTTTCAGGCTCCGCATATTTAGCTGATAGCGTAGTTCAGATTTTCCAATATCTGAGACACTCTTTGTGAAAAAAGGACAAGTTGTAACTTTCAGATAGTTCAGCCTTACAAAGTCCTGTGATGCACTGTGCAAACATGATTTTAAGACTCCAGGACTAGCAAAATTGGCAGCCAGGTCCTTTTGCAAACACAGAACTTAAACAAACAAAAGTGCAAAACAGACCATGACGAGAAGTGAAATCTTCTGAGTTCAAGCAATTTGAGATACTGAACTACTTGGAAGGAGGTTTGCAAGCCTTGTTTAGCACCTAAAATAACACTATTAGCAAAGATTTTTGAATGTGATGATTTTCAACTTCGAGACGCTCAAAAAATCCCATTCATTATAGTTTTGTTTTTCTCTCCCTAGCTACTGATGACTCTTTAAATTATCATGCAACAATATACACTGGAATTGTATGGTTAATTCAAAAAGAGGAAGAATAACTGAATTTTTACATTGTGGCATCTTTGTTTATATTTAATGTATAACCTAGACGGGGTATGTTGATAAGGAAACTGGAGAACAGACTTGGGAGGGAAAAAACCAACGATCAAACATACAGATGGACAACAGAAAACATTAGGAACTGCTGCAAGTAAGAGACATGGAATAGGCCCAGATGACCAGGCCCTGAACAAGAGGATGTAACCAGGGCACTGCTGAGTGACGGCCCTGTGAGAATGTATTTGGCATAGAACTGGGCTACCCATTTCCGAGTAGATAGACAGTGTCTTCACTGTATTATTGAATCATATTACAATAATAGCTTAATAAAATTACAATCACAAAAGTTGCCTACATGTGCAAATGGAGATAAAGGTTAAAAGTTAAATTGAGTTTATTTGAACAGTAGGAAAACCTAGGAATACAAAGGTCTGCAAAATGAAGGTAGAATAATTCACAGTAGTTATCATATCACAAGAAAGGACATCACAGAAATACACAAGGTATTGGGAGGTTGCAGGTGGGCAACCTGAACGTTAGAGAAACTGGGAAATTAATGCTCCTAATGGCATAGCAAGGATTTATACATTTCAGTTTTATTAATGCTAATGGGATTTATGTTCACCACTACTCCATACATCAAGAGAAGAATTAGCACCCAGGTCTATCTTGTTTAGAAAAGGAGGGGATTAGCTCTATGTTTCTGCCTCCCAGTACAAGACTTACAAGCCTCACATCTTGGAAAATTGTCCACTGTGAGGCAGCTATAAAAGTATGGAAATTACTGCTCCAGAAAGAGTCCAGGGGAAATTCCAAATGGCCAACGTCAATTTTAGAGGCCTGGGGTATCCATGGGAAGAATACAGATTTCCAAAGACAACAGGAAATCCTCAGTTTTCAGGAGAGTGAGACAGTGACTGGTGCCCCGAGTACGGCTGGGAGCTGCAGCCCACACTGGGAACAGCTGCCTGCGCTCACACACACCCAGCCAGGCTGACAGAAAGCTCACCCAGCAGGGCAGCAGCAAGAAGCAGGAGCTCACCTGGTAGGACACAGCTGTAGGAGCTGTATTTCAGCACATGTTCAAAGATAAATTAGCTTCCCTTTAGGCTGCACTAACACAAGAGGGGATTTAAAATAGCTTTGAATCCCTCAGTGTGTAGGAAGAAGTCTAGCTCTGGGAAAAGGGTACTTGGGTAATGCAAGAACACATTCCCATCAGCAGTCCACCGTGGTTGAACCCCAGACGGCAACTAAGTACCAAGTACCACACAACCGCTCACTCACTCACCAGTTACTGAGCAGACAATTTTACCCTGTCCCAGACAAAACCAGGTCACAGTCCTAGACCACCACAGCATACCACAGCCTTGAGGAACACAAACCACCTTTGCTTCACAGAAAATAGAGCATGTTCTGAACAATGCACCAGCACAGGATTTATCATGTATAAATTGCACACATCCAGGTTATTTACATCAAGGTAGATGCACCATTAAATACAGCATATTACTGCTCCTGATACTTCCAGGTGCTCAGTGAAACAGGGTTTTCTTGCCCCTGAGAAAATGTTGCTTCCTTCACGCAAAACACAATTTAAAACAGTATTTAACATTTTCCAGGAAACATCCCTTTCACTTTAGGAAGGTTCAAGCTAGGACAGCATTCCACCCTCTAGTACAAACACTTGGTCTGTTTTCATTTGGGTACAGATACTTTAACTGCCAAAATCTGCACTTGCACCCAACTCTTTGGCCCAGCACCCAAGTGAGCTGGGAAATGAGATCAGACATAGGTAGCTGCTTCCAGTCCTGCACACCAGAGAACATGCATTTTTCAGGCCAGAAGTGTTTTACCTAATGTGTTCTCCTGTTGCTTGCTATTTGCATCAAGTAGTACCACAACGTTTTACCCACCTTTTCAGAAGGCATTGTTTACATTCTTGTGGTGCCTGCTCTGCACAAATAAAATTAAACTAAATTTAATTAAGCAGGCTGCTTTCATCAGTGTTCTTTCAGTGCTTTCACACCTTAGTACAAATTAATGGAATCCATATTAAAAGCAAGAAAGAGCTGTGAATACACACCTCTGTTTGCTACACAGCAGCTTCTCTGTAAGGACCAACCTGCAGTGATGTTATGTGGCTCCATCCCAGACCTGTGGCTTTACTTGTATCAAGCCGGTAGAAGGTGAAACATTTGCAAGAATGGCCCAATGTTAGAATGAAAATCATTCACTAGGCATCATCAAAATAGTATTACTTGAGCTATCAAAGATTTCAGGATTGTTCAGAAAACTCAGGACCAGAAGGATGGGGTGTCAGGAACTTTGCCATTTCTGCCAGCCTTGAATAAGAGATAGAAATGTGTGCCTCGTCTGGAACTGCTCTCACACTGGGGAAAAGCCTCCATGCCTGTGAAAACTAGATTGAGGAATAACTTTGAATACTCTACATATAAATAAAAAATCCAGATAAGAAGACTCATTCACAACTATCTCCACATTGTATCTGTACCAAATTCTCTCTTTTTACATATCCAGGAACATAGACACTGCAGTGAAGAGGGTCATTCAAGATTTGCAAATGCAGAAATTCATATAGTCCTGAAATATTTTTACACTTGTTTTTAATGTATCTGCAAAAACAGTATGTGCATGTACTGATGATAAAAATGGAAGAGCACAGGAGAAAAGATGTTGTTTCCAGCTCCAAATTCTTTTATTCCCCTCCAGTTCTCTTTGATATTCACAGAGCTCTTTCTTCATTTAAACCTCCACGCACAAACTGCGAGCCACCCCTTCATGTTTTCTGAGTGTAGTTAGGGAATATTAACAACTGCTCTTTGTTGGCACTAGTGCAAGATGCATGAAGGCATTGGCACTCATTTATTAAAAGACGTTAAGAAATATACACAAACTCTGCAAATGTTTGAAATGCAAACTTCAATTAAGAACTAGATTTCGTGGAGTATAATTTAAACAACTTGAACTAAAAGATTCAAGACCACTGAGCAGTGAGATATTGAGGGTCTGGATCCCAGTTCTGTAGAACAAACTACTTTGCAGTAACAAAGTAACTGTAGGCAAGAAAAAAAATCTGTTGTGCGATTTTCTGTTCTTTTAATGAACATAGGTCATCTTTAGCTAAACGACTTCACTGAAATCAATGGAGTCCCTCTGGCTCTGGCCTATTAACATCAGGAATAGTTTGTATGTATTATTTGACCAGTAGCAGGTCTGGAGTGCTGCCTCTCCACCTAGATTCTGGAAGTAAGTTTTCAACATTTGTCTGAATCTCTAGAAATTAAAAGTAGTTTATAGTGTTCTGTAGGACACTAACTCTACAAGATGAAAACAATTGCATGGAATAGCAGTTGCTGATTTATCTGCAGCTCTTAACACTCTATTGTTAGAATAATGGTTGAGAAGCAAAATATAATAAAGAATTTATGAACTCCATTTTAAAGTACTAATAGTTGTAAGACCTCCCAAAACCTGACATAACTCAAAGCAAATATGCATGGGGAGACTCAGCTTGTATAAATCAGTCTATGTCCTCCACTAACTCCTGAAGAAGCCCTTGAAGGAATCAACAGGGCTTCTAAGAATGAACAACCCATCACCAAATGAAGTTGTATATTACAATTTTTCAGACCTGCAAGCCTGGATCCCTTAAATAAAGGAGAGAGTAGATCTGGAGTAAAGCACAGTTAATCAGACAGGTGAGTTAGATGATACTTCTCCTCAGGAAGTAAATGTTAATTTCTGTGTCCATGAAATGCATCCTGCATGAGCACAAAGAGACTATTAAAGTGAGCAGGAGCATCCAGGGACAGATGTGTTAGGGGAATGAGTCTCAGCAGCCAAAAACATATTTCAGGTTTGAAATCTGTGTTAGGAACCCATTCTAAATCTGTCTTCTTGCTTTAAAAGACCTTAAGATTCCCACCCTCAACCACTGCCCTGATCTCTGGCTCAACGTTCCATTCAGTGAAGGTGGTGGAAAATCAGAAGCAACTGATCTACTGAGCCATCTGACTCTCCAGGTTCCTATAGCCCACAGTAAATGTTTCACATGCTTGCTGTTTCTTTCTTTCTTTCTTTCTCTTAAGACCCTGCTATCTGAAAAACCCATAACTATTTACTTCACTTTATCAACCAATCCTGAAAACAGGAAAATTTCTCTCCACTGTCTTTACTTCTCAGACGAATAGTGTTGAGCAGGTGAAATTATAAAGAGTCCTAAAGCTCTTAGGTTTCTTCAAAAATGAAACCAGGGCTCAGGTATTTTCTTACTGAAGCTGGGGTTCATGCCTCAAGACACATTCAGCTCTATTTGTGGATTTGAGAAAACAACAGAATGTACTTTGGAATGTGCAGAAAGGAATTTTACTGCACCCACCACCCTCTTATACATTAGTAACCCAGCATTATATTATAGCATGTTTATTTTTTTTAAAACTACATTTATTCCACAAAATTTCAAAACCTAAGTTATATAATATGGTGAAATTATTTCAAGTGTTTAAATAACAACCTAATTAGTTTAGTTTAGAATTGGAAATCAGAACTTCAATTAATATTCACATTTTCAGATCTTAATTTCTGCTAAACTAACTGCATTACTTCAGTTAATAGCTTTTTCTTCCTGCAATATACAGCTTAACATCCCTAAACATTTCTGTATCAATTACTAAATCTAAATTAAATGTTTATTGGACTTATTTACTTCTCAGCATTCTCAAGCACGGCCATGGTCCATGACTCACAAGCTAAGTTTTGAAGGTTTCTTATGGTACAATGACTATTAATTACATGTAAAAGGTTTGAAAATGAGTGAACAGTTAAAAAGAGTTTGGATACAACTTAATTTTACCTATCAGCAGCAGAACAACTCTGACGAGGGAACGTGTACTGAAGATAAATTGCACTGTTGCTGTCAATTTAAAATGACTAACATGTGGTGAGAAAATGATTCTAATGAATTTCTTTTACAAGCCAAGCTCGGATGTAAGAAAATTAAAAGAACGGAGTAACCCAAACTGGTAATTTCATACAGTACAACCTCTGTTGGTCAGTTTAATTCAAGAAATGTGTATGTACTTGATCCTTTAAAATTATTTTTCCCTTATTGGATTTTCACTGGGGTTTAAATCAATTTCCAGTAACTTAGAAGTTTCTCTCTCAATATATAAAGGCAAAGGGTTACAAGGAGCTTCAGTGCAGTACAAGGCAAGGCAAAGGCAAACAAGTTCTTAGTTCCATTATTACACATAATTTACAGAGATGCACATGGATCACAATAACATATGGCAAAGAACCTTTTGTCTCATGAGTAAATTGCACATAAACCACCAAGATTTTAAATTATTACCATATTTGGTATCAGCTTTTACAGTAAAACCACTTTCACCACTAGTTTGGACCTCACCCTAAGTGCTAATGCCTGCTGGAATTTGTGGACTATAGGAATCTTGCACTCCTCACCAGACTTTGGTAAAGTCCTCTAGTTTCAAGACAAGAGTCCTTATTATTTAATTTTTAACATCTCTCCCCGTGCATCATGCCCTACTCAATGTGGTGATTGCTGGCATGATTGGCATAAGCCACCAGTACCAACAGGGCACAACACAGTGAATATATCAGAGGAAACATGTCATTGTGCAAAGCTGTAATTTTGAAGTCTAACCTTCAATTTCAGAAAAAGATCTTCCAGTAACAAAGCCATTACTGCAGGTTATACTGTTTACAAGCTGAAATTTCTACATTAAATTAAATAATTGCCCATGACTGACAATTATTAGATTCATAATGATAGTACACAGAACATATTTCCTCTTTCTCAATGCTCTAAATTTCCAAAATATCTTCATACTTTAATATGATCCCATGTGAATTTTCATTTTAATGTCCGTTAAAACTCCTTTATATTGGTCCTAGAAATATGCAATCTCAGCCCAGAGATCCTGTTGGATATCAGAGCCTGAGCTGAGTTCTCAACCCACCCCTCAGATCAGTCCTCACATACAC
The DNA here is from genome assembly GCA_013397815.1 of Aleadryas rufinucha. Taxonomy (NCBI): domain Eukaryota; kingdom Metazoa; phylum Chordata; class Aves; order Passeriformes; genus Aleadryas; species Aleadryas rufinucha. The sequence goes on along the minus strand of VZTH01002398.1, from coordinate 194,293 downwards.
ATTTTCCAGCTCTTCCTGCATCTTCTCAAGACAGTCCACTCATTGAGGGACAGCCCAGTCATTTGATTTGCTCCTTCGGGTGACCACCTATCCCCTATTTTGTTTCAATAAGTTGAGCCAATGAAACCTTTGCAGAGCAACAAAAAGCAGTACAAGAGTTAATTAAACTTTGTTATTTTCAGTGTAGAGTTCAACTTGAAGGAATCCAGTCTTTTAAACCCAGTCTTTAAACCCAGCAACTGAAAAGCCAAAGAAAGTAATAAATTCAAAAAGCCTCTCTTGCTGCATTGTTAAAGATTGCATTGAATTGCATACCCAAAATAGTCAAGAAAGGGGACTTTGATCTCCAGATCCTGAAATTAGCCCAGATCACTGCTTTTGCACTTGCAAGCTCAATAAGGAAATAACCTGAGAGGAAGAAAGCTTCTGGAAAGGCTTTACCAGCTATGCCAACAGCAGGGGCTCGTCAGCCAAAGGCCTCATGTCATAAATCTCGGTACTGCAAAGCAAAGCACAGGGCCTGAAAACATGGTAGCAGGACAAATGGTTTTTTGACAGGTTGATAAAGTTTTGAGGTAAAGTCTTACCAGAATTTTCTAGAAATCTCCTCCAGATTTACAATGCTGTGGAATATAACTCTATTCTCTTTAGAGATTTACTGCATGGGGTTAATTGCATAGCTTAAGTTGAAAAGACTGTAGGAGGATGTCAGAGAGAGACAAAATTGAAAGGAAAATGAGATGGATTCCTTTAAGTTTTGGAGAAGGCCTGGATAAAAGCTTTAGGAGAGATCCGACAGGGAAGACTTCCTCAAAGAGACATTTTCTGCAATTCAGCACAGAGGCCACTGCCTGAAGAATGCAGAATTGGCAGGTGCTTGGAAAAGACAACAGGAACAGTTATTCTTCAAAAGGAATGAAGTTCTGAGCAGCGAAAGGTGATAAGCTACATTTACAGGTGACGGTTTAGGTTTCTAAGCTTTCTTACAGTTTCTGATCAGGTGCTGCATACCTGGCCTCAAAAAAAGCCTGTTTGTTTTCCTGTAACTTTCTAAAACCAAAATGGGGAATGAAAGTATTTCTAACAGTGTCTAAAAAAAAAAAAAAAAAAAAAAAAAAGGCTCTTAAAGCTATTGTAGTGCTAAGAAAGAAAGATGTAAATATAGACAATTAGAAGAACACTGCTATGGAAACAACCAGAGACCATTAGGGAACTATCTACAGTTTTTCATATAGGTCTGCTGATTGTAAAAGAAAACTGAACAATGTTGTATTTCAGGATTCACCCTGAAGTGATACAACTTTAATTAAAAGTCTTCTATGGACACCAACTGTAAAATTGCTCTTTCAACGGAAAACTCTTAAGAACTTGAATGAAAATGGATGATTTTCTATGTGGCCACCAATGTCTAAAACTTATCAAGATTTTAAAAAATTTTTCTGCTATTAAACAATTAAAATGAGCATAAGCCACTGTGGCTTATGAGATATATAGTACAGAAGTTTCAAAAATATAAGGAAAACACAAAGGTCACATGGTGTAAGCTTTGATGCTATGAAATAATTTGCAGAAAAACTGGTACATTTAATCCTGGGGTGGGGGGGGGGA
>VZTH01002398.1:112445-192674 GCA_013397815.1 Aleadryas rufinucha | reverse complement strand
GGGAAGGGGGAGGGGGCACTGTTCTGTGACCAAATCCAGGAGAATGGAGAGCAGCAAAGTGGATGGACCCCCATCCCCACTCTGCAGTCTGCTCACCAAAGACATGTGTGGAGCATCTTTGCTAAGGGAAGCAGTAGAAATTTAACATTGATTGTACCAGCTGTTTATGCTTTGAAGAAGACAACTAATGGAGATAATCAGCATTGAGCTGCAGCTCAGATCAAACTGAGTCAAATGCTCCCAGGGAGATGTCTCTGGTTTAGACTGGAGATGGGACACAGTAAGGAAGGTGTTATCTACAATTAGAGATATTCCAAACCTGCCAAGCTCTGCAAAGGTCCTGCTTGCTCCATGTACACCCCTGATGTGTGATTCATACCCTTGATGTGTGAGCTCATGGTGCAGCTAGGCAGAAATACCAGTAATTCTCACTGGAGTAAAGCACAGGGTGTTTGCCTCCCCCTGCCATCCTGGTGTAAATGAAATGCAGAAATTTGGTACACTTATCAAAACTTAAAGAAGTCCACGACAATCCCTTCCTGCTTTGATAAAGTACATGAGGTCATTATGTGCCTAAAATCATATGGAGAACAACAGGAATGAGAGGAAAGAACAAGCTGCTGAAATGCTAAGCTTAGCTGAGTCAGACAGGTTCCCTGGTAACAAAAGCAGTTACATTTATAAATATGCTGTGCCCCCACAATATGGATTATTTCCCATTGTTTTTAAAAAAAGTCTTCTTTAAAAATAAAGATTTAAAAAAAAAAAAAAGAACTTTTGCCAAGATATACGAGGAATTGTTTTCTGCCCCTTTTTTCACATTGAATTATCCCAGGACTATTGACTCTGAGAAATGAATTGCTCACTGTGACTATAAAGGGAGCAAAATCTCCCTACCACCATTAAAATGAAGATATCCAGCTTCCACTCTCACCTTTAGGTTCCTTTTAAACTAAGCATTTCTAATAAAAATATTCTGCTTATTTAGTGCAGTACATAAAAAGGCAATAAAGTCCAAGGTTGTAGGTGTTTTTACATAATTTTAATTTATAATAAAATAAAAATACACAATACCTAAAGTACTGCTAAAAATGAACTTTCCTCCTCTCTACCTTAAAGTAGATGTTAAGAACCCTATTCACATTTGGATAACTCTGCATTTATTTTAACTTCATTATAAAACAGCTATCGGACTAAACCATATCAAAATCTTGTTTGCACAAAACCCAATCTATTTTTGAAACCACTATTCCTTTGTATCTGAGTCATATCAGTCACGACAGCTGTCAGCATAAAGCTGCAAGTCACTTTTAAGTCCTCAAATGTATATAAACTTTATACTTGGCTTTGATCCCTACACTGGAACACCAGTTAATAATAAATCTACCTTTTAGAGAGTATCTTTTAGGACTAAGAATCCAAGTACTAGTTATCTACCAAGGTAATGACAGAAATTAAGGGAAATTTCATACAAACATCAATGATAGGTCTAGTTTGCAGGATTGCCCAACACTGGACACTTCAGATTTGGCTGGACAAGGTACTGAACAATCTCATTTGGGCTGTGCTTTTGCCAAGTAAGATTGGACCAGATGGCCCTTAAGGTCCCTTCCAATCTGGGAATCTAAGATTCAGTCATTCTGTGGTATGAATTACCAAGCCTGGTGCTGAAACAAAGCCACAACAGAAATACTCAAACCCAGCAGAGTAACCAACAAGTCAAATTTCTCCTCCAAGTCCTGTTTATTGCTAAAATTAAATGACTGGCAACAAAACACAAGAATCAACAAGCCAGATTCAGGAAAGCTTATTCCCCACCTACACAATCCTTTCCTATGGAAAAGAAATGCATCTGCTCAGAGCTTTCCCCTTCCACCTCGCTCCCTGACTTCCCTCATTCCATCTCTCACTACTCTCTTCAACTCACTGAGCAAAGCAACATAGGTCCCTGCTGCAAAAGCTCTCACTGACTACCTAGAGCTACTGATTTTCTGCTTTTTCACAGTCCCCTCAATCCAATTAATTCTATTTCTTCTCCCAGCTCAAATGCAACACCTGCCCATTCCCCAGCTCACAAGTCTGCATTACAAATGTCTGTTTTGTCTTCATCCTTGCATTTACCTATCCTCATGCTCCATGATCATTGCAGTCTTTATTTTTTTTTCACTTCTAGCACTGGAAGAAGCTCCTGGGCTCCTTCCACTGCCTCTTCCCACTTCTGTCCCACATGCCTCTTCCACAAATTTACCATAAAGGTCTCTGGCTCTGGAAAGGTGAGTGCTTTCTGCTTCCCTTGGTATCTCTGATCACATGTCTTTCCTGTACAGCACAGGATTGCGACAGGCAAGATTGGTCAGAGGAACTGACTGGAACTGAGGGAGCCAAGGAGCCTCTGCAAGGGCTGTACTGCAACTCCTGCTCATAATTACTGTGCAATTAGACCTTGCTTATTGTCTTTCTTAAGAACTCTATAAAATATGAAGCGGTCTAAGTAACATGTAGGACACTCCAAACTGGGATTAGCTAACTCCTGGGCACCAAAAGAGGTTCAATTTTAGGATTACAGGAAACTCCCAGAGCTGGACCCAGCTGTGCCTGCAGCACACACCTGGTGAGAGCAGCTAGAGACTGTCAAGGAAATCAGTCACTTGCTTATTAAAGAGCCTATCACAGTACATACTTTAGTTCAAATTAAATACAACTTGAAACTGGGGATTTAAAGCTATAAAATGGTTCTAAACTTTTTAATCTAAAGTTAGAAGGATGGAATTTGCATATACAAGCCCTAATCCTTTGCTATGGAGCAGAAGACCATATTGCAGAAATGAAGGCAATTACAAAAGTAGGTCCCCAGAGCATTTTAAGGGGTCCCCAGGGCATTTTTAGAGTTCTCCTCTTGTTTGCACACTTTTGTTTTAAAGCTGAGGTGTTTGACAGCAGATCAAGGGCACTGAGGGCTAGCAGCCCAGGCAGAGAGAGACTGGACAGAGCAGAGCAGGAAGAGCTTGCCTGGGGGAGGAGAGCCCGGCATGATGGCAGCAGAGCTGCAGAGCCAGATGTGGATGTAGCCAGAGGAAGCCAAAGGCATTCCCAGCTTTGTGCTTAGAGACAAGAGAGTTGCTTAGGCACAGGATAAAGTGATCACACAACCACAGGAGAGACGTGGTGAAAGCTGTGGTGGGTGAGGAGCAGCCCAGCTTGCTCCATAAAACCCCACATGTGCAAGACCATTCTGTGTGGGTAAGCAGCGTGTCTGTACAGAACTGGGAATGAGAGACACTGGCTTAAAGCCAGGGCTGTCAGTTTGGAGGAACTTGGGGATGGGAGGCTGAGAGTACCAGCAGATGCACTGCTGAGCAGTCTCATCTCAAGGCAGGTAACGAGCCTGCTCCTGGAGGAGAAAGACAACAGGAAGATAGAGATGTTCATGCACCAGCTTCAGGAGCAATACACAGCAGGACTCATATGGAAGAACAGCCCCAATTTCAAAGCAAAAAGGCAGCAGCACAGTGAGGGGGATACCAGTGACTGGTCCACCTCATCAGGAGTCTTGTGCATCCTCACACTGAGGAAACAGGGGCCCTGGCTGCCAGGGCAAAGCATGAAGTGATGGAGGGTTGTCTTGTAGGGTGATAAAGGTGGTTAAGTATTGGAACAGGCTGCCTGGGGAAATGGTGGAATCACCATCCCTGGAAGTGTTCAAAAAGCATGCAGATGCAGCACTTAGTGGTGGACTTGGCAGTGCTGGGTTAACGGCTGGACTTGATGATCTTAGAGGTTTTTTCAGCCTGAACAGTTCTATGATTCTAAGGGAAACTAAAATCCATCAGTAGCATCTGCTGTCATGGCAAAGCTGCGTTTTGTATTGTCTACATTCATTCAACTTTTCTTTTTCCTCTCCAAACAGTCACTCCAGTGAGATAAGTGGTGGTGGTAAACATGAAAAAATTGCTACTTTGCATAGCAATTTGTCATAAACAGCTTGTAATTATTGCAGGAAGAACATGAAGATTGAGTGAGAACAGATTGAGTGAGAAAACACTGTGGATGGTTCAAAAGAAGTACCTGAGAAACTGACACAAAATATGACAAGCTGGAACAAACCGTCACGACTTCTAAATTCCATCCGTCTCATCAGTGATCAGAAGGGATCATGGGAATGGTCCTGGGAACCTTTCTGTCAGACTTGAATTTGGTTTATTAAATATAAGACCAATACTTTAATAAAGTGCTGCTACTGAGAGATGCCCTGTAACAAATATATTACTCTATACTTTGGAGGAATTAGAAAAATCTTACAAAATGTTCATTAAAATAGTCATATTCCTGAGAAATCTCCCGCTCCCAACAGAGTTACTAAAGCACTGCTAGTGTGGAGCAGCAGCTGAGTTTTGCATTCAGATGTTTTTTGCACTTTATACCTTGGTGCTTTCTTCAAGATTTATTAATCTTTCTGCTTTGTGTATGAGACTGACAACTTTTAAAAACCTGTTTCACATACTAATGATGAAACAACAGAAAAATTAAAAGACCTTCCCTGGGAAGGGTTTTTGCTAGACTCCATCCCGTTCAGAAATATCCTAGCAAAAATGCTCACTCTATCAGGCAACGAAACTGTGAACTCTCTGGCAAAGGCTGTGAGCCCTCAGTAGCTGGACCTGGCTGGAAGCAAGAGAGGCACAGGCCAGCCCACAACAGCAAAACCTGGCAGAGTTCTGAAAGACTTTCATTTATCCCATCTAATCAGAAAATTGCAAATGAATGAATGTCAGCTAATCAAAATGCAAAATGCTCCTGTCGATTCACCCCAACTGGAAATTTGCATCCCAAAGCCTGGTACGTGCCCAGCAGCTGCTCCCAGGCCCAACATGGAGAGTGGACAGTGGAGGGTAAGCCCTGGCCATGTTTTTGGATACTGGTGCAAACTGGTACATCACTTCACTGATTCCTCACAACCCAGACTCATGGTGTGGCTACTGTGGGAGGGGATGTGAGCCAGACTCTTACTCATTTCTATTTGCAAGCACGGGTACATGCGAGTCCAAAACTGCCTCACAGTGAGCTATTTAGAAGAATGAGAAATATGTTTAAGAAGAATGACATTTGAGAAAGTCACAATCTGTCTGCCAGTTTTTCCTCTTCCTCTATCAATTCACAGCAAGTGTCTTATTCATTGCCCATTCTCTGCCTTCTTTTTCTTCTATGTGAGCTTTCCTGTTTCTTTCAGTCTTTAGAGCATTTAAGGGACTCATCGATTTTTCTATATAACATATTAATCTTTGAATTACTTTAATATTTGCATCATTGTAGGAGCAGAACCTCCTTTGCTGAAGGCTATGGTAGTGCCAGAAAAAAAATTTAAATTTAGCTCAGTATATGTACATATATATTTCCTACTTCCCACACACATAAAAGCAGCACACTCCAGTTGGAAGTTCCTTTAAACTCTTTAATTATACAGGTTATTTAGTCTGGCTCTTTCCTTTCCGATTACTTTTAAACTAAATTGAATGTCTGCCTCTTGCTGTCCTTTCTACATTAGCAGGCCCATTATTGATTTTTATTATCTTTCCAAAGAGCAGGTTTTGCAGCTGATTGCGATTTACACTGTTAGCAGTTCACTTCTGCTGAGGATTCCTGCTGCCACTGAGACTGCTGAAGATGGTTCTCTCGCAGCTCAGCCATGCCCAGCACTGCAGCAGGGATTACTGCAAACATTACACAGCTTTGCATGGGAAGCAAAGACAAATGCACAAATGCTTCTGTAGCATAAAGAGCACAATGATATTGCTTATTTATGAAGCATTTTGTACCAAAATAGCTCCTCATGAAGGTTTATCATTTACCAGCTGGCTCCCTAACGAGGTTCCTATTTGCCGTCCTGTCTGCAATGATGTTTGCAGAAGAAAACATGTTGCTTCTTTTTCTCCATTTGCAATCAATGTAGGGGGAAAGCAGGTAAAAGGAAAGGGAGACAAAGAGGGAAACAAAAGTAGTGAACATTTTACAAAATGTTTGGCCTTTTGACAGCCCCAGAGATGATCACGAAGGGGCTGACAAAGAATTTTCAAGTCCAGAAGTGTTGGGATGGTTGGTCACCAATGCAGTGGCTGGAATTACCTGCAAACAAAAGGAACAATTCCCAACAGCCACAGAGCAGGTTTTCTTTTTCTCTGTTCAGTACATCTGAGCAACACAGCAACTTGCTTCCGTGATAGCTCTTGTTTATGCTACATTCCTACCTGAATGCTTCAGAGGCCTGATTTCTCATTGATTATGCTACTCTCCACTCCTGGTAGCAGCATCACAGCAGAGGTATCAGAGACTCAAACAAGAACAAAGAAAGCCTGAAGTGGCAACACTGATTTGTTTTGCCATTACAGTACACTTTTCCTCAGCTACAGTTCTGAATTCCCAAAGCACTGTATAAATGGTCAAAAACAGATGAAAATGAAAACATGAATGGATGATACAGAAAGAAAGCTAGAGAGGAGCACATTTCAAACAATAATGGTTTACAGTGGGTTGAGAAAATAACTACCATTAAAAAAAATGCAAAGCCTCCTGACAAGCCTAAAGGGAAAAAAAAAAAGAATGCAAGCTGGTATAGGAGATTATAAATATAATTACTGAGAATACATAATATTTTACATTAAGAGCTCTGCATTTCTCCCAAGTATCAATGCACTTGTTTAAAAACACATCTCATCGATGACTTATATTATTTTGCAATGTAAACCTTTACAACCTGTGGTATTTATACAATGGGATGTAAATTTCTCTCTCTAAATTGGTAGGTTTGAATGCAGGCTTGCCATTCTGCAAGAGTAGAATCTCTTTTAATCAGGGTTGGGGATACCATTTTGACAGTCACAGGAATGATTGCAGTTGAGTATGAAGATACTGGGTTGTAGCTACAAACCAACCAGCCAGGTGACTGCAGAGTGAGTGCAATGGCATTTGCCAAAATCCCACTGCACCTTCCACAGGCACCAGGCTTCCAGCTGAGCAGCACCCAGCCTGTGGCTAGAAATGGGCAATGTATGGCAGCCCAACCAGTGCCACTTCTGAACAAGTGCTGCCCACAGGACACACAAATCACAATGATCACAGTATAAACAGGAAATGCAATTTTGTGACATCTATAAAGTCACCCTCTCAAATACATGGCTCACAAGTACTTTAGATCCCATAGTGCTAAAAAACCCAACTAATATTTCTTCTTCCTGCAGAATTTCTGGAGTGAAAACGAATTCAAAGAAACCTCTTCTACTGCTCCCTGAGTCACACAGATCATCCTCCCTTGTATCACAGTGACGTTCTGCTTCTCTGGCAGCTGTATGTACCTTCAGTGACACAGTGCTCGGGCTGTGCCCTGAACTGAGCCTCAGCATGGAATAACCACAGCAAACACCAGTGGCTGAGCCCATCCATTACAGCACAACCTTCAGGGAAACTGTAGAATTAATAGTTTTATAGCACCCCCAAAACATATCAGATTAGTGAAAGAAACACTGCAGTCCATCATCCTACTCTCTGTATCCACTTCTGTTCCATTATTAGTGGTTTCTTTCCACCATTTCCACATCTTTCCTGGATTTTATTGTCAGGTTGGACAATTTTCCTCTTTTCCTAGTAACTGAAAATTAGAGTCCACCTAACCCAGTGGAATTTTGCTATGTATCCCAGATAACAATTCACATATTTAAGAATCATAATGTCAAAAGGTAAAAAGCATCACTTTTCACGTACCAACCTTTTAGTTAATTTGATCTGACTGGGGGACTGGGACATATCCCTGGGTGATTTCATAGCAGACCTTACTTAACTCTCTCACTAGTCACCCCTACTCATCTCCAAAGCCATCTAAGTGCCTCTATTTAGACCAGCACATTTTTCCCTGAGCCCTCACAAGCCCTGACCTTCAGGCCAGAGGGACAAAACCAAAAGGAAGGTACAAGTTTCAAGGGTGGCCTTGAAAATGTGGTAGAAAGCTTTTAAAGTAATTTATTCCACTTGGTATTTGAAATCAGTTAAAATAAATTCATCTTCAAATTTTGAATCAGAAACATTTTAATGCTTTCTGAACCACTATGGGGAAGAGGTCACACTCCACAGGCAGGTTTTCCTCTACTAGGAGAATTTGCAGTGTTGCAAGGTAAAATTGTTTGCCACCTGGCTCTTACTATTTCATAGAACCTGATTCACAACACTCTCTTAGTAACCTTTATTAAAATTGCATCAGTCATTTCCCTTCAAAAGAGACGATGTATGCAGTTTTTCATGCTACACCAAACACTGGAAGAACAAGATAGAGAGACACATTTGAATTTACATAAAGATTGCAAGCTGTTGTTCCAAAGTAATTCTGAAGTGGTGTGCCCTGTGTGTAGGCTTTTGATCTGATCACATTTCTGCATATTGAGTGTAACATGTACAAAATTTATAATTGGAGTCTGTTTTCTGAGAAAAGATAAATTTCTCCTTTCTGTTTAAGGAGAAAATGGTACATTTCTGGACAAGGTCTTCCAGGCCATTTTTTTCATGTAAATTCAGTCTTTTATTTTATCCAATAGATATAAATATCTAAAGAATTGATTAAAAAATTTAAAAGAAATGCTTAAATACGTTTTCTGTTTCAGAAAGGTTACACTTCTTTAAGTATATCTTTTTTATTACTTTTTTTTCCCTGAAGTGTAAATGCTGTATTTCATTGCTTATTTAAGGAGCATTTATATGTTGGGACTGATGTGTTATTCCAGGCCTGCCTGCATCAATTTGCTACTTCTGAAAAACACCCCTGTTACTGGGGAATTCTGGTGAGGCTCAGCTTTTCTTAGCACTAGCTTATACTTTTGCTAGTCTATATACTTAAAAGACATTACCACATTTCAGATGGGAACATCATAAGAAAATGCTCCCTGTACAATACTGAACTACCCAATCAATCAATTTCCAATGTTCTCTAGTCTCCACAGTCACTGAAATTCCAGAGGAAAAATAAAGAAAAAAGTTGATGGATTTTGTTTGGGTTAAGTTTTAAGTTTTAGTGTCAATTTTCTTGGGCTGGACAGATCAATTTTTCTTATGTATTGCTCATGTTCTCTAAGTCCATTTTATTCTAGAGTGTCTACTTCACAACAAACAACCCACTCAAAGCATTTCACTATTTCTTCTACACCCAAAGCAAGTTGAAGATTTCCCAAGTTTGCTGCCTTTTCATGAAAACTACAGAGGACTGAGAATCTAAAAGCAGATCTCATGTTCAAATCACAAGTGCTGTACTTCTCCAAACTCTAAACCTAAAAAACCCCAAAACCAGAAGACAAATAGCCACAGCAATACAATAACACACAAAAGTACGGAATAACAGCAGTCTAAAGTGTGAACCCTTCCTGCTGCAGCCTATAGCAAGAAGGGAGTTTGCAGCAGGTCCTGAAATGTAACCCTTCCATCCCCATTGCAAAAAAACAAAAACCAAGCAAGCAACCAACAAAACAAAGGAGAGGGGAAAAAAAAAAGGACTAGAATGAGATGATTCCCAGACGAGATTGCTGTACAAGAAAGCCTTCAACATCAAAAAGCTAAGCTAAGTAAACAAGGACATTGATGTAAGCTAGGTAAAAACAAAGAGTAGAAAGAAGCCAGCCATTAATGCCTCTCTCTGAACTAAGAAAACCCCAGCAAGCACTGAGACATTCAATTTGCAATTTTACTAATCTCTAAGTATAACTGCTTGTCAAAACTCCATGTAAATCATACATGAGCACAGAAAATGTGTGCTGTGTGGGCAGAGGAATGATACATCAGAGCCGATGCTACACTGCATTAGCACTTTCTGGAAATAGCAAATGCTTGCAGATGTTCACAAAGGTGAGGTCTAGCTCCAAGTTGACCCCAATATTGAGATCTACACCCCCAGTGCTGAAAGCAACCCGTGCACGTGCTCAGGACCCCACTGGTACATATCAGTCAGAAGCAGTCTTGTTCAGTAGTAGCAGGTTATCAACCTTGGCAGCCTCTGCTTTACCCACCACTAATGGCCTGGATCACAGCAAACCCCATCAAAGAGAGGGCCCTGCTCCATGCAGCATCATGTCAAACCATGTTGACCTCTGGCATCCTTCTCTGAAACTTTCAGATGTTTCTGGGCAGCCAAACACTGCAGCTCCTTGTCTTCTTAAACATGAACTGACTTAAAGTAACCCCAGGTCTTCAGGGCAAGACTGCACATACAGAAGCAGAAAGGAACTGGAGCCTAACGGAAATGCTGCCAGCAGCCAGCCTTTAGTGTTAACTTTACTACCCCTATGCCGAGTCCTGACCCTAAAGCACACTTGCATATGTCTACCAAGTTCAGAAAACTTTTACCTTCTAAAAAAATAAAAGGAAATCGCATGACTGACTACACATTCCAAGGACTATTAACAACTACAGACAAAACGGAGATGGAGAGAATGGGCACCAGGCTCGCAGATCTCTGATGTTGTTTCACTAGGGACAACTGCTTTGTTCCTGTAAATCACAGCACCCACACGGCACCTGCCCGCTGCTCTTCTACACCAGCGCAGGCTGTGACTTCCAGAAAAAAAGCCACTGTCTGTTCCTCCTAATCGCTACAAACAGCCTCTTCATTCCTCTGTCTGTCCTTTGAAACTGATGTGCTCTCTTGGAAATAAGGGGATTTTTCCTGCCTTTATTTTTCAAAGACTAAAACAGTTCTCACTCTGTGAGATGCAGTGAGCCGGCTGCTCCCCATTGCCTGTTTATGTCATGGCCTATCTTTAAAATGTTTTGTTCTCAGACCTCTTAGAGTTACAATGTTGAATAACAAGATGCAAAAAAGAAAATGGCTGAATGAAAGATAATCAGCATGAGTTTGAAAGAGTAGTATTGATATAAATAATATATATGTATGCATGTATGTGTCTGTGTATTTTGATATATACATATAAATATACACACACTAAATGGGGAAATAAAATAACAATATACAGTTACTATTTCAAAGGACCTACTGACAAATTTTACATTTGCCCTTAAATACTGGCCCTTTTCATGATTTTTTAAAAAAAGTCACAGTATACATGTTCACAAAGTAAGCAGCTGAAAAACAGCAGTTCCTCTTACCCACACTAGTCCAAAAAACAAATTAAATCCTGAATCTTCCCAGTTCTGTCAGAGAGCCTAAGTAAAATATCCCAACCTTGTGCTCTCCCTCTTGCACAAAGTCTGGAGGTTTTTCTTGCTGAAATAAGTTGAGTTAGAAGGCAAGAAGGGCTTTAGCTCATTGGACTCACTGGACAAACAGCTGGCACATCTATCCGTGCGATCAGCTGCAGAAGATACCCTTAAATACAAGATATGTAAGCTGGTCTGTTTGCTGGGTTCAGAGGTGTGGGAGAGCAAAAAATAGTATTATTTGGCCTAATTAATGATTTACAGGCAACGGAATTGTAATAGCTCTAAGCTACTCAAGCTACCAAAGCAATTGCACTCAGGCACATCTTTAATAAAGAAATATTAAAAATTAGAGAAAAAAGCAATCTTTTTTTGTGCTTCTCAATTAAGTTGGTATTTGAATATTGGCCTTTATTACATCCTGTTTCCATTATTTCTGAGTGTTAGAAAGGCATTTGTTGGCATTGGGACTGTGATGTATGAACCTCAGCTGCTATTCACACTTGGTGTCCTGCATATGTCATTCTAACTATTAGGGGAAGCATGAAAATCAATATGTCTCAACTAAGAACTAAAACTATCTAAATTGACCTATGCCATGCAGTAAAATAAACATTTCTCACCATTTTCTAAAATGGATTCTGCATTTTTCAGCTCCACAGTAGTTTGCACACTGAAAATATCTAATATTTAGCTCTTACATTTGTAGTGAATGGTAGAATAAGTGAACTATGTCCACTTTAGGACAATTTAACATTAGAGATAAATTTATATTTTCCAGCAAAACTAAGAAATAAAGCTACCACAAACTTAATTTTGCTTGTTTCACATACTTAAAAAAATTCAGACCTCTGGGATCTCACATTTCATAGCCAAAGCCAATGAGCCATCACACAAAGACAGCAGACACTTCTGAAGTTATGGGCTGCTAGCTATAAATTGCTATAAATTATATTATAACTTATTAATTATTTTCTATTTATACAACAGGACAAAGGTCTTTCTAGCATAATAATCTAATAATAATTGATACAATTGCTTTCTGCATATTTGTCCTTCCATGGCTAAAATCAGTCCATGTCTGCTCACATTCAGACTTGCCTTGTCTTGAGTTGGGGAGTGTCTGCTGCCTTCCTCATTCTCATGAAAACTTAAGAGTTTTAGCAGTTTACAATGCAGAACTTTGACACTCAGTAGCTGCATACTATTGCCAGAGCACTGCAACTCTGATACGAAATAGTACCCTCCACCTCCCAACCCCACTGAAATATTCCTTTCTCTGAACAAGACAGACCTGTGGCTTCTTGCTGATGAACAGCAAACCTTTGAAACTGTTTGCCAAGCAGATTCCACAAACTTTATGCCTACTTCTAACATTTCATCTGGAGATTATGCTGTATGGCATCTACAGAATGTTTTTGAAGGCTTCATAGAAAGAAATACTTGCTTCTCATCTGATTTCTTTTGGTGTGTGGTTTCCTTGAATTCTAGGTTAAAGATTTTGGCAGCAATTTGCAAGTCCAACCAGTCAACTACTTGTTAATCAACCCAGATTCATATGAAGGTACTTTGTGCATAACTCCTTCACCAGGGAGGAGTTCACAATAGATATTAAAAAAAAGTTTCTCACTGACTGAAAGAGTGGCCAGTCACTGGAATAAGTGTGCCAGGGAGTGGTGGAGTCACCGTCTCTGGAAGTGTTCAACACGTGTCTGGATGTGACACCAGGGGATATGGTTTAGGGGTGATTATTGGGGTGCTGGGTTCACAGTGGATGGGATGATCTTGAAGGTCTCTTCCAGCCTTGATGTTTCCATGATTACAAGCTATACACCTACATCCAGAAAACATCTTCCCAGGAACAACTCTGGACTATTATAAAAGGAAATCTTAAAAAAAATGTGTTGCAAAAAATTAACAAGCCAAATTTAAGAAATCTTTCCTTTCATCCATTTCTTAGAGAAAAAATTCCAGTAGTTCATAATTTTGCAGAGATAACAAGCTAGAAGAGGAGTTAAGATGCACAGAAATCAAATCATGCTGAATATACATAGGAAGACAATTTTCCAGGTTCTACATTTCAGCACAAAAGAACAAATGAAAAACCATTTGCCAACAATTTGTATGCCAAAAATGAGAAGCCATAATTATAGGATTGCAAAGTTATACATTTGTATTAAAGGGAAGAAGAAAAAGGTAAATCTTCAGCTTGCTTAATATATTAGTTCTTCAATAAATGTACCTATTTAAAGAACATCATTGTTCTGTTTTGCAGAGGAAAAGCAGTTAACTGCTTTCTATAATTACAACCAACGAAAAATTTTATACCCCATTTCAGAAGCAAAGCTATATGAAGAGCAATGAGTTCCTGAAAGAAATCTTTCCCATGAGTTCTTCCAAGGGCATAGGCTAAAGATTAGCATTAGTGTGAAGATACACAGGCATTTTCATCTGAGTATTGCAGGTCAAATTCCTGCTAACAAACACGCACCTGACACAGTGTGTCTCTTGTAATCTTCCTTCCATCCCACACTGCAGCCCTCATTTTACATTTCAGTTGATTCATATAGACTGGAAGGAAATTGAAATCCTTTGCTTCATTCTTAAAAAGCTTCTAATTCCATATTTCAGCCAAAATCCTTTCTGCTATATGTGCCTCTTTAATAAATGTTGCTCCACCACACTTCACCTCCCGTCTCTGACTCCTCCATTTGTGACAATCCTATGCTGGAACTAAATTAAGAACTTGGAAAATATAAATGAAGTAGGCAGAAAATGATTTATTGCAGCACCAAGAATTAAAACTAATAGAACGATACAGCCCCTTTTGATCAATCTACAATGCCCCACAGGCAGTTTTATTTAAGTCAAAGTGTTATCTAAAATAAGATGAAGAAAAGGCAATTCAACAGTATATTCTAGAATACCTTAAACTGGCTTTGTAGAGACACAAGGGTACTTGCTTTCTGCTGCATTAACACTGATGTGCTGATATGGTATCTGCAGAAGCCAGGCAATTAGAGCTCTATGGGAGAGTGCTCACAGCACTCATTGAACTGCAGCATCGTTACAAATACAATATAAAATAGAAGTAGATGAGTGAAGTTTAAATAGTCAAGATACATGCAGAATGATTGTTGACAGTTATAATCAAGATTTCTAAAGACTTAACTTTACTAATTAGATGCTTTAAGTCTAAATAATTGAATACATGCTGCCACATCTCTTCCTAAAATAGGTAGAGAATTTTCTATTGGATTCAATGAAATCTGCACCCTGCTTTAACCTGGGTCTCAGTAGCTCATTCAAAATACAGTAAGATAAAAAACCCCATCAGAACTCATATCAACCAGTCTAGAACTGACCTGCATCTGCACCAACACACAGAAAAGTTTTTAGGGCTTTCAGAACAATATTCAGTAGTTTTGCAACAATGGAATTCTTAAGAAGGTGTTTAGGTTCTCTTATGTGGATGCTCTCTTTTCCCTAGCAGCATTACTTATTAGGAAAAACCTAACATTTCTGCTGCAGCTTTAGTCCATCTCTAAATCCACATGCAGGTTATTCCACATGAAGGTACGAGGATAGTCCTTGTTTTAAATGTGAACACACTCCTCAATCCTAAAAGAGCAGACCCCCGGCAGGTACCTTGTCTTATTTACTGCTTCACTGAAATAAAACTCTCGCCACAGATATGCTGCATTAAGAGGAGGAGTTTGCAGTGATGCTCAGAGAAATGAAATGTGGAAAATTAGGTACTTATTTCTGGGTGCACCACAGCTCTTAATTGACTCAGTTTTGCCTGGGGCAAACAAGTATCCTGACTGCTTCAGTTGTCTAGATCTGGGATCATCTCCCTACTTTGCTGCATCAGCTCCTCCTTACGCAGCAAGGCCTGAGCAGAGCTGGCTTCCCTGTCACCTTCCTGGGGCTCAAGGCCGCAGAGAGCAGCATAAGCCAGCCCATCCTTGCATGGAGCACAGGGCTGCAGGGCAAATATGCCAGTGATGACCTCCCTGTCCTCTGAGAAATAAAAGCCCAGCCATGCCTTCAGGATACACTGGGGACAGAATTACTGTGCTCCCCCTAACTGTACTATAGATTTATTTAAGCCTCTCAGCTCGGAGCTGAGCCTTGCACTAAAACACCATGAGGCTGCTCTGCAGCCTGTTACACTGTTGGACCATCAGCAAACATTAAAATTTCTATTCAGTACAACAGAGACTGCCAAGAGCCATAAACGATGCTGTAGGTGCTTCCCTACTGAGCACCACGTGTAGGGAAGGGCAGGGCAGTTCTTGGGATGTTCTTGGTTTCTAAACAGGCATCACCAGGCTTAGTGAACCTATGTAAAGTACCACCTTTAGAAATGCTTTAGAGAGGCACAGGCAAGGAATTATAGCTAGTTCTGTTTTGTGTGAAAAGGATGGATTACAAAACACTGCCAAGTCTGTACTGGAAATGGTGTTCAAACTTGATCACTTGCAAAATACACAACTTCTCTTCAAAATACATGTGTTAATGTGGAAGTGGTGAAGACTTGCTCATTCTCATTTGTCCCAGAGAGTTCACTTAAAAAAATTTTTAAAATGCAGACTGCTTTTTCTGGGAATAAGGCTTTTTTAGCCTCTACTTCTTTCCCAGATGCCTTAATATTGTTCAAAAATAGCCAGAAATCAAAAGATATTTGTTCAGTTACTGTGATAACTTATTAATACTGAAAGATGAAGAAGCTTGAAAGAGAGACATTTGACAGATGACAACCTACATTTATACGTACTTTATCCTATTATTAGCACACTTTAGACCTTAAAACACCCATGAAGAAACCTTAAATCAGGACTGTAATTTTAAACGCCTGCAGATGTGAGTTCTGCTGTACAAATTTGTTCCCTGGCTCTTCCTTTTCTCCTGAGTCATAGGCAGACTCTCACAGGGAAGGGTATAGTAAACATCCTACCTTCTCCTCACTCCAAAAACCACAAGTTGAGTCCAGGAAATTGTTACCTGGGCCAGAATTTCAGGGAGTCAGATAACAACACTCATATTCAGCTCCCTCTTACCAGGACTTTTCTGAAGGTGCACTAAGGTAAGACCACTCAGCTAAGGACCTCTTACACCACATCCTTTTGGATAATGACCTGCACTGCATGAGAGCTAAATGTTAATGTGACAACAAAAACTGCAGGTGATAGAATTTTGTTTCAACTTACTGCCAAAGACCCAAGTTCATCACCTTATCCTTCTGGTGTAAGCAGAGATTAGAGGAGGACAGATAGAGGTTGGTCAATTCTTCCATTTTTTATGTCATCTTATCCAGGTTCTTTAAAGAACTCTTTATTTGAGCCGATAATGAAACACAAATAAACAGCTCAAATCAGACAACATGGTTAAAAGCATTGATAAAAGACACAACAAAAATGAAACAACTCCATAGCAGGGAAGGAAGTTCTCTGTCTCTCCACCTGGCCACTGCAAGGTAGCAGAATGGATTTCAGCCATCAGTGACCCCTGTCTGCCTAAGGAAAGGCCCAAGAGAGGGCCTCAGAAATCAATTCAGAGGTAAAACCCCTTCCCCTGTCCAGGCATTCTTGGGTATGAAACACATTTGCTGGAGCTCACGTGTGAAACTACACCAAAATCATTGCAATCCAAAGGCCTAAACAGGATAGCTTGTGACTGGCTGTGACTGAGACCAGAAAACAATGGGGGACCAATGAGTTTGTCATGAATGATGTCCAACCTCCCCTTCTTACACCTGATAAATTATTCTTTAATCAAATTATTCTCTTCTTGATAGCAATTGCAGGGTAATGCATGTGTTTATCAGCCATCATATTCAAATACGTGTCATGAAGATAGTGCTGCCACTTATTGTTTCCCTAAAATGCAACACCAGTTAAATATTTATGAGCCACCTTTCTTTGAAACTTGGTTTGTAATTGTATAGTATTTTTCAAAATAATGCATCCACTCATGGAATACAGTCAATTGTGTCTTGGGATATGAGATCAATAACATACAAAATCCCACATTTTGTGTTAAGCTTTTATTCTTGCATTAAATGAATTGGGACCATCTTCATGCCAGATATCACTAAAGTGATAATTTGGTGACTCTTCATTTCTCTGAAACAAAGCAGTAGCTTTAAGTATCGCTCTCCATGGACAAGAGTTTATCTCATAGAATTTAGCATCCCACCTAACATCACCTAGGGAGATTGATCTGGAGAGGCAAAGACTGAAAAACCTTTACTGCCTGGTAGAAATCATTCTTCCTTAAAAAGAATATGAGATTTTATCAGGAACATAGGTAAGATACAGAGAAATCTGACATTATTAATGATATATTTGTTCTATTTTTCTTCCAAAAGCACCATATTCACTGAAAAAGTCAGCTCCTTTCCAGATATCTGATAACACATTCACCACTAAATTCTAAATTTTATTTTAAAAAATGAAACCCTTAAAATCTGTTTCCCAAAACAGGAAACTTCCACAATAAGGTAAAACAACCTTCAGTCAACTGAAATAACTCAGCTTCAAAGGAAAACTTGGCAATTTTTCCTTGCCTTCCTCATTTCCAATAAAATATTTACCCTTATAATCAAAATTCAAATATTCTCATGAAAAGAAATGCAGGTGATTCCTAAAACAAACAGATGGTACACAAACTTCTGAGGAAATTTCTTTTTGTAACATATGATAGAAGTTATCTAGCTACATAATTGAGTATGTAGCATGAGTGCAAGGAAGCTAAATTTATGCACTGGCCTTTTTTCAAATACTTTTTTTTCTCTTGAGAAAGCATAGTTTGCTCTTTTAAATATCCTTTGTTTTATCAATTGTCTTCCCATAGGCTTAATTCTCTCTCAGGGCTGTAATGTCAGTAAGTTATCTAGATGCTGAAAGTGCAAGAAACTTTGACATTTAGAAGCAAGCTAATTAATTTGCTTTAGAAATGCTCTAAAAGGCTGCAGAAATTAGCATCCTTCAGTACAAGGAAGCCAATGGTCTGGACAAGGACTAGAAACATAATAAACTACAAACAAAGGCAAATATTTTAATTAGCAATTTAATTATTTTAAGGAGGTCTTTTATCACACTAATTTTTATTTTTTAAAAATTGTCTACTTTGTAACAGGATAATTTATTTTCAAAAATTTCCTAAACAGGAAAACAAGTATTCCATTCCTTCATTTTTATGGAAGAGTTTTGTGGTCTAAGCCCTGTTCTCCTGATACTGTCACACACAAACTTTTGACTTTTCTTGCTTCAGAAAGAGAGCTGGAGTCACTTCCCCAGGTAATTGTTGAATCCTGTGTTTCTTGTCACTGCTTTATCCAGCTCTGCTAGCTCCATCTGACACCTTTCTTGTGCCTGTGCTGAAAGCAGCAGAATTTGGGATCTATGAAGAGCAGCTACTCACCAAACTATGACGTGGAGCCTGAACAGACTATCCAAAGCACACTTGCTATTCACACTGAAACCAGCCCTGGAGAAAGAGGCACGCGAATCTCTTCTTCCAGTGTTCCCTGTCCATCATTACAGCCTATCCTTAGGGCCTTTTCTTCCAGAGTTATTGACACACCTATGATACATCTTCCTAGTCACACAGATCATAAAAATACCATTAATGAACATAAGCAGCATTTTTTTTCTCTAAAGCAGCACAGAAAACCTCGTTAGATTCTGTACAGTAATATCACTGTCCATAACATTGCATTAAATTATAGACTCACCAACTAAAGCTTGGGTGTTCTCCACAAATTAATGCAGCAAACCGATTCCAACATTTTAATCCATTCCACTGTCCAAATGCCCCTTCAGTTGTTTTGACGTTGTAGAACAAGTTGTAGCTCTGACAATTTGATTGCCAAGGAATTTCATTTAATGAGGTTCACCAATCTAGTTTAATGTTAAGAAATAACTTCCAGCCCGAAACCTGCAATGTTTAAAATGGTGGTATTTTATATCACTACAATATCAGTAAGAAACTGCAATGCGACCACTGAGGCAGCTACAGCTACATATAAAAGTTCTATAATTCCAACCTAAATCAGAATGCTACATCTGATTGTACTACTACCACAAAACCACGTTAGGCCAAACTAAACTGATTTCATACATAGGGAAATCCATACTTTAGCATGACATTTTAAGATGATCCTTTTTTTGATTTTTATTTTCAAGTAGAAGTGTTCCAAATGTTGTGAGATTGTTTCCAGAGAAGAAAAATTGACTTTCTTCTTAGTGTTAAAATTGATTTGAATCAGGCAGATTCTAGAAGTTTACATTTTACTTTTACTGGCTTGATGCTGCAATACACATACAAAGTGATTGATTCAGTGGATTTCTGTGCCTTAAAATCTTACAAATTGCTGGATTAAGCTAACATTCATGTCAGCTCCAGTAAGAAAGAGTGAAATAAATGTATACACTGTAAGCTATTGAGGATGCTGAAACAGAACAGAATAAATGAAGGAGACCAATACAAATGGTCCTCACAGGAGCAATGCCTATCAAAACCTCAAAGCAAGAAAGAAATATCCCTGAATACAACTTTACACATTTGTCAGAAGTTTAATAATTGTTAACCTACAACAAAGCAGTTGGATCTCTAGACATCTTTTGCCTAATTTCCTCTTCTCAGCCAGCACTTGTCAGCCTCTGTGTTTCAGCTTTCAAGTCAAGAGTATTCTCTAAACAGAAGCACAAGCATTCCCAAATCATAATGGTAAAGCAAATTCTCTGTTTCAGGAGGGACTCCATTCTACATTTTTAAACCAAATGTTAAAGCCCATAAAGAAGAAGGGCTTATTAGTATAATTTATAAATCAGATGATTTATAAACTCATATTTGTAGGACATTGATTTTTGATTGCATAATCATGACAGAGTCTTTATAATCACACAGACACAAGCAAAGCAAACTGGCCAAAAAACCAGCCTTGGGTCTGAAGAAATGAACAGCCCTAACTTCTCCACTGGGTAATTTATAGCAGTGAAGGAAAAAAATAAAAATAACAAAAGCACCCCCATGACCCCACAGACTCTGACCCACAGTTGTGAGGTTACAACCAGCAATCACTATCATACACTGCTGCTGAACTAAGAAATAGTTCTAGTTCTCTTCATTTGCTTCCATCAGAACAAGTACCAAAGGTATGGTTGATGACAGTGCAAATCTAATTTAATGAACTAAAAGTTCAGCTGGTCATGCCCAGTGGACACAGATGCCTAAGACAGATGCAGTGAGTTACCCCTGAGCACACAGGGAGCCTGGACAGCTGTCTAGATGCTGAAATTCCATGGGGAAAGTCATGACAGTACCATACAAAGGAAGTACTAGAGGCAAAATGTACAACACATGTAACTGGATTTCTTCTTGAAGCAAAGGCATGGCTGACCTTCAAGTTAACCTCCTCTGTGCTAATATAACCTGAATTCATCAGAACTGATGCACCCACTGCAGCCAAAACCTTGCTAAGAAGAATTCTGAATTCAAGTGTGGGCACTACTTCATTTATGATTTGGTCCTTTGTGGTGAGATGTTCTAGATTGTAAGCATTTTAGGAAGCAATAGGGGCCAGGTGACAAGGTACTGAGCATTCTCTAACCGACCTGGGAAACAGCTGAAGCAGAACTATTTTGAAATGTGAGTATTTCCTACTGACTTCCCTTTCTAAAGCTGAGACTTTAATCAAGATCATAGCAATTCACGTAGAAAGAATTTAGATACTGCTTGTCTTGGCCAAAAAAGCCAAATCCACAAAAACCCCCTAACTCAGAGACTGAACTGACTTCTGCCATCTGCATCAATTCAAGGGCAAAGCTGCCTTTCTGGAACTGTAATCATTGTATCAAGGTAGGGCTAAGATTTGTCTGCTTCACAGAGCATGTTAAATAGCAGGTTTTATCTGGGCTCTAACAGCAATCACTAACTCTTACCCCACAAGACAAAAGATGTTTCCTGAAAGAAAGGGCCTGCTTTCAGGAAAAATGAGACCTTAGCTAACAAAGTGCATTGGTGAATATCACCAATGACATTTTGTTTCTCTTTTGCCTCTCTAAGAGTTGTAATCCTTATTTCAATGCTCTTGCTCAACATTACTTAAATCATATCCCAAATTTGCAGCATTACATAGTATTACAAAGCCGTAAATTCAGTGCCTCCGATGCTGAATGAAGTCAAGAAAATCTCTAGTGCATACACATATTCAAGACCCTGTCTACAGATGTTTGCAGGTGACTCCACATGAAGCTGAGGTATGCAGGCCCTGTACCTGTACCAGCATGTTCAGAGTAAGATGAACACAACCACTTGGACTGTGTGAAGACTAAAAAGGTTTAGTCTTCAATCACTCCAATTAGACAATGGAAATGAAGCCTGAAATCCTCCAATGGAAATGCCAGGACTTACATTAGATTAGATGTAAAGTATAGAAGAGTCTATTACAGACTCTTCTGTTGATTTATAATTTGGGGGGGTTAGCAGCAGATAAGCACTCAGTCACCCCAGGGCAAAGCTGTCTTTTTTAGAAATCCTTTGTTCTAGAATTCCAGTGGGAGATTTTTGCTGAGATGAGGCTTTTAGGTATGACAAGCAGTGCTTCCTACTTTCACTTTTTCTGACTTGAGTCAGAAAAGCTAATATGCAAATAGTCAGAAATTAAATCCAAATCATTGACAAATGACTGTTTCTGAGAGATATGAAGTGAGTTCATTTTCCAAAAAATAAGCTGCCAAGTGCTAATGCTTTAAAAGACCAGCCTACCCAGGCAACGTAGGAGGATGTCATTAATAAAACACTAGCATTTTGATTTTTCTTTAAAGAACATACTCAGAGCTGAAGAACATGTCTTTAAATCTCTATAGCAGAGGTGGGTCATAGAATCCCACTTGCCTGGAAACAACACAAGTTTCCTACTTTCTTAACTCAGGGGAAGAAAGAAGCTAGAGGAGGACAGCACAACAGAATGCAGAAATCTCCCCAAAACCTAACCAATACAAAGGTACAGAAGAGCAAAAAAAAAAAAGTAAGAAAAAAAGAAGTGATGTTCTATTCCATGGTTGTTCACATTTAGGATACACTTAAAGAAATGCATTTCTAGGTGTTCATAAAAATAAATACATTCAGAAAAAGCTTATCTGACACATATGAGAAATAAACTGTAGAGTAGGTCCAGTCTAAGTGTTATATAGATGTAAGTGCATTTGAGAAACCACTAAAAGCATGGAATCCAGGGTTATTAACTTCTAACTTAGTCTTATGGATGTGCTACGCTCTGGTACACAGGGTCTCTGAGTCAGCCTCGAAAATGAAAAAGATGAAAACATCTTATTTACTTGTCTTTAAGTTTGCAGGGAAAATGAGGGCTGACTGAAGAGCTACATTAACGCCACATTCAAATGGCAAGGGAAGAAATGCAGAAAAATGAAGCAAGACATATGGAGGAAAACAGGCCAAAGATCATGTATAGAATGAGGACTGCAGAGTTAAACATGCCCACTCAGAAACTGGGTCTAGAGGTTAAAATGAAAAATTACATGACATAATTATATAATATTGTGTGCAATTCTGATCCCCTCTCACTCCATTACCATTTCAGAAATTATATAGAAGATCTAGAAGCAGCTCAGGAAAGTATGACAGCAATGGGCAAAGTTCAGAACAGCTGCTAAACCTGTCAGAGAGGAAGGAACAGAGAAAGCTGAGAAGGAAGTCTGCAAGATCATTAATGGTGTAGAGGAGATTTCAACTGTCCATCAGAAAAAAGTTGAGGAACTTCAGACAAAAATCAGCAGGAAAAAGCAAACACGATGTTCATATGGGATTTGATTTTGCAAGCCTTACTACAGAAGATAAAATCTTCTGGGCTCAAGGGAAATTGGAACAAGCTCATGAAAGAGCACACTTCTAGAGCTGTTGAGTACCATATCACTACCCTCTTTCTTAGAAGATTCTTTCACTGAAAACTGTTGGAGGCTGAGAAAATATTTAGGGAGACTTTACAGTATGTTTGCTCTGTTGGGTACTTTTCTCCTAGACATTCACTCTGGCTACTGCCAGAAACAGGACACTGGGCAAGAGAGATACCTGGTGAAACTATGCATAAGCTTTGTGCTGCTTTTAAATAAATACAGCTGGTGGATATTGCCATCAAGACTATTTTGTGGTAAGTTTGGAGTAGCCAAGTCCTTTGGGCGCTGCTCCTAGTTTTCTTTCAGCTCAGAATACTTGACACATCTTTCTTGACTCCTTTTAGCCAGCACATTTCAACCGTGTACTGGATTATTCCACTTCAACTGGAGCCTGGCTGCTGAGTCATAAAGACCAAAGATTTTGTAAAAAATTATGAAAAACGAATAGTCCTCTCCCAACAAACTTCTAACAGGTGCTTTGAGCAGGAGCTTTTCATTAAAGTCAGGACTCTAAAGCTGGCACTCAGCTAAGTATTTCCAATGAGCAAAAGCAGAAGTATAACCAGCAAAAGTATTGTCAAGTGCTTTTTCATTTGATCAGGACTGGCTGTGAGTCAAGTAAAAAGACAGACAGGAATATTCAACATCTTTCCACAAACGGCAATGTGAAATTGCAGGTTATATATAGTCTTCTCCAGAGCAGGTGCTGCTATTCACACACACCAAGTACACTGAGCAATGGGCTGTTACTAACCCTCAAGGCTTCCATAAAACAAAACAGTTAACCTTGAACAACAATTTAGGTAAAAATAAGTTCTGAACTGTGAAGACAGCTTTCTAAGTGTAAATAACCAAAACATTTCAGTACAGTCTTCATGTAAGAGAAGTCTCAGAACTCTAAATTCCTGTGAAATCCCATGTATCAATATGACACACATGTATAAGAAATGAACACAACAGAGGGTGAATACTTTTCACCTTTATTTCAAAGCCAAGTTCCTGTGCTGAACAGTGTTCATGTGTGTGCTTATCAGTTTACTTTCCTAACAATAACTGGGAGATTACAGAAATAATTTCTGTGTTATGTACGCAATGGTGTAAAATTTAGACAGGATCTGTATAAATATTCATAAATAAACAGTCTGCTGGAAAACAGGAAAGTTCAGAGGCTTTGGAAAATTTGAATAATTTTTGCTGTCAGTCAAGTCGCTAGTTTTAACTTCTTTGTCAGTCCAGTTTTCCCATTACAATATACATAGCAAAAAATCTGAAGCAGCTGTCAATTATACATATTAATTACAAAAAACTGCATATTAATTACAAAACTAATCCCACAAACCATTTTTTTTGCAACTTGAAAAATTTGCAAATCCCATCTGAAAAATAATTTCTAAAACCAAATAATTTTCTTTTATTTCTGTTTTTATTCTTTAAATTTTCTATTACTTTATACCCATCCTTGTATTTATTTTCTTATAAAACCAAAATTTACTGCAGTTGAATATTTTCAATGTTTTATTGAATTAAAACTTCACTGGTATTTTTTCCAAAATTTTTTCAAAATTTTCTTCAGCTGTTTAAAAATCAATTGTTGCTTGTTTTGATGTCTACCCCCAAAACAAAGATATGGAATCTTTCACAGAGAAAAAGTTCTGAGGTTTGAGCAGCCAGAGTTTAAATCTGCTTGCAACATAAATAGTGGAAGAGTATGGAAGAATATTAATTCAACATCTTTATTCTAATCTGCAGGAATCAAAAGAAAAAACAAACACTCCCAGAGTATTCTGTGAAAAATCTCCATCTCTTTTCAATAGAGTCCTTCGTCAAGGGTTTAAACATAACTGTCATAAGAGGCACTGATCCCATATTTCTGCTGTTAGCACCTGGTCCTGGCAGCTTTGAGAGGTTCAAAATTTGAGCATGTGAATTTGCGTACACCTAACATTAACCAAAGGGGTCTGAAAACCCCAGCTTGTCAGCAGGAAGTGATTTGGTGTTACATCGTGCAGCACCACGCTATGTTTAACACCTTGGCAATGTGTAAGCCTAGAGGTTAGTGAGGATTAAATGATGCTGCTATTAGAAATCTATCATTCAACTAAAACGCTTTGCTAGAACATTTTTATTCAAGTTAAATGACAGTTGCAAAACTTTCTCTGGTTCAAATGTCTGGGCACAGAGAGAGCAGGAATAAACTGCTCGCAAGTTACCAGCTTGGGCCTCTGGCTCCAGTTTGCTCTGCTTCTCGTATTCCTGCTGGTTCCCAGGCACAGGGCTAGCAGACAATTTGGGGGTAGCCTTTCACAATCTCTCCTACTGGAAATGAAACATTTGAAGAGTAATTATTGATGAGACAAGGCAATCCAATCCAAGTCTTTCCTGTATTTGAGTACACCAGACTATTTTGGGTTGTGGTTCACTCTTTTTTCATGTCAGAAACCCCTCTGTCCCACCTAGAACTCTAACTGACTAATCAGCAGGGGGGTGTCAGCCCAGAAGACAATTGCTTTCATGGCAAGCATAGACCAGCAAAATGCTTCCAGTGTTAAAAACAAAATCCATGACAAACCAGTCTGACACCTACATAAAGCTGAAATCCTCATGCACAGTTACTGAATGCTCTATTTACAACATGTACAGAATCCTAACTAGAAAAGTAAATCTTTGTGTGGGATGAAACTTAGAAAGGATTTTTGTCTGGCAGGTAAACCACATCAAGGCAAGATTGCTAGCAAATTTTCTTTTGTCTTGCTTCAGAGTTTGATGTTATATATGTTAGTCAGTCTTTAATTTACCTAAGCAGCACAGTTGGCTAAGTGTGGGAGGTTTTTGCAAGCTTATAAAATAGTGGAAGAAAAGAAAACTTTAATACGTCTGCTGCACAACAGTAATAATAATAATTTAGCATTTCTCCAAGGAAATTTATGGATACACAACTCATCATTTTCAAAAGCAACAAAATAACACTTTAAGTAACAAAACAACTATTCCTATACTTTCCAATTAATGTTAATTTATGAATTTCCAAATGATATAGCCAAACACATTTTATTTATCTACTTATTTTCATCTAAACATCACAGAAGACCATCTCAGTTTCTAGGTGCCCTAATAAAACCATAAAAAAATCATTACCCTAAACACCACATGATTGCCAAATAAAATAAAACTACCAGGTAACAACTCTGACCAAACTCTGACTCTTATCCCTTCTGGCAGCTCCAGAAGAAAACTCATTCTACACATTCTGGGTTCTTTTCAAAAACCTGGACTTGGCATTTTATTTTGAAGCCTAGTCTCACCAAGCTCAATTTGATGGCTGAAGGACATCCCAAACTATGAAGCCATTTCCGAGCAGGGAGAAATTGGTGTAAGCATTTCTGGTAATGAAACTGTAACCATGCAAGAGGCTGTGTCTAAGCAGTAATTTCATGAAATACACATCTTTTTACCAAACCCTTACATTTCTACCAGCAAATATCTCAGAGCACTCCTGTAACCTTCTCACAGAGAATAATTCCACCAGTTGAAGAGGTCACCCTGTTGTTTTAGTGCCTGTTTGCACATGGACTTTTGAGACACATTTCACAGTACACAACAACCTCTACTTTTAGGCAACAAAAATAAGGTCAGAAGCAATGAAATGTAGCAGGAAATGGTTCAGCCTCTCAAGAGACTGGCATGTGTCTGCACAACCAGAAAAGGAAGTGCTGTTCATTCACAGATGCCCATTCTAGCATTAAAATAGGAAAGTCAGGTACCAGCAGCATAATCCTGGTGGCAAGGATTACAGCAAGGGGTGGAAATCCCTCTTGGGTGCCAGGAAAATCTTCAGACCATTCTTTACCTGCTTCTGTCACCATTAACTTCACTCTGTAATACCGAAGCCAGCCAGACTACCCCTACATCTGTGGTGTCAGTGCAGATCTATTCAAACAAGAAAATGAAATAAAAAGACCCCACAATTAGTAATTTGCTCTGTTTAAGAACCTACAGCAGGCTGGGAAATGGCTGGCATCTCATTTACCAGCTGTGCAACTGCAGCTGCCATTTGTTACTGTTCAAATTCTCTGGCAGCTTCTCCAGCCCACCAGTTAGACTGGCCAAAGATTAGACTGCCGAGATGCACAGCAGCCTTCCTCAGCACAGCCTGACCAAGTCAGTGACATCAGCACACCTTGCACAGGCAAGGGCCAAACATTTGGGGGAATGAGTGGTTTATCTCTTCATCTTTTCACTCCAATCCTTTGCATACTCATTAAGAACAGCAACAGTACTGGGACTCGAGAGTACTCTAATCACAGATTGGTTCCTGGGATCACTGAGAAGCAACTTAATCACCAGAGAGTATCAGAAATGCACTTCAAACATGCAGACAACATCTAAACACAATCTGCTCCAGTGACTAGCAGATGGCCATTGATTAAAGATGAGTGCCATAGCTAATGACAAAAACTAAAGAAAAAGGTGAAAGAAATACAAGCAAACTGAGAATCACGTAAACACCACAGCCACCTATTCTCCAACTCAACATGGGACATTAACCTCACAGTAAATCACTGAGAAGATTGCCAGTGCTGCAGAGGATGCTTTAGAGAAGGAGCTAAATGTTATATCACATGCACTTCTGCTTGACAAAAAAAAATGGCAATTTCCCCCTGCAAAGGACTCTTGGGTTTTCTCCAGCCAAAATAAATGAGGCTTTAAAGAGCAACCCATGCCTCCACAAAGGAGGAGAAGATATCTCTTATACATGAAAATAAAACAGCAGTGTGTAAACAGTGGCTATTCCAGAGTATAGACAGGTAGGATCACTGTCTTTTTCCACACATAAGCCTTCAAAGATCCACATTTTATACTTGCATTATATAAGAAGGAAAGAAAATCTTTGTGCCGCAGTTTGGATAATCCTCTCTCCTCTTTGGGTAAATCTGGGCACAGTACTTTGGTGGGCTTTCAAACTCTTCCAAAAGATGTGGGAAGGTTTGAGAAAATGTCAAGTTTTTTATCCAGAGATGACTCAAAAGATTTTCAAAAAAGTCTCCAGCTATAGAATATGTGTGTATGCTCACTGTGCACAGAGTTGTTGACTGACCTTCAAGATATAAATGTCAGATATTTTTAATCACTAAAATAAAAAAGCCATAAATAATTTTCTGGGTTAAGAATCATTAAGTTTTAATAAAAAGGTTATCATAGCTAGCATAGTCTCTCTTTAAAGTAAAGGAAATGACTGTTTTGCTATCACTAAGTGGGAAAAAAAAGTATTTTCAATACTAAAAGAGTAAATAATGTTGTGTAAGAGCATAATTTTATTTCCAAAGGGCATTTTAAAACTAAAGCTTGGCATATAACATTGAAGCTACCCATGAATACTGCATTTTGCTAATTTCAGACACTAATGTTCAATGGTTTGAAAATTTTTAATGAGAACTGCCATCTCTGTCAATTGAAGACCCTGGAACAGAATTACAAGCTGAAATCTTGTTTNTTTTCAAAAAAGTCTCCAGCTATAGAATATGTGTGTATGCTCACTGTGCACAGAGTTGTTGACTGACCTTCAAGATATAAATGTCAGATATTTGTAATCACTAAAATAAAAAAGCCATAAATAATTTTCTGGGTTAAGAATCATTAAGTTTTAATAAAAAGGTTATCATAGCTAGCATAGTCTCTCTTTAAAGTAAAGGAAATGACTGTTTTGCTATCACTAAGTGGGAAAAAAAAAGTATTTTCAATACTAAAAGAGTAAATAATGTTGTGTAAGAGCATAATTTTATTTCCAAAGGGCATTTTAAAACTAAAGCTTGGCATATAACATTGAAGCTACCCATGAATACTGCATTTTGCTAATTTCAGACACTAATGTTCAATGGTTTGAAAATTTTTAATGAGAACTGCCATCTCTGTCAATTGAAGACCCTGGAAAACAGAATTACAAGCTGAAATCTTGTTTAGCATTTGAAAAAGTAACTCTGCCTTTAAACATTTTAAAATTCTCATATAAACCTAATTTCTATTCATTTGGCTGCTGTGCATTCCCATAAGCTGTCCTGCCTAAAATCAAGTAGTATTGTGCAGACATGGAGGGTTGCCATCCTGTAGGGAACAAAAGACTTGTGAGATCTCTCAGAGAAAAACATGCCTTAAATTTCAGACTGAAGGTGAAAGGGCTTCAGACTGAAGCCCTTGTCTGCCATTAAATGCATCTTCCCTCATGATCAACAGAACCAGCAACACTGATTGAAAATCAAGCTCTTTAATTCTCAGGTAACTGCAAGGAACACTCTTCCTGTATGACCAAAAACTACATGATTCCCGCATTCCCTCACAGAAGAAATGCGTCATTAGAGACGTTGAAGAGAGTGTTTAAGGGACAACAAAGGAGCCTTTAAATTTTATCACATGTCAGATTTGAGCTGATTTTTCACAGCTAATTCCACACTTCAAGTGTTGGCAACGAGCTTGTGGGACAGGAGCTGAATGCTCATTCAAGCATTACTTTCTCCCACCATTAGCAGTGAAGGTTCCTGTGAGGTTTAGTGGATGATTGCTAGACTGAGAAAAATTGTACTGGCCATGAAAAATCACCCAATACATGTATATGTTCTTAAATAAAGTTTATGTTCTTAAACAGATTTCTAAAAATAGGAGTTTGGTTTTGTTCTCATGCCTCTATTCCTAATAGAATGCTGATATTGAAAAAGTTGTAAATTGGAAGCCCAGAGAGTCCATATCTGAATGTACTCTGGTCTGAGTTATCTTCATTTCTATATAATAGAATTTTAAAACCTTAGAGAGTCATGAAAACAAAAATAACATTTTCTAAACGCACTCATAGAAGTTATAATAAAAACACACATTTCGACAGTTTGTCAGGCTGTCTTGCTACCTATAATC
The DNA here is from genome assembly GCA_013397815.1 of Aleadryas rufinucha. NCBI lineage: Eukaryota > Metazoa > Chordata > Aves > Passeriformes > Aleadryas > Aleadryas rufinucha. Next base: position 162,669 of record VZTH01002398.1, on the reverse strand, counting down.
ACAGTGATTGAAGTTTCTGTATTTCAAAGGTAATAATAGCAGTGGTATAATAAGGAGTACTATTGCAGTTCATTAGTCATGGAACATTTGAAGAGATTCTTTGGCAATTTTAAGGCCATTTTAAAAATGGTGCCTTCCCAAAAGAGAAGGTCTTAAGAGATTCATACTTCACTTGTTTTTCAGAGGCTGGGTAAACCACATCTAGAAAAAGAGTGAATTCAAGCAGGCCATCAAGAGGGAAGGAAGAAGTGCCTGGGAGCTGCACAACCAGTGCACAGATTCGGCATCTTGTTTATTTGTAGTGCCTGACCTACATCTGACTACCCAAACACAGAGGAGAGGATAGTTCAAAAACTTGTTCTGCATTTGAAAGATGGGATATAGTCCTCTCTGGAGAACAGTAAACAAGCAAGATAGGGTAGAAAAGCTGCAGATTTTTTTTCCCCAACAAAGCAGCGTTACATCCTGTAGGAAGCCTTTGCAACTTACACTGACAATTTCATCCTATAATGAAAACAGAGTCTGTGGCTGAATTACAGTCGTGAGTAAAATGATAAACCCTGCATTCTTAAATAACAGAATCTCTGTGTAGTAAAACAAAAATGTAATTAACCTGATTCTTTGTGATTTTCCTCAATGAAATCCTTGTGGAAAGAAGTGAGCAAGGGGAGACTGTGAGAATGAGAGGGAACAGTTCTCTGATGTGGACAGCAGGTAAATATTGTTGCATATGTACTCAGTCATCAAGAGACTATGTGGATTACAGACAAGTATGTTAAGATGTATAATATTCCTCATAGGCAGCTTTTACAGTCATGTAAAGTGATGCACATGGAGGGGGAGGGAACAACACTGAGCTCCACCCTAATTTTCCATATAAAATTATCCTTACTTGGAAGCAACTCCTCAGTGTTAGAAAAGATAATTTTATGAAAACCTCAACTCAGTTCACAAAAATAAGCTTAAACAAGGAAGCAAATATTAGGAATTATTAGGACAGAAGTAAAAAGCAAAACAGAACCAAGATGCAGTTTTATGAATCTACAATGTGACCATATCTTGACTGCTCTAAACACTTTCAGTTGCCCTACTTAAAAATTAATGGAGCAGAAATAGGAAACATGCAGAGAAGGAAAGAGATGATCATCAAAAATATGTTATCCTTTCCATATTGAATACTATTTAATCATCCTGCAAAATGAAAAGAATTGGGATATGGCACAGATCTATAAAGTCATGAGTAAATACCATAAACAGGGATAAGGAATGGCTGTTGAGCATTGTTTCCAGTCTGACAGAATTAGATAGGCTACCTTCTGCCACTAACTTCAAAATACAGCTATTAAAAAATACAATGAAAATTTATTATATTCAATTTAAGCATTGCAACTTAAATTAAAGCATTAAAATTGAAAGGCTGAATAAACTGAGCTGAACACCAGTGTAAGTACATGCCTTTGGAGAACAATCAGGCTTAGTTTTCTTTTCAACTGGTTTGTGATACAAGATAAAGTAAAATAATTCTCACTAAGCTTTAAATTATGAATGATACAGTGAATTATTAATGTTAAAGGTACATTTGTGTTTACTCTTAGCTTCTACCGCTCCTTTTCTCTGTTTAACTATTCTTAGGTAACACAGACAGCTTTACTGAAGGCAAGAAATAATGAGCTCCTTTTACACTGTAATTCAGTGTACAGACATCTAACCGGGGAGCTTTTTCAGTCTCTAGGGGGGACTGTACATGATGACCAGCTCTAGAAACAAATGTTTCATCCAGTCAGTGATTTCACTGATGCCACTGTCCAAGATCTTTACCAGCTACAGTGAATCACACTGAAGGCAAAGGGAACATACAAATAAGGGGCCTGGTCTTGCAAACACCTGACATTTGTGCTAAAACTCCTTTCTGTCCTAAGTTTCTCTGGAAGTAATGAGGTGGGCATCATTACAATTCCCCACCTTCTTTCCCAGGGTTACACATTCAGCAGTGGCTCCCAAGAAAACACCACACTCTCTGTTACCCTCCTCCTGCTCAGCTGCAGGGAACAGCTTGCTTTTGTGAGTAAAATCAGTTTGTACCACACTTTGGATTGCTGAGTACATTTTCTCGTGATAGAGAAATTCCATCTGGAGAAACTGTAAATTCCAAGAGTCTTGGGTGAGAGAGAATAGAAGAATTGGGAAAGAATAGGAATTAGGTCCTTTTTAACCCACAGAGTTCCATTATCACTAGCAACCACCTCAAAATGAAGCATTTAATTTTGCCGGGTATGTAAGCTCTTTCTGCTGGTAAACAGTTCTTCAGAAGTAGGGAGCTAAGAAATCATGGACCATGAAGAATCCAGCCTCTTCTCACTAAAGTCAATCAAAGCTGCGGCACTAAAGTCAATGTGAGCAGAATGAAATAAAATCGAGATATTTTTCTATTCCTCTATTATGCAAATTAACTGTGACATGCACTACTCTATTGCTTATTTCAACAACAGCAGGAAACCCAGGTAACCTAACACATTTTTCTTTTACAATTTACACTTCAAATTATATGATCATCCCCCAGCATGCTGAAGCGCAAACTACTGAAGGCTGACAAAACACAAGATGAGGATTTCATTGCTTGCAACGAGCATTTCAGGACCGGGAAGAAAATGACTGGCAATGTTTCTAAATAAAAAATACTGTCACATTATGGTAAATAGTCATTGGGTTTTCTTCTTGGGGATAGCTTTAAAATGTCTCCAACACTCAGTAAAACATTTTTATATATGTCATTATGAACTGCATACAATCACCTACTTCTGAAAGGTTTAGAGACACATTTAAGCTTTTGTAATCAAACATGGAAATGAAATAACCTTTTGGCATTTACAATCTTGATTAAATGAAACTGCTCTATTCTAGTAGTTACTCAGAACTACATCATAACCTGCTTTCAGACTGACTGTCTACACAGCTTTACCATCATTGCTCAGACTCTGCAGAGAGCACACCCCACTCTTCCCTCAGCCTTTCCTCCACAGGCAGCTCCAACCTGAAAGGACAGCACCACTGCAAAAGAGCCTTACGTTTCCCAGAACTTCCTTCATTTATCATGTGGCACAGGGAAAACAATAGCAGGAGGCTAGGAATTGGCACCTAAATTGCCAAACCCAGTCAGAAGGAAAAATCAGGACTGGAGGCATTCATTTACATCCTTAAATGCACACGCAGTCCCTCCCCATTGCGCATGGCCCTTCTGTTTCCCAGACTCATTACAGCACAAGAGAACAAAACACCAGTTTTTGAACAAGAGCAAAAGGGATTTCCCATGAAGAATAATGTAACAGAATCACAGCAGAAGATTGGACATTTCTTAGTGGCAATGTTTCAAGTTTGGGGGTTTTTTATGTCACAGATACCTTAACAAGACTAAAACTGTTTCAGTAGGAGATGAAATCCTATCACAATTAGACCTGACCTAAAATTATTAATTTTCAGTGCTTTCATACACTGTAATCCCCTGTGTCATATGCAACACTTCTCTTTTGATTCAGGTGCATAGAAAGTTATAGAAGTTTGCAGCAGTTTCCAGACAGAGGAAAACTTAGTTCAAGCTATAAATTTAATTGGAGGAGATGAGAGAGAGTGGCTTTTTCCTGAAAACTCCTCATACACAGTCACCATTGCTGATCAAAGACTGTTGTTTCATTTAGATTTTGAAAATTTAATACAGAGTGAGTTTTCATTCACTGCAGCTAGTAAGAAAGCTCATGTTGCATCAAAGAACGACAACCTGTTGCTTTGAATCCACCTGTCCAGGAATAATAATTACGAGTATAATAAATAAACCACACTACAAGTGACAACTGGAGGTGGTCCAGCCTCTCTACCTCTGAAACCTGAAGTAATAATTTAGGAAAATTTTCCTCCATTTTACTTATGATACCACTTCTGCAAAATAAAGTATCCACAGAGTTAGTTTGCTTCAAGCAAACATATGACTAGCAGAACCTAACTTTGAATTTGGCCTTGGATATTTCTGAATGCAGAAAATCTCTGACACTTTGAAATGTTTTTTTTATTTATTGACCCTTGCCTGCTTCTGTGTGATTTCACAAAATGGATTAAGGGACCATTGTACATGATTCACGTGCAACCAACCCTCCCTAGACCATGATTTATTTTTAAATGCATGGCCAGCTAAACTATTTATACTTGTAGATTAGCATTTTTCTTTTCAAAAACAGCTTTTTAGGATTTTTGTTTAGTCCTGTTTCCTAACATGTTGAAAACTTATCGCTATCATTACACTGTAACAATAAACTGTAATAATTTCTGATGTCAGGGATCTCCCATTATTCTGCAACAATGATAGTGTAGGTACTAAAACAAGAAAATGGGCAAAGTCTTGTATTAATTATTTCTTTGTAAATGATCAAAGTCTGTTATATACCTCTACCAAGGTTCCTCTTTATGCTTACAGATTCTAGGTCATCTGACATTTTCTAGATATCTGAAACACCACCAAGTACATGCAAGTCTTGAGAAACTGGTAATTTTTTACAGCCTGAGGAGATGTGGCTTCAGAATGACACAACAGCAGCCTCTGGCCCCTGTGAGGGGCATCAGGGAGATGTAGCCAGGCTCTTCACAGAGGTGATGTGGTGGGAGAACAGGAGTGGAATAAATTGGAAGGGGGGAAAAAAAGGCAAGAGGACAAGGTCACAAAAGATTTAAGGAAAGACTTTCCCTGTGAAGAGAGTCAAGCAGTGGAACAGAGCCTGGGGAGGCTGTGCTGCCTCTATCCCTGTTTTCAAGACCCAGCTGGATAAAGCCCTGAATAACACAGGCTGTTCTTATGCCTGACCTTGCTTTCTGCAGGAGGTTGGACTAGAGACCAACTATGTCAAAATCCACCAGAAAACCTCCAAGCTCTTCCTCTCTGTTTTCGCAAGTATGAAGAAAGCAACTGACTATTATTAAGAATGAGAGATTGACAAATACCTGTGCCCTAATTTCATCTTGCTGGTTTTTATCAGACAAAACATTTCATCAGTGTCCTTCATTTTAAGATGATTTTCAGATAAGTAAGGAAATGCTATTTAAATAACAACCATATTGTATGTTACGTTACATATCAGACAAGCATTGCACTCAGCTGGCTCTACATATTTCACCAATAAAAGACTCTGGTTGAGTATACATCCTTCTTGAAGATAGCATGCATGTATAAACATGAAACAGGCATGATGTTGGCAGTTAAAAAAATGTACAGAAGAATCAACACATTACTATATGATGATTTTTCAAAGGGTTTTCCTTTTGTTTTCCACTGGTTTTAAGTTTTTTGTTGATACTGGGTTTCTAAGACAAGGACATGACTGAATATGAAGAAACACTGCTCAGCTGTATGCAACACCATCAAATATAAATTCCTCTGCCAGAATGCAGAGAAAGAGGAGGACTGTGATGAATGTGTAGTGCTCCTCTTAAGCCTCACAAGCTGACTGGAGATTTTATTTATAAAATAGGCTTCTGAATGTCTCAGGAAGTCTCACTCAGCCACTCTGGTTGGTAAAGAAAAGGTCACTGACTGAAGATGGAAAACAAAGCCCTAGACTGCTACAGATTCGTTTTCCTAATGATGTAACAGACACTGACCATGGAGTAACTTTTATATCTATGCTATCCACATTTGGAATCTATTTATATTTCTTCCATAAAGCCAATATTGATTCTTTTAACCTCATTACTGCTATCCCCTGCTACCCTGAAGAGACAGCAATTTGGAAAAAGAGTCAAACAGAAGTGATTTGTATGCACTAAGAACAGAGGCGAGTGCCTAAGACTTTTTATTTTAGTAGTGGGGTTTTATCCTGACAATGATACCTGCAGTACTAAATTTAGGTATTTATCTGCTTCTGGATATGTCAGAGTACCTCAGGTAGACTTAGTCCATAGAAATCATAGTCTAGGGCTGCTTAAAGTCAGAAATGGAAGAAAATAGCTCATTTATCAACCAGGACTAATAATAACAGTACACAGCATGTTCACATGTCACAGAATTCACAAATCATGAAAATAAGCAAATTATAACTTTAAATTATTAGGACGGGGGTTTTTTTCTCCAGCAGGGAAAAGGGGAAGAGGAATTTTTTGTCTATTTTATTGAAATAAAGAAATATTGTTGAAACACTCTTATAAATGTCTAGAACATCATCAGTAACGCCTTCCAAATACCATCCATACACAGTTCTATTTTTAATGTTGGACTGTTCTTGAAAGCTGCTAAGAAAAAAATTTATTCATAACACATAAAGCTATATCCTGACTATGCATTCCCCTCCATTTGGGAGAGAATCCCAAATGCTGGCAAAATTTTAGAAGTATTTTCAAAATTTTAACAGAACCCAAGTCCTATCTTTTCTTTTTCTTCCAAAACGAACATTTAAGGATGAGATCCTGTAAACTTGATCTCACAAGTAATTCATCAGAATGCAAATATATCCTTTCAATCATGCAAATAGACTCAACAAATACATACCCTCGAGTGATTAAAGGTTGCCCATTCAAACACCACATTTTATTTTAGTGTACAAAGTTAACAGGAACTGTTTTGAATCAGCCATTTTCCTTAGGAAGTCTATTTTCAGTAATGCAGAAAAGTCCTTTTCTGAAAATCTGGGTAAATTTATCATGTATTTATACATTTAACAAAAATTTTATTAGCTCTTAGAAGCAGAATTACTGACTATGGAGAATCTTCTGTTGCAGAATACTTGTATCTGGTAATCCACCATTTCCAAACCAGAACACGTGCTGTGCTGCCTCACAAGTTAACCAGGGTTCCTACAGCTTTGTTTTCTCAGATTATGCATACATCTTTTGTCTGTAGGAAGAAACTTCATGGAATTGCCTTTCTAAAGCTTGGCACAGCTGTAAAATTCTGCAGCTGGTCTTGTAAAGTTATTTTACCTGTTGCACGGACCTTGATAGAACCCTGGCTTTGAGAGCTGTGCCATTGAAAATAGCCCCTTGTGTCTCACTTAGTGAAAAGATTTGACTTTCTTTTTCTCTTCAGTCAAATTCATTAAACACATTTTTGATTGCTTCTTTATGTACTCTTTATGTGTTCCTCAAAGTTTGCTATTGTTTTAGTTATTAAACTTATATCATCAAAACACTGTAATTTGGGAATTCTGTACTTTGTTATACCCAGAATAGCACTGACAATCTGCTTCACTAACTCTGCTCCCCAATTTCCACAAATGCAATAAATAGTGCCATAAAAATCAGCTCTGCGGTAACTTTTATAAAAGAACATCACACATACACAAAATTAGAACAAGCCCAGGAACTGCAGTCTTGTGTCAGAAGAAATTCCTGATAACTATTTAAGTTTATCCTTTAAGTTTAAGAAAAATGGCACTAATTTTTTTTTTTGCTGACTGTTCACCTCTATATCATCACAAACCTGAGGTTACAGTGTATATTATGCTGTATCCTGTAGTGATAACACGCTTGCAGGATGCATTATCACGTAGTGACTCTTTGTTTCAGCTGTTTCAAGGCTGAGAGAAAAACTTGGATTGGGGCTGACATGGCACCCCAGCCAAGCGGTTACAAGAAGTAATTGGGCAGCAAGCCTGAATGGTCTTTTCATTGCTTTTATTTAAAATTATATTGGTGAGGGATTATTTCCCTCCTGTTTTAACTTGGTACACAATTTTATGTGACACATCTCATCAGCAAGTAGTAACAAAATACTGTGTTTCCAAGGGAACCAAGAGAGAGCATGCCACGGGGCCTGAGGCAAGGTGAGCCTGCTGTGGCTGCAGTCGCCAACACCAGTGCCAAGGGCTGTTGATGGTGAAACACTATCTCAGCTCCAAAGAGGCACAAGGAAGAGAAAAAAGCAGAGGATACCATTACTGAGACTCCTGCCCTGAAAGACACCTCACAGCAGGTCAAGGAGCCCCAGGAGAAGCAGCAAGGGCAGACTTCAGATCGTTTTGACCTCACTCTGCGCCACCGTCACTCCCAGCCTGAGACCTTCCCAAGCTCCTGCAAGGACACAGCCAGGGTAAGCTGAGCATAGATCAAAACTTTTCCTTATAAGATGAATATACCTTTTATGTTTAAGGTAATACCTTGAAAAACAAAAGTTTTGCCAGCCTGGCCTTTCCCTCTTCTTACACCTATACATTCATAAGTGATACTTTATATTTTGGTCATCAGTGCCAAAGTACATTTTAGCTAATATTTGTAAATGCCCTCGTGATTATCACTGTAAAAAAAAGAGAACCCAGTCATTAATTAGAAAAACTTGACACACTTAAAAAAAACCAACCAAAACAAAACCAAAAAAAAAAAACAAACACACCCCCCCTTCCCGCCAAACACACAAGAAACCCAACTTTAGCAAGAAAAGGAAACCAAATTGAATTGGGTTTCGCTCAACTTAAAACCTCGTGAATTTTGAATTAATGTCTTTATCCTACTGCTCAAAGAATGCATTTCTCTCAAGCTTCCCAACTCTTTTCTGTTCAAAAGATTAAGCTTCACCATCAGTGTGATGTTCCAATGTAGTTTTCTACATCCTTTGAACAAGTGTATTGCACCAGTCTGTTCAACCCCAAATCTTATGAAATACAGAGAATCAGGGGTTTAATGCCAATCCAGCTCATAGGAGATACTGCTACTCAATGATACACGCACAAGGAATTTCTCTTGTATGAAGTAAAGTACATTTTATCATTAACCTACTAAAGAAAATTAATGGAAATCTGTGGAAGTAAGTTTTTCAAATAAAATTGCTTTAATGAAAATAGAAATAAGAAAAATAGAATCTGGATAACACTTTTGGTAGGTGGATCTCCAATAGTTGTCTATGACATTGCTGGTTTAAAAAAAACACTGATTTTTGTTTCCCTCATAAAGAAGATGCATCTATTCACAAAACTGTTCCTCAGCCAATTTAGTTCCTGTGTATTAATTTCATTTCCACATGAATACAGAAGTGTAGCAAGCCCCATATCAGTAAAGCATAAGAAGAAGCTTAACTTTAAGCACATGTGGAATCCATTTCAAACTCCATGTTTAATTGGTTTTCTTTAACAGAGCTCTAATTCACTGAAATCAATAGATTTACTGCAGACATGCTGAAGGCTGAGAGCAGAGATTAACCAAAATATATAGGTTATTTCTAAAGGCCAAGCATATATTCTGCATGTGCAGAATGGGATAAAATCCTGAGCAAATGCTCTCCACTGCCAACTGTGTGGAAAAAGGAAAGGCTGAAGCTTTCTTGAGCCTCCCCACCCAATTCCCACCTGTAATCATGTCTGATACGCCCTTCCAATTTCAAAGTAATCTTAAAAGAGCCTTCCTTCTAATTTATTATAGCAGTTTCCTTTGAGAAGCTGTGTGTTAAGCCACTTTTACACCATTTTCAAATGCACAATTTCCATCCAAACAATCCCAAGTTCTAGCAGTATCCTCACTTTCTGCTTGACAGATTATAAAAAAATAACACAATAAACCCAACTAACAAAACCCCCCAACAACCCAAACCAAAACCAAACAAAAAAACCAACCAACCAGGTCCTGCTTTTACTGTTGTAAAAGCCACCTTCTCTCCTACCCTTTGTCCCTCTTCATATGGAATTTAAGATTGCTTTTTATGAGGGACAGGATTCTATTGCATTCCAAGCATTGCTCAAGGATGCAGCTTTTGGAGAAAACATGACAAATAGTCAAAGCACATCTCAAATTAAAACCTTAACCAAACATCCCAAAAGGACACCATTCCCAAAGCTTTGTTTAATAATCCTACCACTCTTACCTTCTCTACTTGTCTCTAATCCTCCAAAATTCTTCATGCTTGTGGAAGTAAAGCACTGCAAGGAGCACCATTTATTTTAGGAGGATGCTGCACTGTAACATGGAGACATGTCTTGAGATTCACTTTCACCCACATACTGCATTCACAGCCTTTTTAAAATTTCATACATAGAATGTATGAAACACTGGTACACCTGTAAGAAGATATTCATGGAATGTGGTCTGAATAAAATTGAATAAAATTCAATGCAAGATATAAATATGCAAGTAGTACAAGCTGCAATTCCTAGCTTTTCTAGTTAAACTCATTTTTGTTCAGATCCCCACTCAAATATCACTTTCATCATCAGGCCTTCAGGACTTGATGAGAAGATCGGAAGAAGATGGGAACATAAATCTTTAACTGACATTCTTCACTGATTTGGTAGAATCAGCTCATGCAAATTATTGATCTCTGTAACAACTGTTTTTACCAGTCTCACCTTCTGTCTACCTTGGTCTTTTTGTATAAAGATTATGCCTTCCCAGCCTGCATGGAAAGGAGTCCCTGAATGGAGCTTCCAACACCAAAAAAAAATTTTAAAATATCAGTATAGATAAATTTTTTCATTTTCTGTAAAAACTAAATTAGCATTTATTTCTTGACCACACTTCAAAAGATTTCTGCTATCACGCCTTATATAGTGTAATATTTTTGACAAGAGCACTACTACATTTTAATATGATCTGGAAGTTAAACAAAGCTTTCTGACAAATCATTTTTAAAAGAGAGTATTTTGTTCAAATGACTTTGTTGCAGCAAAATTTCTTTGGTAAAAAGCTTGCAGGTAAAGAACAAAATTCTCACCATTTGAGGTAACCTGGAACAGCAGGCAGTTTGGATAGATAGATCTTCACCTGAGTCAAAAACTTTGTCTCACATCTCTTCTGTTTCAAAACGGAGATAAGAGTGCATTAGACACATCCCTTGCCCAATTCACAGGCATTGTCCAGAAGGAAACATTCTATAAGCAGTTGTTTTATTTTATCCTTAAAGTCTCATATTTATCTTAACACAGAAAGGGAGCTGTTTGAAATTCTTTAAAATTTTCCAAGACAGAATTTTTTTCCCCATCTTCACCCAGTTCTAATTAAATCAGATCCATGGGACTAATAGAATTATTTTGCAAATGTATGTTTTTATTTTAGAAGCATGCTTTGCTGATACATACTACAGTGTTAATTCTTTTGTATAAATTAGAGTGTGCCCACTGCAACCTAATTTAAGTAATTTAGTGCCCTCTTGGCTTTTATTTGAAGTAGTTCAGTGGAGAAAATGGTAGTGCCCCAGCATTCAGTGACCTATAGGCTTTGAATTATGATAAGCAGCTCAATCTGGAACACTGTTACAATTGTCAGAAATGTACCCAGAGGTCTTCCCTGAGAGCATAAGAGTGGTTCAGGAAGTAAATGGTTCAAGAAGTAGTAGAAAAACTGATAAGCCTTTAGGGCATGCAAACTTATCTGCATCCAAAAAGAATGTAAACTGTCAAATTCTGGCAGTTCCTATGCAGAGTATAAGAAATAGTTTCAGTCTGAAAGTTCACTTGACCACACTGTACAGGATGCTGTAACAACAATGACTGTGTGCCTGTTTTAATAGCCCTTATCACTGCAGAGAAAACCACAGAAATGCTCAAGGGACAAGGTAAGGAAGTACACATATTTTTAATCTTTAGATATTCAAGGTCTGATTCATGACTTATATAAAATTAGGCACATCTCAACTGTATCATAAGCCTGAACTGTTTAGGCTGAACGGGCTGCTGTTGCAGATTTAAAAATCCTCAACAAAATCTGAAAAATTACTTCCAAGTGTTCACTTGCTGTAGCTGACCTTATGTTGGCCAGTCAGATGAATCCAAATGCCAACATTATATAGTGTCCTTAGGGTACAAGAATATAAACTGTCTTTTCATCACCACCAAGAATGAAAACACAGCCCATGCAACTTCACCATCTGCAATTTATATTCTCTGTAAAGACTCTGTAATCCCCATGTAACTGCTAAGTCTAACATAGCATTTGACAGTAAATCTGAAACCCATTACTGGGAGCCCTGGGAGGGAAAAAACCATTAGCTGGACCAGGGTTTTCATACCCACTATTTACTCACTTGAGTAAAATGTATCCTGAGGAAATCTTAAATATAGCCTATTTTTTTCCAGGAATGGTGCCTCAACAGAGAGATAGGAAGAAAGTAGATTGGGAGGAAGATTAACACCAGCTAAAAATCCTCAAGCTTATGAAATTTTTACTTCTTCCAGAAAGAAGTTGCTGTAGCTTTTGAGCTCACCAGTTCAGTACAGAAAGGTCATCAGGAACTCTGAACCAGTCCTACTAAACACTTCTGCTCAGTGCTTAAGTGCTGTTTTGATCAGTTCTTGCAATGAGGCTGGACCCTGCAAGCACAGCACCGAGTACCTGTTATTTCTTCTGATCAATTACACATTTAGAGAACTGCAAAGACAAGATTACTGTAAGTTTAGAATAACAAAAGGATAAGGGGGCTTTAACCCCAAACACACCACCTCCAACTCAGAGGCATCATTTCCACACCTTTGATGTTTTATCTGCAAGAAAACCTGCCTTTAACTGAACTGGATGTCACACAGTCTTGAAATACTTGCAGGTATATTAAATGTCTTTGCTTCTCATAAAGGCTTTCAGGCTCTTAATTTTCTCAGAGTATAAAAGTCTATTTTTCTTTTTTTGTTACTATTTCCCTCTACATATGTGTCATGCATGTGGCTCCCCTTCCCAAACACAATAAGATATCACAGGATAAACGTGCAAGTCACGTTCTTCTACTTAGATTGTGATTAATGTTTTAAGGACAAAGATGCGCTGAACCCTAACAAGGCAATAGCTTTATTGTCAGATCTCAGACCTTTTTATGAAGCAAGTGTTCAAGGCCAAGTTGTATGGGACTTGCAGCAACCTGGCCTAGTGGAAGATGTCCCTCTCCATGGCACAGGAGTTGCAATGACATGGTCTTTAAAGTCTCTTTCAACCCAAACAGTTCTGTGATTCTACAATTCCTAGAAGGAGAAGATAAATAAAGAGGTGACACACATTAAGGACTTAGAAATTGGAGAAGCTCTAATGTCACACTTTGGAAAAAGACTTAAAGAATATGGTAAACAGAATCTGTTTAACCTTAGAAGTACAAACATTATACAATGAATTAAGTTTTAATTAATCTGACTTTCAGTATAACAAAAGCAGAGCAGTATCAGTGGAGAGCTCTGCAATGAGATTAGCCTGTTAGAGGACCCCAAAATTGAATACGCATCCACTTAACCTGCATTTTAATATCTGATTTACTGTATAACAGGCAAAGAATAAGATTAATGAGAACTTTTCAATACTGATAAAATCTTAATACATGCAGGAAGAACTGAAGTGTTGGTTACATACAGACCTCAAAACCCCAAAAGAAACTATATTAGGTTATAAATTTGAATGACATGGATAATTTCAAGGATTTCCTGATATTTATTTTAAAAACAACAGCAAAAACATCAAACAAAAAAAGAAAATACCCCCCCCACCTTATTTGTTTGAAGTTTTTTTATTAATGCCAGCCTAATATATATAGCATCTGCCTGCAAAACTACAGGCAGAAATACAGAAAAATCACAAATCTCACCAAAAGAAAAAAAGATGGACTTTCTAAGAAAGCTATCACTTCAATTTTAGCCATAAAAAACCCACCTCCTAAAAATACATTTATTATGCTATGTTGCCTAAAAAAAAAGAAATCACAAATGCTCTGTTTCTGAAGCTGGTGATTACCTTCTAAACTTTTGCATTTTACACAGATTAGAAATTAAAATCTCCTTGCCCAGAAGGGGCAGGCTTGAGAGAAACAATGCTTTAGCCTACCATAAATTATGAAAATCTAGTTAACAAATAGTATCCAAAAGTATTGTAAAAGATATCACACTGTTTAAAATTCAGATATGCTTGATATTCACATTCTGAAATGAGTTGTGCAAGCAAAAACATCACCAGGGAGTTCATGGAGAGCGCACACGTTAATGATGCAAACGTGGTCAGCGAGAGCTCTATGTAGGTTCCACTGTATCTTAAGAAAAGGGAACCATGGGTGGTGTCTCGGGGTGAAATGGGACTGTCCCCCAGAAGCTGCACAACACCAGCTTAATTTGATAGCTGTCTTGGAACACACTTTTTTTCTCCATGGAGAGAACTGAACACCCACTTCAAATAGAGTTCCAGTGATTTAAACTCTGGAAATAAAAGACTAAGCTCTCAACTCAAAACATGTGTACACTTATAAATACTCATATATTCAAAGCCCCATGGGATGCTGGTCTCCATTTTCCAACAAAAATAACCATTTTCTTTTGGCAGAAAATACTAATTCACTGGAACTCAATTTATTTTCTATACTTTTTTCTTATTCTCATGAAAAACACATATTCAGTGATAGTGTTGGCAGAGATTTTTCCCAGCTCCATTAAGGATTTTTACTCAAAATTATTCAAAAGGAAGGAGACTCAAATTCCTTACATCCAGCACAGATGATGATGGCCCAATAGTTACAGTGGACACAGGGGAGGGGAAAGACCCAGCATTAAGTGCCTGCTCTACTGATTCAACAGCATGTCTTCCAGTGGAGGGAGCAGTTATAGTTTAACGCTGCAGCAAAAATGCTCTCCTGGCATATCGACAGCAAAAGCAAGGTGAAGGCTGGGGATTCAGACAATCTGATCTCAAGTCTTGTATATCCCTGGGCAGAGAAGAGGCCTGGAGTAAGAGAAGGCACCGGATGTCCCCCTTTCTCCACCTAGGAACTGTAGCTGCCATAGGTAAGCTATCTTCCACAGGCAGTTGAAGATAAATGTTTGTACCAACACTGGCTGTGTTCAGCAGCATTTAAGTATTAAAAATGGTCTGAAGTCCCTTCAAGTTGATTAAAAACTGTGGAACATTTCTGATCAATTGAGTGCTTACACAAGCTTATTGTATGGCAAATCTGACACCCACCCAAACTGTCCTTAAATGAACCAGGACACTTCATCAAGAACCTTTCTTAGCTGCTTTCTGATCTTATTCCCACAGAAAGTAATATCATTTCTAGAGAAAGTCATCATGTATAATTTTGTGCAACTGCAGCTTACAAAAGTTA
The DNA here is from genome assembly GCA_013397815.1 of Aleadryas rufinucha. Lineage (NCBI taxonomy): Eukaryota > Metazoa > Chordata > Aves > Passeriformes > Aleadryas > Aleadryas rufinucha. The sequence goes on along the minus strand of VZTH01002398.1, from coordinate 147,653 downwards.
ATTATAAGAGTTCCTGCCACCCCTGGCACAATGAATGCCTTTTAATAAGCAACATTGTAACTGAGTGCAATTGTCCACCACAAACCCATTCCATGCACCCAGAGACAATTATATTAATACTTGAAATACAGAAGGAAGCTCAACTATCACATAAATTAAGCTTTAGGACAAAAAGGCCTTTTACAGACTAGGAGTGCTACAAAATAGCAGTAAACATGAAGGTGTTCCCTTCAGAAGCTCACTCTAAGTGCAGATGAGCTACTCACATTTAGAATTTCTTTACTGCTCACTGCTGTAGCATTTAAATTTTCACACATTAAATAAAAACACCATATGCATCAAGGATGAGTCGGAGGCCATTTTATGAACATTAAATTGTTTCCTATAATTTCTTTCCCTCCATTCTAAATGGCAAACATCTCATCTACTATTATAAGACCAGAGCACCACTAGGAAATACAGGTTCTTTGGGAGCCAATATAAAGGCCACATTCAGATACCACCCACTTTCCTCAAAGCACAATTGCGTCATATTTGAGATGAAACTATTGATCAAATATTATTTGCATATGTGAGAATATCTACCTCAGCATTTCTCTACAGTTTTGAATTAAAGCAGGCAATCTCTACTGATAGGTAGAACAGCATCAAGCCAGCTTTAGAGTTTCCACTCCAAACAACATTCCTTCATCTCCTACACAATCACCTCACCACTCACAAAACTTATGTCTGTGGAGCTGGATGTGTAAAGAACATAGACCATATGTATCCTCCTTATATGATACAACATAAATAGTGTACGGGCCTGATGAAAACAGATGACATGAGGTTTGTTTTGCCTTGTGAGGAGACCTTCATTTTCCTGATGTTCAACATTTTGAAGAAACTTCACATAAACAGCACAATTGTTAAATAGTCCAGTTACAAACGACAGAGGAAAAGATGGTTGTGTGATCTTCTGGTTTCAAGTAAAACGACTTGGAACAGCATTTACAACTCTCCACCAGAAAACAAGTGAGGTATCATACACAGCAACTGGAACAAATGTGGCACATATCAAGAGCTTATCTCCACTATAATTAAACAGAGGGTAGCTTAAGGGCATACATTTAGAAACTGAGATGGTCCACAGAATTTTGTTACTACTTCACAAGAGCAAAATGGGAAAAAAAAACCCCAACCCTCCCCCTGTCCCCCCAAACCCCGTCTCACATTATAAGGCTCTGGGTTTGTTAGGATGACCATTGTGACTGGCCATATTTTAGTACCTCAGACTTAGTCAAGCAGTTCTATAAATAAAAGTTAAAAAAAAATACCCACATTGATTTTTCAATTCAATACATCATAGGCCCCAACTTCAAAAACTGCAATCATTTGCAAGAATGTCTATGTCAAGAGGATTTTAAAGCACCCAAAGCTGCTGAAGAGTCTTTTAATGGAGGCCCATAGAATGCAATAGATTGCAATGCCAAGTTATGCCATAGCTAAGGTAAGAAATTTCATGCATTAGGGGGATGTGCTTTGAAGAAAATCCAGGAAACCTGCATGACAATACCTGATCTACAGAACTACAAGTGAAATGCTTCATGTTCCCCTAGCATTCCTTCAGAACATTAATACAGTCAGTGAAATGCAGTTTTGTACTATGCTTTGACCTTTGCAGTGTTTTATATTTTGAGTAAACGGGCATTCCATCCCTTCCCAGAGGCTAGTGAGACTGTAAACAGGAAGAAATGAGGAATTGCAGCCAATCTAATTACAGAATATTGAAAAGGTCAAAGAAGTGCACCAAGATAGTTTAATTTTAAAAATGAAAGTTATTAAGAACCCTTTCATGTGAAAAGAAAAAAACGGTAATAGAAATAAAGCGTGCAATCAGTACTGACCCAGCTGTCCAGAGGGAAACCCACAGAACATGTGTATCAGGAACTGGGAAACGCAAACCTGTTTCAATGTTGCATGCTTCAAAGTGCCAAGCAACTTTCTGTTTTTTCAAAATTTCCTTTAAGTTGGCTAAAAACTGTTTTCAGTGAAGGTCAATAAAAGTGTGGGGCAAGAGGATATTATGATTCCCAAAGGGTTTCCTCAGACCTTACCTTACTTCTTGAATATGAATTTGAGATGCTGCTTTGCTTTTCAAAAGCCTCTCTTGGCCTTGCCTTTGCCTATGAAATGTGCCTGTCAAGCCAAGTGACTCCTCAAAGTAACATCAATGACTTTTTTGGTTCCACACCGAGCCTCCTGCATTTGTTGCATGAGCAGAGCTTAGAGCTCTGAGCAGAGCTACTTTACCAACCCACAAAATGCTCCAGTGCATAACGGAGCTATGGGTGATGAGCTATGAACAATAGTCTCAATAAATTTACATTTATATCTTGAAACTAGTCCAATCACTGGTTTGTTGTTGGTTTTTTTTTTTTTTTTATAACATATATGATTTTAAAGAAAATCACATAGGAGGAAAATGATGAAAAGGGTCTTAAACACTAAGGAAATGAGTAACGCTGAAGCAGGAACCATCTCAAATTGTAAAGCAATAACAATAGGAAAAAGAAAAATCTTCAATCACTTCAAACTCCAGATTTTTGGAGTCAAAGGTCACTTCATATCATGAGTAATATGCAACATCAGGAACAAAGAGCCCTTTTTTTCAGTACAGATGTTCTCTCCTTACTCAAATCCAATGTCCCAACTTATTTCTTAAGATAATACTTTGGGCATGGGGACAATTTTTTCTTACTCTCTCTGGCAACGATAGTCCCACCCTAAATACATTAAGTGATCTGTCAGAAGCACAGCAGCAATCATCAATGCCCACAAAGATCAACCAGACTAACTTAATGAAGAGGAAGAAATACATTTGCATGTCCTCTCTCAAGTTTTTATTAAAATTTTCTTGTTTATCACATCACAGAGCTCATTACTGATGTAAAAAGAGCTCTCTGTCATTAAGGAACCACAGGGAAACTATTTACTGGTCATATAGGTAAATTATGTAAGGAAAGAGTAGGATAATTGTGCCAGTGAAACTGCTTCCAAATAAATTCCTTTGAAAGGAAAACTAGACCAAAATTGAACAAATGTATGAGGAAGAATGAAGCTTCACAAACTAATACTAATCTCTAAAATAATAGGACACAAGTATGTTGCATGTACGTTTGTGTAATGTATTTAAAATAATGAAAATAAAGAAATAGAAGCTATGAAAGGAGGAGATGGGAGGAGAAAGAGAGCAAGGAAAGTAAAAGAACAAAGCCTGTATTTCCTTTTGAAGAGGACTGTTCTAGAAAGGCTCTGGAAAGCACAGACCAACCCAAAAAGGTTTGGGGCAGACAGACATGATTTTGAAATGCAGCAAGAGATGATTATACTGGCCAAACTATTGTCCAAGAAGGAAGACAGGGAAGAAGAGACACATGCCTGGCATGATGCACTCTGCTGCTATTCCAGCCCTGTCCTTCATCACAGTTTTGGGGAAGGCAGTGGGAATGGGCCCTGCCAGAGCAGGCGTGTGAGCAGTGCAAGGCTCTGGGTTACAATAACACAACCGGTGTTTTGCACGACCCCACAGAGGGTGGAACATTTTAAGAAATATTCAGCTGATGCTAGAACATAAACTGGTCAATTTGTATGAAATAAAGAGATGTCACTTTCAAGGCTGCATTTTACTCCCTTTTGTTCCTAGAAGCACGACAGGTTTTTGACAATGCATGTGCTATTTACAGGTGAGCTCCACAAATATGCAAACAGCACCCCCAAGATTCTGGCTATGACAGGGGAAAGACATAACAAAGGCCATCTAATCTCCAAAGCAAAATGTTGCTAGCTCCTGTGCCTCACCTCACTTGCTCACTGTCATTGCCCACTATAAGCATGACAGTTTCAATTCACCGAAAATTACAAAAATGTCAGATCTTACTCTGAGTTTATCCAAACCATTGGGGAATGTGTCCAAGTTATTCCTACTCTAGTCATTGCTGTTTTGCTGTTACTTGCAAACAAGAGGAATTCTTTAGCAAATGTTGCCTAAGATCAGGATTGATCCATGCCACATACACTGAAAATTTCAGTGAAAACACATATATTAAGAGTTATCACTAACTGCAGCCCTATCCTCTGCTATTTGTCAGTTCACAAAATATTTGTCATTCAAATCCCAGCAGTCATAAGGAGAAAACTCATCCATCTTTATTACTTCAAAGGGAATATATTACCATCTAAAGTGTCACTTAATTTTCAACACCAAGTATTTTCTGGTGAACATTTTACATGGAAACCACTTCCACATCACACAGACATGACAATTAATGTCCAATCAAACATAAGAGAGTTTCATCCTAACAAATATTTTGTTATCACCAGTCACTATGATTTATTGTGATCTATAAAAGTTGTGCTCTCTCCCTCTTTCAAGAGAGAAGTACTGAAGTTCCCTCCTTACACAAATTCAATGCCAGAACTTACTGCTTTGGGGATGGGGACAAATTGCTCTTGCTCTCTTTTTAAAAATAAATAAATAAACAAAAAAAGGAAAAAACCAAAGATACTATCTTTATGAAATGAATCTGTGTTCCCCACAGGAAAATTCAATTTTTGATAATTTTCAAAATGGATGAAAATAGTATTATGAAATGTCACAAATCATGCCTTCCTAATAGAAACCCTGGTCTGCAGCAGGCTCTGATATGGCCCATGTGAAATGGCTCACAGTTATGGCTCCCATTCATCTCTGCTTGGTTGTTCAGCTCAGTTGCAAAGGAAAATTCTGCTGCAATTATAAATCCCGGGCCAAACTCTCAGGAAGTGCAAAACAGCACAGCTCCATTCACTGGCCTATTCTGTCCCACAGCATTGCCCTGGGCAGCATTCAGGACATGGAATAGTGGGAGAGCTCCCACACAACAGCACTGGGCTCAAGCCACTTGGTCTCCCCCATTGACAACAGCCCCCAGAACCCAAGAGGGGAACCTTGGGGTTAGGGATCACAGGGAAAAAAGGGGAACAACAGTAACAGTCCCTGCCATGTAAATAAGGTTACACACTTTAAAATCCTGCCACTCACCACTGTGCCCCCCCATTCCTCAGGCAACGTTTAGGAATGGCCTGTGTCTCAAGTTAAATCACACGACACAGTTTAAGTGCAGCTCCCTGCTTTGGTGGGTGAGAGAGCTCAGTTACATGGACATGGCCATTGCACACCAGGTGCTGCAGGGTTGGGAGTGGTCCTGGGCATGTCCAAATAGATGTAACAGGTTCTCTATCCTGGCAGTTCACCCCTGTATTTTTCAGCTTTTCCCCTTGCAAGAAAAGAAAGGTGAATTTTTTTCTACTTTATTAAAATGGTTTGAGACCCTTAAGTGAAAATTGCTGTACAACTGTAAAGCTCTATAAATAAAGAAAATGGTAACATTTTTGCAGTACATCACCTACAAATTTTGATTTCTAAAGGGACAGCTGACTACTCAATTATTGATTTAGATTTACTAGCTGATAAAATAGCATTAATTGCTCTAGACTCAATGAGAATGCATGGACCACTGGTTCTTCTCAAAGAAAATTAAATCTAATTTTACTGTCTCTGATTAATTTTGAAATGCAGCAAAAATAAGGGGTGTAACTACTAAACAGTGTTTCAAAACTAAACATAGAGGAAGACACAAATTTCAATAATCATTCTGTCTCTGCACAATAGATACATATATTTTTTTCTTTATAGAAAAAACCCCAAAAATTGCTTTTAATGATCATCTTTTAAAATAAAAATTCTAACATACAGCGCCTATGAATTTTTCAAGGTAATGCAGCACACACTATTATAAGAAAAAGCAACTATCTCAAAAACTTTCTTGGCCTTAAAAATGCACTCTCTGTAAGAATATTAACTTTATAAACAAAAACTTCCATAAATAAAAGCAATTTACATTATCTGGCAAGAAGGGTAGGAGATTAAAGAGCCAAGACTATATAAAAGAATAATTACGGTGAAGAGGAGACTTTCCATATGGCAAATGAGAACAAAAGCTACTCCCAATAAAAGGGAAGCCAGCAATACCAGGTACACCATATTTCTCCACTGCAGAGCTTTTTAAAGGCAATACCAAGCTCTTAGAGCAGGCAGTGACACATTCACCTGCTGAACAGCTGTGGTGGCCCAAAGCACTGCCATCCTCCTGCTGCCATCTGCCAGCTCTGCCAGCCCTTCCCAGCCCACGGCTCGCTCTGGGAGGGACACACCTCCACTCCACACACCAAGGGCAAAGCTGGGCTCAGCTGCTGCCCCTCGGGGGGAGTTCAACCAGCACGCTCCACTTTCCCTGCAGCAAGGAGTGGGCATTTGCTTTTTTGTCTCGCCTGTTCCGAGGTAGCCTGGGACCTTCTGGCAGCAAGGTGGCATAGAAAGTTAGAGAAGAGTGAGCTGTACTGACACATTAAGGCACCACAGCAAGACTGATGAGGATATGTCTAAACTTGCACTTTTTACCAATGCCATCTTGTAGTAATCTCCACTTTCTCCTCCAAGAAGTGGTTCTACTTGAAAAGACCAATAGCTGCTGTTTTGCTAAAGGATTTTTACCAAAACAGCCAAAGACACTGGTAATTTGGAGGCGCAGATTTGCAGAACTAGCATAAAAGGAAAAGAAGCAACTTTATTCCTACTTTTTGTAGCTTTTAGACTTTTCTGCACACATCCTGAAACCTACAACTAATGCTCCACCTTACCATGTAGTACTTCTAAGAGTGGAGTTAAAATAAATATTTACTTAATTACATGATTCCCAGAAAAACACTTTCTATAAGTATCTCTAGGAATTAATACCAAGAAAATGAAAGCTTTCCTCAGGATAACTAGGACCAGACTGAAATCCATTTCCTCCCAGCTGCTGAGGTGGCTACTCAGAGGAAGGATGAGTGCCAGTGCAGTTCTGCACGAGGCAGTTGATATTCCAGTTAATGGAGACATAAGCAACAGCAGAACACTTTCGCTTTCCTAGGTTATCTTATTTCCTGCATTTTGAATGAAAACTTCCTCACAATACCATTTTTTAATACAAAAACCTCACAGAATTTGCACATTGATCACTGGCAAGGTCTTTGTTCTACCTTCCCTCTTCCCTTCCCAGCTCAGTGGCTGACCCAGCCAGGTACTTCCCTACCTGGCACCGGCAGAGTCCCCCAGAAGTCAGTGGAGGATGCTGAGTTAAGCTGGGCCAGGAACCCGTCACCTGTTCTTGCTGGAATTTGTCCAGAAATCAAAAAGTGTTTAAAATTAAAAAAAAAAGACAAAAATCAACACAGCTGGAATACCTCCACTAAAAAAATCTATTGAAATACAGACAGGAACCTTATTTTAACTAGGGATACAGAAAGAAAAAGGAATCTGTCTTACAAGCAAGCACCAAGATGGGGAGCTGAGGAAGCTGCTGAGCCAATACTCTACAGATGAAGATGTGCTGTCAGCACTGCAGTTCCACAGGCAAACCAGGCACCATCTTCCTTTCTCTGAGATTTGTAATCTGCGAGGCAAGGCAGGTGCTATCAACTCATTCATTAACTCAGAACTTGTCTTCAAAAAAAGTATCTCAAAAGCCAAGGCTAAACTTCACAGCCCTGAATGCACAAACAACAGCAACAATGAGCAATGCTACAAAAGATTCTGTGGTGCAAAAGGGTCGCTTCAACATTGTTGGACTTTATTTTCACTTTATCATTGGCAGATTCAACTTTCCCCCCACTTTGTCTCTGCTAAACATACAATAACAAATGCCCAAAGATTCATGTAACCATGACCATAGGTCTTCAATCAAAGAGTCTGTTTCTAATGAAATTAAAATTCTATCGCCCCTGTAGTTTCTGTTTTCTGACCTAGGCTTTCAGGCAGCAGAAGTTCCATGGATATTATCTGAGTTATTTTTATTTGCACAGGATAGATCTTGAATTCTAAATGCATTAAACAACTTATCCTTAAAGTGATTCACCTTCACTATAGTCTTCCTGGCTCTCTTCACTTTCAAAAGCAGTTATTTTGCTGACATGTTAAATTTTCCCTTACCTTACAAGAAATCATCTTGTCTGCTGTAGTGACTAATTCCACCAATACAAGTACAAAATGACCGAGGTGAGATGATCTGTAAAGCTAGTTATTTTGTGATTTCTATTTAATTTAATCTGATGAAAGTGGGTTAGATCAGAGTGCCTCGAATGCTTAGTTAATGATCCGTGTATGAGCAGTACCCTCTCCAAGAACATTTCTGGACAGAGTGTGCTACAGAGAAAAGAAACAAGCAATTTCTATTACAGAATTGTATTTTTCATTTCAGACTATCCAATTAAGATAAATTACAGAGACATCTTAAAAATCCTCTTCTGATAAAGATAAAAGATAGTGTTTCAAAGTTTTTTTTTCTCTAGAAAGTACTTCTCTCTCCAGAGGAACTAGAGTTATTCTGAAAGTGCCAAATTAAAAATCCAGTTTAGGTGCAATCAATGACTTGGCCAACTTGCCACAGCTTCCCCACTTGTAAAACAGTTTTCCCTAGTTCCTTTTCATCACTCGTGTTTTCTCTTGGCTTTTTAAATTTTTATTGAGTCTGCACTGCAGCTACACCAGAAAAGCTCTGATCTCTGCTGCACCTCCAAGCACTATTCTATTACATATAAAATGATTCTGAAACAACTCTCCTGTAATTAAAGCATCTTTCTGAAGCACCTGTAAGCTATACAACCAGGCAGGCATTTTAGTTCCATGATGCTACAGTTGTATTTACAGCTGTTATCTGCATTCTGCTTTATTTAAGGTCACAAGGCTGATACAAGCTTCCAAAGGCAAAGATCTGTCTTACTCCACATTACATTATACTACAGTAGATACACAGATCTTGAAAGATCACTTTATACACTAGGAAAATACATTCCAGCACAGCAAGAAAGGCTGAAGTACCACCTAACTAACATCAGGTCACAAAGGTCAGTTAGAAGAAAGATGTAATAAAGTGATACAGACGGTAAATTATTGTATCTCTGAAGATTTTCTACTGAACAGAATAACAGTCATGCTACTAGTGATAACTGCATGCTAAAAAGACTTTTTTCCATATTTAAAGTTGATTAAAAGACACTTATTTTTTTAAAGTACACTAAATTGTCATGTACTGCAGACCAAGTCACTCTAAAGGAACTGAGCTCTGCAAGTAAATTTGTTATATTTCTACTAAAACTATATTAAATAAGGCCAAATTCCTTTGTGACTGGCAATGTATCTTTCATAAGGCTCTATTCTGCTGAAATACACTGCTTTCTAGGCAAGGAGCTGAGGAAGGTCAGAGCCTGTAAGAGGGTCTACTCCAGAAGAATGCAGCCTCAATCATTTACCCAGCAGCCCTGCCACTACACATACTAGAGTCACCTAATAAGTGAAGAGTTCATACAAATAATCTTTGATTTTCTGTTAAGCAACATGCATTTGCAGTTTTTCCTTCAGTATCCACAGCTGTGCAGGCAGTGCAGGGCACTTAATTTATCAGAAGACAAAAGTAGTGACAGAAGTAGTGTCACCAGGCAGCCTCTTCCATCTGTAAAATATATGCCTCTCTCTTCCCCCAGCTTTCTTCTTCCTTCTGCAGGGAGGAGGAGCACAAGTAGTTTTATGCTAAATATTTTGGCCATGTATACAATTTTTGCCTTATTCTTCTCTAACTGACAAGTCAAATTCCCCATGTCAGACCAGCACAGTCATTTATGCCACTCATTGTTTGCTCACAAAACTATCTATTGAGAATATAATACAGTATTGTCAGATCAGAATGACAGCTGATGATAATGCAAGTTTCTCTGTATTCTGGTTACCAATATTATAGTCTAAGTCTTACTGAGGCTGAATACTCAAGGGAAAAAGACAGCAGAGCTCTTACTTCAGCTAGTTCCACTTTAGGAAGAGCATAGCTCAATGACACTAAGTTAAATAAACTCAAAAAAACAAAGTTTGGAAGAAATTATAAAACAAAAAGATGTATAATACATTCTGAAAATCAATGACTGAAAGTCTCAATATGCACAAGCATCTTTCAAACAATCTATTATTTTACCAGTACTGGTTCACAGGAAGAAAAACAAATTGGCTCTCGGTGCCATTTCAGAACCCTCATTCAATCTACAAATGCAGCTCAGATTTGTGGCTGGTGCCACCATAAGGTAAAAAAGAATGAGATTTATCATTCAACGTACAATAGATTCAGACCAGAATGTGATCCCTTCTCAGAAGTATAGGATTTTTGTGGGGGACTAGAATCTTCTCAGCTCTTGACTTTACTGCCAGTTGCTTTGTAGGATAAAAAAAACCCACAGTAAGTAAAACAAGACCAAGACAGTTGGCCTCTGCAGGGGCCCAGCTGTCCCAAAGCCTTTGCTCAAAGCTTTCTCTCCCCTTCTATTCACAGCCTGCGCTTACTCCTCTGGCAACTACAAAAGACAGTTCTCTCACAAACTGAAAACATTTAAAGGGAACAAAGTGGGAAGTGAGTAACAAGCATATGGGTAGACTACAAACACTTGTAAAAGCGAGAAGTGTCAACAGTTTCTCCTCCTTCTCCTGTCCACTCTCTGGTTATAGCCTTTTGACTACAGCCCAATCATTCAAAACTTTGGAAGGATGAGCCTCAGAAAACCAATTCTCTAAGGACTTCTTCCTGGATACTAAAACTGTTTGATTCTTTAATAGCAGACAGAAGCAGTGTGTTTGGGAGAGATTACCACCTGCAGATTAAGGGATTTCAGGAATCCTTACAGCAAACCAGAGGAAGAAATATTGGGATTGGAAAAACACTCATAAAACATGATATTAAGAATTAAGAATAATTCATAGAGTCACAGAATTGCTTGGGTTGGAAGGGACTTTTAAGATCATCTGGTCCCAATGCCCCTGCCATGGGCAGGAACACCTTCCACTAAATCAGGTTGCTCAGGGCCCCATCCAGCCTGGCCTTGAACATTTCCAGGGATGGGGCATCCACAGCTTCTCTGGGCAACTTGTTCCAGTGCCTCACCACCCTCAGAGTAAAGAATCTAATCTAATCTAATCTGTCAATTTAAAGACATTATCCCTTGTCCTATTATTACAAGTCCCTCTAAGAAATTCCTCCAGATTCCTAGTAGCTCCTTTAGGTACTGGAAGGTGCTTTAAAGTTTCCCTGGAGCCTTCTCTTCTCCAGGCTGAACAAACCCAACTCTCCCAATCTGTCTTCATCGGATAGGTGCTCCAGCCCTTTGAAAATTACAACATGAAGAACATTATCATCACATTATTTCAGTGCGTTCTGATATATTCTGGGATATTTAGAAGGGAATGCATCTGCTGGTAAGCAAAAGAATAAAAATAAAATTATATATGTAATATCAATTTCAATTTCTTGGGCCATATTCAGTAGTGTGTTTACTTATTCCATTTTTTCCATAGGAATTTTCTGTCTTTATCTCCTTACTAACACGACAAAGAGCAAGAATTCTAAAACATAACTCAAAGGTAAAGTTTAAGGCATGCAAAATTTTCCCTCTCTCTCTCTGTCTTCTGAGGAAGGCTACTCAGACAAGTCAGTCCCTGATACAAAGCGATTAGCTTGGGCAAAGTGCATGGTTATAATGGAAATTTTCTAGCTGTTTTGCATGGTAGGGGGAAAACAGCTTACTCCAAGGAAAATTTTCAGAGGCCGTCCCACTTTGCTGCAATTTTATGCTAACATTTCTTGCTATCAGAGAGATTCAACACCCACGGGATTAGTTCCCCTTCTCCATTAGCCCATCTTTAAGATTTGTACAATAAATAAGCAATAAACTGTGGCATACTATAGCCAAGCCTCTCCATCCCCTTGGTTCTTTCTGGTTTTCTCTGTTGCAGCTCCCAGCAGTGCAGTGACTTTCTGGCTGCAGGACCTCTCTGCTGGGAAAGCAGCAGCTCCAAAAGCTCACAACAACATCTGGGCAGCAGCCAAAATGGACCCTGTGATTTCCCAGTTCCCCTTCCATGCATTCCATACCACAGAGGTGAATGAAAATGGAAAACATCAAAACCCAGTTTAGTCAGATTAGTGAGCTCTAGGACAAAAAGATTGACTTTTGTTAGCAGCTATAAACCAGGAAATACTCTCTGAATACAAATTTATGGACTTTGTCTGACAGATGGAATGGGGTAAGCACGGAGGACAAATCTTAGAACTAACCCAGAACAATCATTTATGTCCACCAACACATTTTAACCACCAGGAATACCACAAGATTGCAGTCATCCCTCCCTCAAGTTAGAGCTTCTAATGTGCAATACTCTTAAACACGCACACACAAAATTTCTTTTTGAAAATGAAATAATCCTATTTACATGTATGGTTTCACAGGTTACCTCAGAAGCTTGGTGCCAGACAGCCTGGCACAGGCTTTATGCAGTAGTTTCCCATTGCCTCAGTAAGTCACAGACCATCACCAGGACACAATGCTCCCAGTTACATGCTTTCACTCCAGAAATGACAGTGCTAATAAATGTTCTCTAATACTACCATGAGCGTGTCTAACATCAGGCTTTTGATAAGCTATGAAGCGCACACGTTGCAGAACTGCTGTCTACAGAAACTCAAGCCAAGAATGATTTTGTGATTAACAGAAAGCTGATGTATCTCAGGGAACCTTTAGCAAGAATCTAAATATGAAGAATGCAACAGTATGTTGCAAAGAGTTTAATCAATACTTTTTTTGTTAACACAAACATCAGCTTGTCTTATTACATGATATTACTAACTTCCAACTGTGGGCATTTTTTATGCCCTAAGCATTCAGCTTTAAGCAGTTCTTTGTGTGAATTGTTAAGCTTGACCAGTTATAAAATAGGGAAAATGTACATATGCAGGCCTGATTTAGAATGGAATTAATTTCTTTTGCACTAACAGGTCTTAATTTTCCTCTGAACATATATACACAGTGAGGTCTGAAGGAAAAGACATTTCAGAAACTTGATTCTTTTTAAGATAATTAAAGTCCATGGGACACAATTAGTCATATTCTCATTCATGGGCCCCTTCTCATTTACAGTCCCACCAAACTTGATGAGAGCTTTTATGTACCTAAATATCATCAGGAGATAAAGCTTCAGGTAGTTTTCTTCATTACTGGATATAGTCACAGTTTCCCACCCCTCATCAGTCCCCAACATTTGTGTCTTGATTCATATTTTATGTCCCTCTGTGGCATGCCCAGCAACAGTCACCCAGCTGTTGGTGGCTGCAAGGACACCCTTCCACAGCCTTTTCAGAAGCACAGGGAGAAAAGGAGCTCAGGACTGACAATCTCTCATCCCCCAGCACCAGCCAGGCAGAACCTCTGCTGGGTTGACCATCATGGCCCATTGCACTCATACATCATCTACCAGCATATAAACTGCTTCCAGTTAATGGTGCTTCTGACATTTCTCATCTACAACCTGTCTGAGAAGTTCAACATGATAAAAATTTCCCCAAGCAGTTTTTCAGAAAATGAAAGTACTTTTCCCAACATGAATTAAAATGGTCAATGCTTTTTTTTTTTTTTTGGTTAAATAGCTTTGATTGATAAAGCTTGACATGTCTTAGCATGCTTGTTTTCTTCGGTCTAGGGTAATCACTTGATTCTTCTCTGTCATACCCAGAAAGATCTCCTGAAGCATAAGATTTCCAGTGTGCTCCGAACCTCACACAAAATTGATTTCAGCACATACAGTACTACTGGTGTCTGACGCTGATGAATCACCCTGCTAGTGAAACACAATTTCTACTAAATCAACAAACAGTTTGCTATAAAGGCCGTAAGATTCACTTAGTTTCTACAACAAAAGCTCCCATTTCCTCTTCATTAATCCTTGTAAGTGAGATTCAATAGACAAGAGAAAATTCCTGCTAGCTAGCCTTATGGTGCTCTTAACCATTTTGAAGATTAAAGAAAACCCAACTATCAAACCAACAGAAGTTAATTTAAGATTTCAGTGACCCAGGGGAGTCTGAGGCCACTATTCAAAACTCTTGTCTCTTATGATTATGGAAAATTATGTGTTCACTGACTAATCTCCCAACATAGATTACAGAAAAGCATTCTTTGAAGCTCTGAGAAGCCTGCAGAGTTCCTAAAAATCTCCTCCAGAATAAAAGAGAAGTACCAAATTTGAAGATAACACTTTAACTGAGTTTTGAACAGTTTTTATATTATATACTATTTTCTCATATTTTAAAACCTACAATAGCCCAGTCTGTAAACATTATTAAACTTCACTTTAGCCTTCACTAAAAAAACCAAAGCAAACAAACGTTGAGATTCAGGATTATGAAACTCTTTTTGATGCATCCATTTTGCTTTGGAGTGAAACGCAAAAGGGAAACCCATTCCTGTGGTATTGCAGCCAATACTGCAATATTGGAAAAGCAGTTCTGTATTCTCTCACTGTTTCTGCTAAGAAAACTTTCATTCCTCTGAAAGACTAGGTAAATATTATTGCAAATCTTAATTTATGGCTGTTATATGAAGCAGAGATACTACACAGGATTTATCAAAATAAGACAAAAAATACAGACAGCCACAGTTTGGGACATTCTGTCAAATTACTCCTCCATTAATAAGTTTAAATTCTTTATCTAATGCTGTATTATACAAGGCTGAATTTGGTGTAGTAGAAGGATGTCTAACTAGCATATTCTGTCTGAACTTTATTCAGCTTCTCTGCACCTCCCCACTCATCCCCAGCCACCAGGAGTTACTTGCCCAAAATGGATCAAGCCAGGTGAAGTGTGAACACAACACACACACATGTGCATTGTGCCAGGATAGGCAAGTCCACCAGAGCTCCATACCTCAGTGCACAGAGGTGTTAGAAATCCATTTCCATACACTGGAGCCCAGCTCAATTTATCCTAAAATCCCTACCTTGCTGCAGTCATAGAGAACATACATACTGACAGTGCAAGCCAAAAATCAGCCATTGCTTTTTACCACCTTATATGGTATCCTGTCCCAACCAAAACAACAGCCGATTCTTACTAAGAGTATTGTCCCATTTGCAGTATTTTCCCTTGTAACAGATGGTTTTATACTCAACAGAACACCAGTCCAGACAGACTTTATTTGGGCTTTGTCATCCAGAACCTTGCATTCATTTGCTTAGGAGCTCTCTGATCCTTTTAGTGACATACACCGAAGGATCAAGTCATCTGGAAAACTACTTTCTCCTCTCAGGTTCTGATATTCTGCTCAGTTAAACATTTCTTCCTCTATCTCCACATATTGTGGTACTTGAATTGGTAAGAAGCAGCATTTAAGCCAATATGGACACAGCAGTACAAATAGTATTAGAAACACATTCTATTATCTTCAAAAAAGTCAGAAGTCTAGATGCACACAGAATGCTGATTAGTAGAAGCCAGTGAACTTCAAGTCCACATTTGTAACATCTGGATCGATAAAGTAACCTTCCAAATATTAACAAAGACCTATCTATGTCATGTGAAACATCAGATTCTGGCATATCATAAAATAAGGATCCAAACTCAAAGAACAAAAACCACCCAACACTACTCTGACTTCTGTGTTTGACCAGCGGCTTTACAGTGCAGGAAAAAACAAAGCACCACCCTGACTGCACACCACTGACCATGTCTTTTTATAAACCAGAACCAGGAAAATTCAGTTCATCTACCATGAGCTACAGAGATATTGTGCTTTCTGACCCAATGCCATGTTGTCCTTCCTACGTCACTCTTGGGTTTTTCCTGTGAAGAATGAAGTTACGTAAGCTTACTGAGTGCCAGTTTTATAAAATAAAGCAAGCAATCACTCATCATGTAGCTGAACTGGATTTTAATTTGAGCCAAGTTCATGAGCCATTCCATCAGCAAGGCCACAGAGAGTCTGACTCCATGAAAAGCCATCAGCAGCCTCCAGCACTGTTCATTCCCCCTCTCAACTCATAGTTACATAGATAAGGTCAACAAGCAGACCCGCATGCTGTAAGCAATATTGTTAGACACAGGCTAAGACATGACACAAAGCAATTCTAGTTTCTTAATTAACAAAGGGGTCTTGAAAAAAGAGCATATAGTCCCACCAAGTTCCTAAAAACAGTTAAGTCGCTGGTTCCATGGAGCAGGTCACAGAGCCTCCGAAGAGCAGAGACATGTAAACTCTTCTGCCACTCTGTATTAGGCTGAAATAATTTCTTCACACAAGCTTTTGTTGCGGCTAATTATAATTTCTATTAGAGTTGCAGAGATTTGTTATCACCCTGGAAAAAGGATAGCTATTAAACAAAATAGTGCAGATATCGCCTGCTCCAGAGAAACCATAATCTACATTCTTCAGATATAAGGTCAATAGTACTTACCCCAGCTACTGCCCCCATTCGCTATCAGTCTTTATGTCATTTCTCTTTGATCCCCTCTGTTGCTGCTGTTTTTTCAGCTGCTGTTAAATGCCTGTGAATATTTTCCTCTTAGAGGAATGATTACAACATCATCACAAAAGCTGCTCCCAAAAGAGTGCGTTCAAGGGCCACATTCCATTATGCACTTACAGTCCTTGGCCCCACTCACATTTGAACACCTTCTGCTTCTCATCTGTTACAGGAGCAAAGTTTCACACTACCCTTAAGAGGGAACAGCTTTCATACTGTTTGATGCAAGTCATTCTCAACAAGGTACAACAGGGGGAAGTCTCATTTCACACTGCAAACAGTATGAACACAGCTCCCATGCTAACAGGTGTTGGGGTTTAGGACTTTTCCTTTTGTCTCTTTCTCTTAGGGAATTTGCTCCCATTTTTGCTGCTAAGAAAAAATAACGACTGGTACTTAAGAGAAACAAAAGAAGTAACCACAGAGAAGGGGGAGTAGTGCACCTGGCCTTACTATCTTAGCTGAGAGGCATTCTCCTGGGAATGGGCAGAGATAACTCGAGATTTGGGCTACGGGATGGGGCTTGGCAGCTTCTCGCTATCTCTTGCTCTGTCGGCTTCCGAGGAGGACGGTGGAGTTGCTGCTTACTGGGGGGAGAATTCGCTGCCGCCACCGGAGCCCAGCCCAGTCCTGCTGCTTCTGACATGGGTGGGCCTTGACTCATGAGAGCAGCCACTGAACTGGGATCTTATTAACAGCCTACCTCACTAAAAAAGGACTTTTACCATCTGCTCGGGTGCCTCAGGGGAAACCCCAGGATCCCAAGCCCTTTCCCCCTCCCAGGAAGNCATGCTCCCATCTTGGTGTTATCTGATGGTGGACTCAATCCCCTCATCCTGATCATCAGTGAAGATATTAAACAGGACTGGCCCCAGCACTGATCCCTGAGGGACACCACTAGTGACTGGCCGCCAACTGGCTGCAGCACCATTCACCACCACTCTTTGGGCCCGGCCATCCAGCCAGTTCTTAACCCAGTGAAGAGTGCTCCTGTCCAAGCCATGGGCTGCCAGCTTTTCCAGGAGTATGCTGTGGGAGACAGTGTCAAAGGCCTTGCTGAAGTCCAGCCAGACAACATCCACAGCCTTTCCTGCATCCACTTGGTGGGTCACCTGGTCATAGAAGGAGATCAGGTTGGTCAAGCATGACCTGCCCCTCCTAAACCCGTGTTGACTAGGTCTGATCCCCCAGCCATCCTGTAGGTGCTGTGTGATGGCACATACTCTCCATTCCCAGGGAGGTTCCGCCTTCCTTGGCAGACACCTGTCTTTCAAACCAAGACAACAGGGTGGCCCAAGCTGGCTGTGGAGGTACCATGCACAGCTCTGCCCTGCTGCTAGATGTACCCACAGCCACACAGGAGCTTTACACTAAAGACATCCTGCTTATATTAACAGCCACTCATGTATTAGGCAGGAAAAAAGGCCAAATGTCCCTCTAAGACTTGTGTCTAAAGACTAGAAATTGCCAGAGAAATGAGGTACTTCTACTAATCAACTTCAAAAGCCTATTTGAATCTATTAGTTTTAACTTTCCAATCCAAAACGTGTTTATTGCTCTCAGTTAATTATAGGTTAGGGTGAGCTTTCTTCTGAAATATCAATGGACTAAAAGATTATTCATTACACCCAATTAAATGAACATTAGAGAGAAATGCCTCCCTCTTATCACTGAATCATTTCAGGAAAGCTGTATGTTCTGCTATATAGAAGGACAGGCAAGAGGATCACAAGGATTATCCAGCCTTGGAGTAATTCATTAGAAGAAACAGGTGCACATCAAAGAGACTGACACGCACAGTCGGGCTGGTGACTGAAACTGGTAACATTAATGGAGAAGGAATTAATGGAGTAGATCCAACATTCGAGCAAGAAAGTGAAGGCAGCAGGAGTAGGCCTGTGGTAAAGAGCACTGTGCCCCCTAAGAGCCTAAGTCATCCACTTCATGAGCACCGTCTTACACCAAAGGTCCCTCTACAGCCACCTCCTCTACACAGATGGGCCCTTCCACCCTTAGGGTTCCACAGAAACTTGTGATGTAGGATACATTCAACTATTGGATCATCCTGAACTACAGAGATCATCATCCATAGCCTCTAATCAACATCTCTGCCAAGCAGGCTCTTCAAGGTGAAATTCCTTCTATCTCCCTCACTAAGAGGGGAGTTGAGTCTGTCTTTGCCAAAGCTGCTGCACCACGAGACAATTTTGGCCGGTTTTCCCAAGGTAATGAGCCTTAGAATTCATAAAGATAATTTTTGCAGAACTTGTAAGAATTTAATTCACTGGAGTGGAGAGTGGCCCACATTAATGACACACCACTGACCAAAACAGTGGCTGAACTAAACTGTTGCACACACTTCCTGCTCTCAGCCTGGCTCTGTACTTCCCAGTGAGCAGCAGCACTGAGCATTGTCAGAGCTGCAATTAAACCTGGAAATGGAGAAAGCTATGGGACAGAAAAGAAAGCTAAGGAAACACACAGCTCAATTTCATTCTTAATGGAACATGCACAGCTAAAGCAGCATCTATTTCAGTGTATTCACACAGGAAAGTTGTTAATGTAGCAATTTTTGTGGATACAGAATTTCACAATCAGGACATTTGAGCCCCTTTTAAAAATCAGGAGTATGTAAATCCCTTAGAGAAGATAATACAGAGACCAGATTTCATTTACAGGACATATTTTAACTTACTCCTGTGGTGATTTGGATGAGTCAAAAGTATCTTAAAGTGCTTCTGAAACTCCATTTGCAAACCTCACAGAGTTCAAACCACTTCCCTTTAATACACTGGCCATTGCGCCTCTTTAAATGTCATTATATTTAACATTTCTGCTTTGTTTCCTGTAGCATTAATCTCAGTTATTGACAGTCAGCAGCCAAACTCAAGATGAAAGGAGTTTTCTTGCCATGAGTTAATGCATTTCACATCCTGATAATTCTTTCTTCATTCCTGCTGTTTTAAACAAAACTAGCTAGAAGCACCATTTTTGCCTTTTACTTATAACTGCTGGCTGATAAAACAGAAACACATCCTAGGGGTACTTCATTATGTTATCTGCCCCCAGTTGTTTTTAAGATGATTAATGATTTGTTCACCAAAGCTATATAATAACTACAAAAGTTCTTTGATATTCCTAAACAACAATCTCCCTAATTTCTAAAAGCCTACTGTATAGACATGACTATGCAGACTGCTGTAAAATTGCTTACAGACAAATCCTTAATAAAGGACTACTGAAGAACCACTGATTTATATTTTATCTTACTTGCATTTGGCTATATTACTTCTTGTTTGTTTAAAAGAAGCATTTTTAAATGATGGCTGCAATCCCTAAAGCTCTGTTTAATGAATCTTAACTTTAACATATTCAAAGGCACATAAGTACAGCATTTGCTAGTGTTGGCTGTTTGAGACTCCAGTTTCCATCCTTTGTTCCTGCTATCATCTCAGATCATGGTAAATCAGTAGACAGCTGCAATTTAGGAAGTATCTTGGAATTTCTTAAAATACAGCTACATTTTCATATTTACTGTGCACAAGCTTCCCATCATTCCCCATCTCATGATTTGGCAGCAGTGCAGATTATACTGAAGAGGAGGGACCAGACCTCATTTTTCCCTATAAGATCCATAGCCATATGGATCCATAGCTCATCTTCCATACCTTCTTTCACCTTCTCAGTACTCCCTCTGCTTCAACCTCAGATTTTAAGCAAGTTGCCAGAGTCATTGCTATGAATGGATGGCCCGAGATGCAGGTTGCAGACAGGTCATGGCCATCACTTGCACTGTTGTGTGCTGCAGCAGGCAGCCTGCTGCTCAAGGAAATGGCTTGGCTGAGGAGATGGTGTAGCAGTGACCAGCAGAAGCTAAATCATACTGCAGAGAAGTTGTGCACCAGAGAGCTTTGCACCAAGCAAAAAAGAGAAAAACCAGTTCTCACCCCAAACGGTTTATTTCTGTAACACAAGAGGTGGATACAAACAGATGGGGAAGGAGGAGGGAATGAGAAGACACTCCGATCAGATCATCAGCACCCAAAGTGCTGTCAAGACTCTGGGAGGCAACCTGCCAAAAACAAACTTTAATGAGATTTTTAAGGGGGTGGATGCTCATTAATTTTAGACAAAAAATGTAAATATTAAGGGCTTACAAATCCAGTTCAGAGAAGAAAATGCCATGCTACTGACTAAGAGGAACAGGATTGCCTCTCTGAAGTGGGCACCAAGCAGCATCTGTTGGCTTAATGGTGCAGAAAGTTATCATGACAATGCAAGCTGTAAACCCAATGCCCACATGCTTGTGCTGGCCTTCTCCAAAGGACCCTGATACCTCCTCATCCTCATATCCACATCTCCTCTGGAAACAAAACAACTACCCAGGCCAGGGGGACATTGCAGAGCTACCTGATTTCCTAAGTGTACCACAGACAGCTCCCTGATCGCTGCCCTTTATTCTTGTTGCTGTTCTATAGGCCACTTCAAACAGCTCCAGGATTGAGACTGGGGTTTTGTCACATGATCTTAGGAGTCAAATTTTCCAGATTTACCACTGCACTGGGTGCCAACTCCCAGTTTGAAAAGTGATGCTTACACACTTTATTCCCTTCAAAGACTGGAGGCATAATAGATGCCTAGATCTCTTTTAGAAAATGAGATCTGGACTTTATTTTAAAGAAAGGTTTCCATTAGGCTTTCAGAAGATCAGGACTTTATAGAATCTGGGGTCCTCCAAAAATAGAATCTGTTGATTTAGAATATAAATAAATGTTAAGATTCTTTTTCAACTGCAATTTTCAAATATAATTAAGAGAATTTTTATTATAAATCTAGAGAGATAGCTAACTTACTTTTTTTTCTGTTCAACATAAGGTCATCGCTAAACACAAAGAAGCAAGATAGATTTGGGGCACTGTTTGCTTAAGAGCTAATTCTCATTCCAAATAATGATTAACAGGAGATCAAAAAAGGGTGAGGTTGAATGGAGTAAAGCAATTAAAAGATAAAATACAAATGGAAAATGGAAAGCATTTGTAGCCAAATGAACATACACCAAGTGACCAATGGTTTCAGGGGATTAGACTCTCATGGTAATAATTACATATTAGTAATCAGTAATGGCATATATTCATTATTCAGCTGAAATGAAATAAGAGAACACACAACTCTCCCACAACGGACATTCAGTTTAGATAAATTGAACTATGCAGAAACTTGGTACCAATGAATGCCCATTTGCAAGGTGGTTTTGCTACCTTTACTAGCCTGAACATTATTTTTGAGCAGAGTTAAGATCAAGCATGGTTTGACCTGAGTATTTTTCAGCTCTGAAAATTCTTGGGAAAAAAAGATATGTATTAGATGTGGACACAGATACCCTTTTTTTTCATGCAAATTAATTCCTTTTCAAGCCTAGCACACATGCTCAGGTTTACGCAGTGCAGCTCAGAGTAATCAGCTCTGTCTTAGGTTCCTAAGTCCCTCATTTTAACAGGAAATTTGCCCTGGAATTTGCTTTAGAAGCCTGTTCACAGCATGACTAATCAGAAGGTGCTGCAGTTGTGCAACCATAGATTTACATGGTGTACTCTGTGACTGACACTTTCAATTCTAGATTGACCACAAACAGAGGGCTGTTTTCTTCCTTAAACTAAAGATATACTGCATCCTTACCGTGCTATTCATTCATCCTCTTGACAGCTATGCTCTAGAAAGAAGTGCTGCAGTCAGCTCAGCTGTATCTATTTCACTGGCAACTCCTTCAGGGAAACACCCACACACACAGCTCCAAGCTTCACTGGACCTCACAGACTAAATAAAAAAATAAATTTGGATGTTAGATGTTTTAAGAAAGTAAAAGTGCCATAGAAAGTGGTATAAGTGGTTTATCAGACAAATTCATTCCTCTTATGTCAGAAAAGAACAGGAGGCATCTTTACACTTGTGTTTGGGAGGAGGTTAAACTACCTGCCAAGACTGTTTGTCACTGAACACCAGAAATACTCCAATTCTACCTGGACAGAAAACTGTGTTGAATACGGCATTAGTATGTGCTACTCAGAGCAGGAACTAGTAGCAATGGTCCATACTCGGGGATGAGACTTGAAATACATTAACATGAGAGATAAAATTGGAAATTTCAAAAATGCCTCTCAGTGCCTCTCACTTCCTACTGACAGATGTTTCTTGATACAACTCCAGCTCACTGGGTACCTTGTGGTGCACAGCAAAGAACCAGACGCCACAGAGAACTCAGGTTAGGGGAGAATGAGGGCATCAGGCAGGTACAAACTGCAGCTCTTCTGAGCAGAGTTTCTGAACCCACATATTGACTTTTTTCTTAATATATAATTCCTTTATGAAAAAAAATATTAACCTAAAAGTAAAAGCTTTTTTTCAAAATGCTACTTTCTTAGAAATTTTTCAGTCACTTTCAAGGGTGGGAAAAGACATCAAGAGCTTATTCACACCATGATTTGCAATGTGGTGCCCTTCAGCCTGTGGCTTATGCACTCTCAGCCAAGGCAAGGCTATAATTAGTCTGTACTGCAGCTAAGCAGGAGAGTCCACACGGCTACTCAATACTTCTCATCTGAGGGAAACTAACATCCAAATGCCCACAGAATCACAGACTGAATTTTGTGAGCAAACACTGAGAACCTACAGATGGTTTACGGTACAACAGAGTAACCAACTCAAACCCAAACTGGACCAAACCCCTTGCTCATCCGTTCTAGTAGAAAATGGAACACATATTTACTGGTTGAAGGTAGAAACAGGAGCAGGAACCTACTGCCACTATCTGCTGTCAGCAGCAGGAAGAGGCTGGAGCAGGAGTTTGGCAATAAATGCTCCAGGCAGGAGAAATGGCAGCAGGGAAAGGAAGCAGAACCATCAGTAGCAGACACAGGTACAAAAAAGGCTGTCTTAATCAAACCCAAAATAATTCTCTTACTTTTCATGTAAGAACGCCATCAAATATAAAATTAAAAAATGCATAATTTTCATTCTTCTGATGTTTTATGACATCCTGCCCTGTTCCTGGCACTTGTTTGCATATGCCTCATAAGAGCATACTGGGGCATGACACTCTGATGCATCATTAGAAAGGACAAAGTCTACTGAGTACAAAAATGTCACCAGCACAAGACATGTCCCCTCCTCTCTTCTTGATCAAATGACAGCAAAACTGGAGCTTTGCTTTTTCATCAAATTGGGCCAAGAGAAGGAAAACTATAGAGACAATCCATTACATCATTAAAAGTCATTTTATAGCAACATAATGTAACACAAAGTGTTACAAAAGAGTGCAGATTTGGGGAAAGACTGAGGAATATGGTAGAGGAGTATAAGACACATGTATACATGTCAGCCACTCAGGTAAGTTACCTGTGGTGCCATTTCTTCACAAAGAATCTCCTATCTTTTTCCTCCATGTCAAACTATACTTGTGCCATCTCACCTCTGAGCTTGCACCTTCTCTTCCCCTCAGTCAGTCCTCTTCAGAGCCCTCTTCAGAGAGGTGCTCATGGTGCTTACTAAGCCCATAGCAACTTCTATTTTCTATCCCATCTTTGCTCTTTCCTTGCAGTTCCTTTCAGCTGTTTTTGGCATTTTCTAATCTCTCCTCTTAGAACACTAGCATGATTCAGTCGTTCCCATTTTAAAGCACCTAACCTTCAACTATAATTGGGTCTCCCACTTCATTTCCTAATACATTTCTTACCTATTTCTATCCCTCACTGGCATTTTTCTAAATTTGTTCTAATGAAGATGAATGACAGTCTTACTCAGGTCTCAGAAACACCACTCTGCTCCCACTGCTCTGCCCAATACTTGCATCACACATGACCATGCTGATACTCTTGAAGTTTCATCCTTTAGCAATCCTCCTTCTCCTCTCACTTTTTGAGGTAAATCTTTGATCTCATGTTAGGTGGATTAGCCTCAAAAATTCTGGCAAGGCTCCACAGACACAATGACTTTGGCCTTCATTTTTCCCTCCCATAGCACTTTCCCAGCTGCAAGCTCACAGTTTGTCAGCAGAGAGAGGATCTGAGTCAGAGATCCATTTCTCTGCTGTTTGGTTCAACAAAAGAAATTTATCTGCATTCAGAAGTCTTTGGCCAGCTTTTACTCTTGTCTGAACACTCTGGCATAATTTATTCAAATCAGCACAGGGTGATTATATTCAGAAATACAAAAGAAGGCTCTTAACTACAGATAAATGGTATAATGGTAACTGTACAAGATTACAAGAATACCAATAAAAAGTTGTTGATGGAATAAGCAGTAGTGTGAATCAGCACCTGAGTGATAGCAAATTTTCAAAAAATCTTGAGTGCTGCTTCCTGCTATGAATAACAGCTAGTAGGAGGGTGCAAGGAAGGACTATTCTCAACATCTCAATTCCAGCCTTAGCAGAAGACAAAATTATCCAGTGTCTCAATATACAATTTCCTGTGCATCACAATATAAAATCGTTGAACAAAATCTTCCCTACTTGACTGTCACTTTAATAAAAAGTACAACTTCAGAGAAACCCATCATCTTAATTTGTACAGAAAACAAGACAAGTCTTCAGACGTGTTTCAGTGGCTTTAACTGAAAGAGCAAAAGCAAAACAAAAAGCATCATGACGGAGTTAAAAACTGGTCAGGCTATGAAGCCTCCTACAATGAGTGCCTCAACCTCACCTAGAGCAGATGTCCATTCTGGGGCATGAGCCACAAAATCATTGACAACACATCCCTAACCACAGAATGATAGAAAAATAGTTTAAGACACAGCTTCTCTGACTCTGCAAAGTAAAGGAAGTTCTCTTCATTAGACTTAGAAGAAAATACAGATACCTGTCCATTTGTTAAGCACTCCTATATCAAAACCAAGACGAAATATATTTTGTGAAGATCTACAGTGATGGAAAACCCTTGTAATCCATTTGCGGATGTTATCAGAGAAAATGGATAACTGCATCTCTAGTTGTTCTAGAAAGCACCAAGAACAACTACAAAGTCTGGAAGCGTAGGGTAATATTCTCAAAAAATCAGGTTGTAACTCCAAATTAATTCATGCCAAGGTACTGGCCAGCTATTACTGCAAAGTTGGTCTTCAAAGGGCCTTCCAACATCCAGTGCATAGGAGAAAAATAGTACCCATCTGCATCTTTTTGCACAACAAAATGAAATGGCCATCCCAATTTCTCTGAGAGATGGAATATGACATGAGTACAGAACTGCAAAGTATGCACCTTCAAACTCTGATCCATGGGCAGATAGTCCTTTGCAATTTTACCTGGGAATGTGCTGTCTGCTTTGGGGATGACACAATGTCAGAACCAGCCTTTCCCACGCTGGCACACCTCCTGTAGCTAAATATGAGCTCAGAGAGGCTGCACTTTAGCTACTTGAAAGCTCACAACAAAGCAATGACAATGATAAATAAATGATCTATTGAATTTTCTTTTCACTTGCTGGTGCTACATCTGGCAATCACTCCAAACTTGGAAACATTCCTCACGGGCAATAAATTGCAATTTCAGACCAGCTTCACCACTGATATAACAGAGCACTGCTTGCATTTTGGTCTTTTGGTTAACAGCACATCTTCATTTTCCTCCAAGATATCCTCAAAATACTTCATGTTTTCTTGCCAATGGGATTATTATGAAAAATTAAAATAATTTTTACTTGGGTTCCACAATACTCCAGATGTGAAATAAGCCAGGAACTTACACAAGACAAATACAAAACTAATTTAATTCAGCCACACAACACAATACCTAGGTATCATTTATGACACATTTAATTGTTACTCACGTTATATGAAGCACTAAAGATATTTATAACAGTCACTGATTCATTCAATTTCTTTTACATTCAATGCTGAAGAACATGAGAGGTTTGAAAGTGATGCTACCATCAAGATTTTAGGCTTCTTTAGGAATTTGTTTTTCTAGAGAGTAGGCTATGCAAGCCTACACATTCAATAGAAACTCCCACAAGTCAGGCTTGCATGCAGACTCTGAAAATCATGGTTTAAGAGAACCTGAATAAAGTCTGGAGCAGTCACACAGACTCCCGTGCTCCATTCATTACTTCATTTAGTATTGTAGCCACAGTCTAAGAATTCATATAAAGAAGAGCTCAAAGGAATTTGTGCCAATAATCCCTTCCTTTCTTTTTCCAGCACTAGGACTCCAAGAGAAAGGACCTGGATCATACCTGTGATACTTTTACTGAGAGCTGATTCCTGTTCCCATTTCAAGAATAAGGTATTTTTAATTGTCTTCATGGAAGCTGAGCTAGATTCAGTCCACTCTTATTTTCCTCTCCCTGTTGGTCATTTGGCAGCTCACTTAACCTCTCAGAAGCCCCCAGCACATGCTGCAGGTGAAGGGGCAATGTTGCCTTTCTGAGTAAAGTCTCTCAACACAACACTCCGATGGACCTGTGAAAACCTGTCTCAACACGAATGGCTCATTCTGCCATGTATCAGAGTGGCATCTCACATTTTAGAATAGAACAGACTGTTGCAGATGGAAGAGACCTATGATGATCATCCAGTCTGACCAATTTAGGGTTGACCAAAAGTTAAAGCATGGTCCAAATGCCTCTTAAACACTGACAGGCTTGGAGAATCAACCACCTCTCTGGGAAGCGTGTTTCAGTTCTTGATTACCCTCTCAGTAAAGAAATGCTTCCTAATCTTGACTGAACTGTATAAACTTGGTGCTCTCCAGAGATTTAAATGTTCTGATATGCTTACACATCTGCTATCTTTAAAATATATTTTCAAAGACACCTCAAAACATCCCTTCAAAATGCAAGAGATTTAAACAGACCAGAGCAAATTCAAAAAAATATGAACACAGAAATGCCACAGGGCAGAACACAGCCATGTCCTCAGCTGCTTGTCTAGGACTTCCTGATGGCAGGAGAAAGGCAAGTCAGAAGCATAGCAACACTTCAGCATGTGAAGAACTGAAAAGCC
Source organism: Aleadryas rufinucha (assembly GCA_013397815.1). Taxonomy (NCBI): domain Eukaryota; kingdom Metazoa; phylum Chordata; class Aves; order Passeriformes; genus Aleadryas; species Aleadryas rufinucha. The sequence continues at coordinate 120,211 of VZTH01002398.1, read as the reverse complement.
TCTCCCTCTGTACCTGAGTTACACTAAGAGGAAGGACTGTTTAAACACCAAAGTTGGCTCAGATACACAACATTCTGAAAGTGATCTGAGCCCTCTAGTGATGGAGAAAAATAGTGAACTGGCCACTCCTTCGAGTAAGAAAAATTTTCTTATTAGACTTAAAGCAGTGATAACACTTTGCCAACTCCTTAAGCAACTTACATCCTAGCATTTTCCTTAATACTAAAACATATGGTAACAATACAGCTGAGCCATACATGAATAGTGCAGAATTTATTAAGTACTCTTCACCCATTTTCTTTTGGTCTTTGACTTTTTTTCCTTTATGGGAAGTGCTATGACCCTAGTACTACACTAACTATGAAATCCACTAATAGATTATGAATTGTTAGCTCTTTTCCAATGATATTCTATGTCATCTCCCATGACTGAATGAAAGTTTTATAAAAGGAACAAACTAACTGAAGATGAGAGCTGACCACAAAGACTTAAAACCACTGTTAACACATAGATTAACAACCCGATATTTTCTTCTCACCCCATTTTCCAGCTCATATAACTGACCTTACACTCACAGTATTGATCTCAGCCAAAATGAAACAGGTTCGTTGCATTTGCAATGTTTAGAGCAAACAACCCTCCCTCCACAAGGTTCTATCAATCTTCAGCATTATACATCACCTCAGATAAAAACATGGTAAATTCTGCTCTGTAGGAAAGACTGTTGGTTTAGGGCAGCCCAGTCAGTATCCGTGGGCCTAAATCAACCTTGGGAGCCCAGCAACCCAGAGGGGCACAGCTGGACACCCAGCCTGGCCACCACTGAGCCACAGCAAGCCATGCCTGCCACGGAGACACCTCGGCAGCATCCCACGTCCCAGTTACGTTTGCAAGTCTGTGGAAGCGTTCCTCAAGAAAATGTTATAACACTTGTTAAGTGGTCTCATTTCTCATGGTAACCACCACACCAGGTTTCTGAGAACCACATTTTAAGTCTGATGAACAACTTAAGGCCATGATTTTTTCAAAGGTAGGAGAATCCATTTTCTCTTACTGCAAAGAGACCAGCTCAGGAATACTCCCTTTAGAAAACCTGCTTCTTGAAAACGAGTTTTCAGGTACAGCTCCTTGGTGAAAAACCCTGCTCCATGCCTGGGAAGAGGGTGCTTTGTCTCACACCCAGGCCCCCCCCACAAGTGCCTCCAAATTAGTATTAGCTGAAGGCTTTTTAGCAACTCCGTTCTGGAGTCAAGTACTTACTGCTGAAGTCTCACTTAAGCATTCCTTTTAATCCATCCCAAAGTGATTAGCAACACACGTTTGAAGAGAAGTCAGCAGACTCCCACTGCAGAGAATTCTGAAAATCCCTGTGTGAGACCTCAAAAAGAGACAAGATAAAAATATTTGCGATAAGGGGGGAAAAAAATTTTGGACCATCAAACATTGCTAGCAACAACTTAATTAATACAGGAGTAACAATTAAGATGAAATTTAGATACACAGATGTAGAGATTGTGGTGATATTCTTAGTTAATTCACAGAATACAAATAAACTAGGTGTGCCCCAGAAATTTTTATGAATACCAGGATACTGACCCTTTGAATTACTTTGCATTATTTGAAGACTAACCTATGTAAAACAGGCTGTGGTTAGACACTCAAAAATGTCATTTTGCATTCTTTTTAGAGCACCCCAGAGGACAACTTCATGTGTGTAAACAAACACTCCTGGATAGTCCTTGCTGATACTAATAGGATCCCCCATTAACCACCTGGAAAAAGGTAATGATTACCTATTTAGACTAGACCTCATTAATTAGCAGCACTGCTAATATAAACAGTTAAATGCTAAGCACTAAAACCAAAACAAAAGTAATAAAAGCAAACAAAAAAGGAAGAAGGTGACCAGCATGTGAGAGGGACTGTAAGCTGTGCCTGTTACCACAAAGAAGTGCTGCAACAAAATAGGACGTTAAATTAGTTTCAAGAGACTGCAGTGGTGCATGAAATTATTTCTTATGGCGTGCTGCATAGATCCATCCCCTGTGGGAATGCAAACCTCGAACAGAGATAGCCACAGAAAAAGGACTGTTCACAGGGGTTGCTTGAATCAAGATGCCTGAAGACACAGAGCATGTGAATTTCACTAACTGCTTTATTCCTGAAACACCAGTTTAAAATACCAATAGTGGTTAAGTTTAGATCCCCTTCCATGAATAATTGTCTGGATTTCTTTTCTGCAGAACTGAGTCCACAGCTAGATTTCCAATATTATTGGAACTTTAAATCTTTTTCCATGCCATCTTTGCACGGATGGGTCAGGCAAAACAGTATTTTCTCCGCAGCCATAAAGTAGTAGCAAAATGAAAGCCCATCAAGAAGAAAAGAACATATGAAACCCAGCTCCTAGCAAGCATTATGAATGGAGTTTTTTATATTGTCTTATTAGAAGAAAACCTGCACCCTTTCCTTCTCCTGGATGCCAGCTGCTCTCACTGCATAGGCAATGTACTTTGGAGAGAAGTAGGCAGCTGCTTACAGGAACAGTCTCTGCTGAGGTTTGGACAGTGACCACCACCAATATCTTTCTGCAACAGCTGAACTCCAACTTACAGGACCATGTAAAGCTGCAAGCCCCACGGGTGACTGCAGTGACAGGCAAAGCGATTCAGGCCAGGAGACACAGGGATTCCACTCCCCAACCTTCCACAACCTGCAGCCTCACCCACAACAGCCTGAGGTTTCTTCTTACTCTCTACTGTTAGGATGGTAACAAGTCTCAAACACAAAGCTGGCAGGAGAGATGGGGTTTGCAGGGGGGCAGCACCTCCTCACCTTGAAAACAGGTGAGTGCAGCCAGCAATATGGAGCAGACCTGTGCAGGTACCTTTGATGGCACGGGGCTACACTCGAGCTTACGCACATCTGGACGCCTGCACACCCGGTACAGACACACCCTTGCCTCTACAGCTGGCCTGAACCCTTGGTGTGCCAACACATACTTCTCTACAATTTTCAGTATTGTGATTGCCAGGCAGTAATTGATACCATTCTCCTCAGCAGAGCCATTTTCAGCAGTGCCATGTACTGTCCTTTTTCACTGCCATTTCCAGATATGAACAAGACCTTTTTGACACATGTAAACATAACATCCCAAATAACCAGATATTAATAACTACTATTTCTAGGATTGGTTGTCAACATTTGACAAGACATATGACTCATCAAATAAAGCAGGAAGAGAGAGTTTAAGCTTCTCTCCAAACAAAGTGGACAATGCTGGCAGATAACCCAAGATACCCTACTTTTTTCCCAATTTTCCAATTCAATAGAAGGTTAAAAGTGCCTGCAGGACAGTTGTTGATCAAATTTAAATCAAAGCAACAAAAAAGAGATATAGAGAAGAATGACATCACACAGGCCTACCACATCAGGAGCTCAAACTTCACATTCTCCCTTGAGGTCTCACACAAATTCTGTCCAGTTTCTAACTACTGGTGGAGTAATGATTCTAGCTGTCCTGATGTCACTTCTCTGTGTAGAAGTTGTATTATCTCAGTGAAGCTAAGGCCACTCCAAGGAGGAAAATATCCAAATGGGATCTATGCAGGTAGAGTAAAAGTTAGATCAAGGGTAGCCCTAAGGCCAAGCTTAAATAGCAGATGTTTTGATGCCCTGTGCTCTTGCATGGCCGAGTAGAAGTAGGGCACAGCAGTAGCCTAAGGCTTGGGTAGCTGAGGAGGTTCAGTCCAGGTAATCCTTTGGGCAAGAAACTTGTTTGAATAGATTAGGGAACAAGCCAGCAGAGCTTTACTGTCCTCTCACAGTCAGTCAGAAATTGTCCAACAGCAAATAGAGTCCAGGGAAAAAGACTTCACAAATGAGAAACCAACTACAGGAAGAGCAGAAGGCTCTTTGTAGCACCACAGACACACATGGGGTGCTCTGAAATGTAATGTACATTTTGGAATGCACGTTCAGTCTGATAAAGACTTAGGATTTGGGCCATATAGGACTTCCTTCCCAAATCTACAAAAACTGAATGCTAAAAGGTGAAATTCAGGATTAAATCCACCTGTTAATGGAGATAAAGCTGATGACTCAAATCACAGGATTGTGAAGCAGTGAAATAGAGACGCACCAGTTGCACTAATCTTTTTGCAGACTCTTATCTGTTTAGATTGATGTATGAAAACACAACAATCTCCAGCAAGGCTAGACCTTGGGAGGCCTTTCACCATTACATTTAATTTAAAAGCTTTATAATGCTAATTAATAAATTCATCCAGTTAATTACACTATATTATTATTACTGAGATAAACCTCTTGTTTGCAAAGGAAGGTCTAGGAAGATAGCAGTATTAAGTGACAAGCATGAGAGATTAATTTATAAAATATTCCTTAATGTCTGACAAACTTTGAGACACTAAGACTTGCTAGGCAGTGACTCAAATTGAGCTCAGCTTGGATATTTGCCAGGTAAAGGCTCCCTATTATCTAACAGCCCTTTTTTCAAATTGGAACTAGATGTGATTCAATTCTTCTTCCAGTGAAGCACAGAAAACTTTTGCTGAGCACAGTTGATTAAATAAGCTTTTCTAAATAGTTTTGTATTCTGAGTACTTTCTTCATTTGCATGTGGCCAATGACTTACAGAAGAGTAAGCACATGTTATCTTGCCAGGAAAGTGGGAAGGAGAACTTGTGATAGGGCCTGAACCTACCTACATTTAAACCTATTGCAAAACTCAAAAATTCAGTGGAAAAGTTTAGACTAATCAACCTCCCATTCACCACAAACACAGATGAACACAAAGGATACTGGCACAAAATTATTTGTATGTTACTACTGCCCCCAGGAACTCAATGCTGTTAATGTAAGATATCCTATAGCACACACACAAAGCTCATAAAATGCATAACAAAGCACATTAAATGACTCCACTAATGACTCTGTCCCTGAACAGTCTCACTTTTTTTTTTTTTTAATTCAAGCCAACTGTTGAAATTGTCCATATAGATGTAATTCAGAGGATCTGGAAGAGATTTCATTTTGCTATTGCTAAAGAGAAAACTTCTGAGCCTCTCAGTGACATTGCAGAGGAAAGTAGAATCATTCTAGTGGTACTACAGTATTTCACAAAAAGTTAAAACCTGATGGTATTCTGTAAGAAAAAAGTGGGAAAGTAATTACTAACATATTTTTAATTGTAAATTTGACCAAAATGTTATACAGCATATAATATTAGTCAACATTAATTATTTTTTCATTACAGCAGGTTGTTCTCTCAGATGTTTAATTTACAGCATTTTTGACAGCACTGAGAGCAGGTCTAGTACCAAAAATGGTACTGCTTATGTTGGAAGCAAACATCAAGTGCAGATTTTGTTTGTTTTAAAATATTTGCTTCCAGGCAAAAGCAAATTCTTTACATCTTATATTGCTCCTTGCAAGAATGGATGGCAATACTTCTCCATCCATAACTGAGTCTGCATATAAGAACTTAATCCTGGAAGGACTGACCTTACCTCTCAGGTTCTCGCTGTGGAAAGAGACTCTTTGCATTTATTTATTTAAAACAAACAACCAAAACCTCAGAAACCAAAGCAAGAAAGCTGACAAAATGTGACTTGATGAAAACCAATGAAAAATACCCACTTATACAATTGTTTACACAGAATTTTTTTCTGCAATTGTGTAAAAGATAACTGTTAATGTTATTTAGAAATGTGTGTTGAGACAGAGGGATGCTGAGCAAGTTCATACAACAGGTAAGCATTAGGATTTGGATAATCAATGAACATCAGCCTCCATTCAAAATCTAGGTTAGCATTAACAAAGACCAAGCAAACCTTTTTATAATACTGTTACACAAGATATGATGTATCCCTCAAGAAATCATGGATTTTTGTTCTTCATGACAAGCTCTATCCTTCTGAGGTGAAGGTGATAAATTAGTTAAAAGCACAAGGCAGCCAGAGAACTGAAAGACGTAAGCTTCTTCAAGAAGCTGTGAATCTTCAAGAAGCTGTGTTAGAGCCTGTGCCAGCAGCTCTTGCCAAACACAAGCACAATTAACCAAAGTGAGTCTGCAAAAGTCTGCAGGGAAAACAAAAAGGGGCAGGAGATAAGGAGATGGGAAATGATCATCAGATCTCATGTCTGAACTCTGAGACAGCACAAAATAGGGTGGTCATGTAGCAGAGAGGAAAAAGCAAGATTACTGAGCGAAATAGAACACAAGAAGAGATGGTAAACGGATACAGAAACATCATAAGAAAAAACAGGTCGGTGAAGGGACAGATCTTTTCAAAACCCTGAGGATGTATCAGGCAGAACATCAGGAAACAAGGCAGCTATGTGATTGCATGCCCAAGAGGAAAGCAAAGCTATAAGAAGGAGATAACTGGTGATAGGACAACAGCAGATGTTCTCCCTTAAGGATAGTCATGACGGAGTTTGCATGTCACTGAAAACACTGTTGGGAGCGCTCTGGTTTGGCTGCAGGGGCGGGTGCATGAGCATGTGTGTGTGCGTGTGTGTGTGCGTGTGTGCGCGTGTCTGTGTGCGTCTGTGTGCTTGTGTGTGTGTATGTGTGTGCGCGCGTGTGCTTGTGTGCGTGTGTGCATGCATGTGTGCATGCATGCATGTGTGTGCTTGTGTGTGCGTGTGCATGTGTCTGTGTGCGTGTGTGTGTCTGTCTGCGTGTGTGCATGTGTGTGTGCGCACGTGTGCTTGTGTGTGTGTATGTGTGTGCGCGCGTGTGCTTGTGTGCGTGTGTGCATGCATGTGTGCATGCATGCATGTGTGTGCTTGTGTGTGCGTGTGCATGTGTCTGTGTGCGTGTGTGTGTCTGTCTGCGTGTGTGCATGTGTGTGTGCGCACGTGTGCTTGTGTGTGTGTATGTGTGTGCGCGCGTGTGCTTGTGTGCGTGTGTGCATGCATGTGTGCATGCATGCATGTGTGTGCTTGTGTGTGCGTGTGCATGTGTCTGTGTGCGTGTGTGTGTGTGTGCGTGTGTGTGTGGACAGGCTTACTTAGACTCCCCTTGGTGATCGTATCGTGGTATCAAGAAAGAATGGTAGGAGGAACAAACACAACAGCTCTCTGCATATCCTTGAGTTATTAGTGCAAAGAGAGAACTTTGCAGAGCTCAATAGTAATTACTTGGCATAAAGGGGGACAGAATCATTCAGCTGTAAAAAAACCCCACAACAACAACGCAAAAACAAAACCCACAGCACTAAACAGCCTTCCAACCAGCAAGACCACAAACCCTTGGTATTGCTGATCCTAGGAGTGGCAACACCCAAACACAGGCTGACAGAAATACATTATTAGAAAGAACTTTGTCAGAAAGGCACAGCATAAAGAAGGAACAAAAGAAATAGAAGAGCATTGAAAACATGCAATTTCACCAGCATCTATCAGTGCTGATACCCTCATAGCCCTCCCCATGACCCTCTCCTTTCCATCTGGTGGATATCTTTTAAATCAACACCTTCCCCACAAAAGCACAAGAAACAACACCGTGCAAGAAACCCCCCAGACTGCAGTTTGCATTACAAATCCAGGATATTTGTGCACAGCTTAACTCTGGGCATGTTCTGCTCCCAGGCAGAGGAGACTCCAGCTGTCTTTGAGGTCCCATGTCACCACGGCACTGCATGACCTGCAGGAGCCGTAGAAGGGAGCAAACAGCCTCGGGTTAGCTGGATCTGGTGTCTCCAACTGCTCTGGGACTCTGCTGTGCCCTGTGTAGGCAC